>CANNZV010000260.1:0-346585 GCA_947561585.1 Caprella mutica
ACTTCGGTTAATTGGGGTATATAAATATGTATAAGAAATAAAAAAGATCATACTAATAATATTGCAATTTCTTACCATATTGCATATATAGTGTATATGTACATTTGGCTGTATATCATTTATTTTAATATTACATATTGTTATTAAATGGGAAGAAATGGAGAAAGAATTGTAGTGGTCATCTCGGGAATCGAACTCAGGACTCTAGTGTGATTTACTATTGAAGCCTGCGTCGCTACCATTCAGCCATCCTGGACATGGTAGAAGTAGTATTGAAATGATCTTTATGCTACTTGATAACTTGCGTGCTTCTTAAAATTATTTTAAATAAATATAATTTAATATTCTACATTTTGGTATCTTTTATTTTTTAATGTAAATGATAAGAATGTGTATAAAGTTATTTATTAATATTTGTATTGATAATGCTAATTAATGTTATTAACTACCTAATTACCTATAACTGTTAATTAATATTACCTATAGTTACCTTCTGGTGGTATCACTACCTTATACCTATCTAGTTACTTACTAGAGTTTATTTATAACTACCTAGTAACCTACAAGTGATAACCACTTATCTGTACCTACTGGTGGTTATCACTACTTACCTACCCTGCAAACATTTCCACATGTATACCATGTGGTTATGTCCACATTATAACAATGTGGTTACAATGTTGATTTTTGGAACCTTGGACGATATGTTATACTTGTGGTTTTGCCACATGTATAACATATGGAATACACATGTTAACCATAACAAAACCACATAACAGTACCATGTACAACACATATCTGTACCATATGTTACCCATATCAATACCATATATTATCCATATCAGTACCATATGTAACCCATATCAGTACCATATGTTACCCATATCAGTACCATATGTTACCCATATCAGTACCATATGTTACCCATATCTGTACCATATGTTACCCATATCAATACCATATGTTACCCATATCTGTACCATATGTTACCCATATCAGTACCATGTGTTACCCATATCTGTACCATATTTTACCCATATCAATACCATATGTTACCCATATCAGTACCATATGTTACCCATATCAATACCATATGTTACCCATATCTGTACCATATGTTACCCATATCAGTACCATGTGTTACCCATATCTGTACCATATGTTACCCATATCAATACCATATGTTACCCATATCAGTACCATATGTTACCCATATCAATACCATATGTTACCCATATCTGTACCATATATTACCCATATCAGTACCATTTGTTACTCATATATGTACCATATGTTACCCATATCTGTACCATATGTTACTCATATCTGTACCATATGTTACCCATATCAGTACCATATGTTACCCATATCTGTACCATATGTTACCCATATCAAAACCATATGTTACCCATATCAATACCATATGTTACCCATATCAATACCATGTGTAACATATATCAGTACCATGTGTAACACACATCAATACCATGTGTCAAGAAATCAAAAAGATCATACTAATTGTATTGCCATTTCTTACTTTACAGTACATAATGTATATGTAATTCGCCAGTATATTATTTAGTTTAATGTTACATATTACTATATACAAATTAAATTGGAAGAAATGAGGAAAGAAATGAAGTGGTGATTCCGGAATCGAACTGGGGTCCCTGTAGTTTGCTGCTGTTTTGAGTCTGCTACATATACACTGAGCCATCCTGGACATGATAGAAGTAGCTTTTTAAAGTTATTATTAATAAATTTATATTCACTTCAGATGATTTACTTCACTTTAGAGCAGGGGTGGGCACATGTTGTGTTTTTCAGTGCCGAAATATGTAATAACAGTGCCGTTACCATTTTCTTTTCGTTTTTTAAATTTCAGGGGATACTAAGTAATTAAAATGAGAGGAAGGGGGATAGATTTCATTGAAGTACGTACAATCGTACATATTTGGAACATAAATATTTGTAGTATATTTATTATTTGAATTGAAAGCAATTAATGAATGATACATAATTATACTTTTCTTTTTTTCACAATAAAAACAAAAATAAGTTGTTTTACATTCAAGTAATAAAAATTTAATAACTAATTCATAAAATCACAGGATAAATGACAATGGCTTCCCAACTTATTAAAAAAAGGAATTAAAAATGTTTGTCACAAATTCTTACCAGCGTAAGAATAACTGATCTAGATAAAAAGAGTCAGAAGTAAAATTTTTAAACACCGGCACTACTTTAACAATAAACAAAAAATACCTTATTAACGTATAAAATTGACTATCAAAGTATCAAGGTAATTACAAACATTCTGTTCTTCAACTAGTTTACCATCCTCTTTTATATTATAAATCCTTGTAATTTATAAAGCAGTCAGGGCTAAATATTCTAAATTTTCTTTGGAAGAAAATAAAGCACCTTTTCTCTGGTGGGCACGAGTGCCGCTCTGAGTGCCAAAATAGCAATGAGTGCTGCATTTGCCCATGATATAAGAGTTGTATAGAATACTAGCATTATCATGGCAGACTACATAAAATATTTTCTTTCTTTTTCAAATATAGTCATTATTCAGTGTATTTAATTTCTCAGTACTCTAAATATCAGAACGGATCACTACACATGACTTCATTAAAGAAAATTTATACTGGAAGAATTTTCATGGAATAAAACTAATTTACTATATAGATATTCATAGAAAACAAGGCAATTTGTGGCAAACTAAACTAAATATTTTCACTATAAAAGTTAGTTCGCTAAACAGGGTTCTACTAAACAGGATGGTTCACTATACAGGAGTTGACTATAGTGGAGATCTACTGTAATTATACAATAAATAGATTGATCGTCCTCTTTCACATAATTGTATTTAGAGTTCAAAAGTAACAGAAGTTAACCATGTGTAATTTACCACATTACAACCACATGTCCATTACCATTTAAATAACAGATGTTAACCATGTGTAATTTACCACATTAAAACCACTTGTCAATGACCATTTCAATAACAGATGTTAACCATGTGTAATTTACCACATTAAAACCACATGTCAATTACCATTTCAATAACAGATGCTAACCATGTGTAATTTACCACATTAAAACCACATGTCAATTACCATTTCAATAACAGATGCTAACCATGTGTAATTTACCACATTAAAAACACATGTCAATTACCATTTCAATAACAGATGTTAACCATGTGTAATTTACCACATTAAAACCACATGTCAATGACCTTTTCAATAACAGATGTTAACCATGTGTAATTTACCACATTAAAACCACATGTCAATGACCATTTCAATAACAGATGTTAACCATGCATAATATACCACATTAAAACCACATGTCAATGACCATTTCAATAACAGATGTTAACCATGTGTAATTTACCACATTAAACCACATGTCAATGACCATTTCAATAACAGATTTTAACCATGTGTAATATACCACATTAAAACCACATGTCAATGACCATTTCAATAACAGATTTTAACCATGTGTAATTTACCACATTACAACCACATGTCAATAACCATTTCAATAACAGATGTTAACCATGTGTAATTTACCACATTACAACCACATGCCAATTACCATGTTTTATGTTTATAATAAATATCTATAACATATGGTTTCAGTATGGTTTTAAACATGTGGTTATGATATTGCGTAACCACATGGTTAACATCTGTTATTGAAATGGTCATTGACATGTGGTTTTAATGTGGTAAATTACACATGGTTAACATCTGTTATTGAAATGGTCATTGACATGTGGTTTTAATGTGGTAAATTACACATGGTTAACATCTGTTATTGAAATGGTAATTAACATGTGGTTTTAATGTGGTATATTACACATGGTTAAAATCTGTTATTGAAATGGTAATTGACATGTGGTTTTAATGTGGTAAATTACACATGGTTAACATCTGTTATTGAAATGGTCATTGACATGTGGTTTTAATGTGGTAATTTACACATGGTTAACATCTGTTATTTAAGTGTTTTGGTTGTTTCAATGTGGATGATACATCTTAAAAACGTATTGCCATATTATAACCATCCAACCACATGGCATCCATGTGTATGCCATGTGGAAATGTTTGCAGGGTATTACGTAGTATTTATCAGTACCTACTTAGTTATCTACATTACTGTTTGTCAATACCTACCTAGTTACCTACAGGTGTTTATCAATGCCTACCTAGTTGCCTACATCTACTTATCAATACCTAATTAGTTACCTTCTTGTGTTTAACATTGCCTATACCTAGTGGCCTACAAGTGTATATATATACCAATCTAGGTCCTAGTTACCTACTAGTATTCATCAATACCTACCTAGTTACCTACAACTGTTTGTCAATGCCTACCTAGTTATCTACTAGTGTTTATCAATGCTTATCTAGTTACCTATAACTGTTTGACAATACCTACCTAGATACCTACCAGTACCAATACCTACCTACCTTGTATACCTACTATATAGGTAGTGTTCATCAATCCGTACCTACTTACCTACTACCTAGTATTATTCATCAATGCCTACCTAGATAGTAGATACCTACATCTGTTTATGAATACCTACCTAGTTATGATACGTAAATAAAGCTTGAGATAGATATTCCTTTTTGGTATAACTTTTTCCCGTGTAAAACAGACGAGAGACAGAGAGGGACATTCCGCGTGGGACAGATGTGGGACAGAGAGGGATATCCCGCGTGGGACAGAGAGGGACATCCCACGTGGGACAGACGTGGGACAGAGAGGGACATCCCGCGTGGGACAGAGAGGGACATCCCGCGTGGGACAGACGTGGGACAGAGAGGGACATCCCGCGTAAAACAGACAAGGGACAGAGAGGGACATCCCGCGTGGGACAGAGAGGGATATCCCGCGTGGGACAGAGAGGGACATCCCACGTGGGACAGGCGTGGGATAGAGAGGGACATCCCGCGTGGGACAGAGAGGGATATCCCATGTGGGACAGACGTGGGACAGAGAGGGACATCCCGCGTGGGACAGAGAGGGACATCCCGCGTGGGAAAAACGTGGGATGTGAGTGGGATTTAAGACGTGGGACAGACGAGGGACATCCCGCTTGTGTAAGACGTGGGACGTGAGTGGGATTTCAGACGTTGGAAAGACGTGGGATTTCAGACGTCTGGAGACGTCTGAAATCCCCCGTCCCTGTCTGTCCCTCGTTAGCGAGGGATGTCCCCCTCTGTCCCACGCGGGACAGAGAGGATATGGTTAGCTGGGTAAAATTCGTATATTTCAAAAACTATTGAAGGTACAGTTTTCTTTCAAGTATCGTTTTGTCAATTGAACCTTTTTCCATCCACAGTTAAATTATCATATAGTTTTATTAATTTCTGTGAATTAAATAATGACGTAATTGATGGGTCAGAAACCGGACAATGAAGTAAGTTCAAACTAAAAGTTTCTTTATTAGACAAAATCTTCTTTAATAAAACATATTCATTTCCAGGTTTTAAGAGTATTCATATTGTTTCTTTTTAAAGTTATTTTCATAAAATATTGACAATTTGGAGTAAAGTGTTTAAATACAAATAGGAAGGCACAAGTTTAAATTTTAGCAAAAGTTGTTCAGAACGCAATGTAACAGTACGATCTGAAGACAAAATCAATCTAGTTCAGCAACTCCTTTTAAGAAACGAATTAAATGTCTCGAAATTTGCAAACAACTATTCAACAATAGGAAGGCACAAGTTTAAATTTTAACAAGGGTCGGTAGGCAACCCGTACAATTTTAGTAACCACAAGCAGAATTCGGTCCAAATTAGAATCAGGACTGTTATTGCCGAATGTTTCGATCAATTACTTCACCGTTCATGAAAAAATGCAGCTTCATCCCTCATGATAATATCTTCCACAATTACGAACATGTCTTTGCAAGTACCAGTTGACAATATATCTACGCCGTGAAAAATCATTTCAACAAGTTTATGTTTTCATTTTGTGGGAGTTTCATTGTTGGTCATGCTTAATAATTCGATTGATTGAAAATTTTGAGATATGCAATTCGTTTCTCCTGACAGAAAAATTAATATTTCTTTAAAGGAGTTCCTAAACAAGATTGATTTTGTCTTCAGATCGTACCGTTTTCTTGCGACCTGAATGACCCTTAATTGTTAAAAATCAAACTTATATGCCTTCATTTTTGTACGTAAACACATTTCTCCATATGGCAATATATTATAAAAAGAATAATTTTAAGAATATTCTTAAAACCTAGAAATTTATAGGTTTTATTAATTGAGATTTTGTTTAAGGGGACCGTCTCCCTAAAATAAAATATTTTTATTAATTAATGTACAGTTTAGTTGTCTATAAAGTTACAGAGCTATTTTTTAAATTTCGTATATCTCAGTATACCTCATCACACATAGAAAAAAATTGAAAAAACCCGTCAGTAACTTTGTAAGCAATTCATTTTTGACGAAAATGAAACAAACAACATGTCTCTGCTTCAAAAACTATAGGAGTTGATGCCTTTTGAAATCGAAAAAAATGTACTTTTCAGGAACGCCAATTTACTGAGATTTTTGGGAAAAGAATTGTCTAACTGAAATAATTCTGGTTCCATAAATTCATCTAGTCAACAAATGATTTGATGTGAGATCCAAATAAACCCTCAATCCTGTGCTGACAGGTCTTTTTGACAGACCTGACAGGTATAATTTACAATATTGTAAATCTATTTTTGAAGCACTTCTGGATTATTTTCAGCTCTAATATTTTAACACGTTATCCGGGAGACTATAAGACATCATTTTATGCAAAAAACGAAATAATTCCATTTTCTTCAGATTTGAGGGAGACGATCCCATTAATATAAAGACATTTTTTGTTTTAACTTACCTCATTGTCCGTTTTCTGGCCATTTGCTCAAAGCCATTTTCCCCACCCATCAATTAAGTCGTTATTTAATTCACAAAAATGAATAAAACTTCATGAAATTTAACAATAGATGGATAAAGGTTCAATTAACAAAATGATACATGAAAGAAAACTGTACCTTCGATAGTTGTTGAAATATACGAATTTAAAGTTGGGTACACTTTTTGAGGGTCATCCTTCAAATTGTATAGTTAAAAATTTCCTTTTAAATTAGCCTTTCCCTATTATATTCATCACACCTTGGAGTGATTGCTGTTAATTTGCACCTGTAATTCACTGGTTAGGAATATATAATTGATATTTATAATACTTTCTACACTATATATATAGGTAGACTAAATTGTGACACGACAAGTTAATGCGCTCATTTACATATATAATTAATGATTTAATTAGTTCAATATGGAAAGAGTACATAGGTTTTAACGAATAATAATATCTCTTAACACATGTATATATAATGGTGACCGGACTTTTCACAACTGGGCGTTTCGTTACCGGATGTTTCATTATTAGGACGTTTCGTTACCAGATAATAGGTTGCAAACTTAAGATTTATACTAATCGGTTATGTTCCCTGATTTGCTATTTTATGACTCGGGATAACCTTTTGATGACAAACCAGAAATGGGGATCTACTTTTAGCAATTAATTTTCTATTAATTAAGAGTCAATACTGCTTACGGTAAGGTCTAACGTTGCACACAATGCACAGTGCTGCTCAGTGCAATTGCACCTTATGTGTTTATTAGAAATATGAGGTCCCAACAGTATAGTGAACTAATACAGTTCACTATACTCTTTACAGTGTGTGTTGTGTGGCGGGCCAGTACACTTGCATGTCTTACCGTCTCATGAGTTTGTCATCAGTTCCGTAGGAATAACATTGCACTGTGGTTGAGACAGCTCTTAAATACATTGCAAGTGAAATATTAGCTCTGAAAGTGACATGCTATGCATTTTATCAAGTTATTTTCGTACTTTGTTAATATTATGATTGCGTTAAAGAATCAATGACATAAAATATGATGGAACTATTATATATATAAGTAACTTCATTAATTAATTACTTTATTTTTTTAAAGAAACATTCCACCTTTCTTTAAATTATTATTTTTAAAATTCAAAACGTGAAAATAATTTTCCAAATACTTATTTTAATATTTTTTTACTTTCTAATTTTTGTCTCGAAATTTCAATTTAATTTTGTATATAGTATTTTCATTTCAATCGCTCAAATATATATACAAATTTTAACAATTTTTCTTAAATTGCTAATTCATTTTACTGATTTGCAAATTACAAATGTTCTAAATTAATTATTTTCCTAGTTTTTCTGCAATATATTTCATTATATATAAATTGATGGTATATTTATAATAATAATGTCAGTGCTATATAATAAGAGACTTCATTTTTATTTCTATGTTGTACTATTACATATTTTAATTTAGCTAATTACTATTGATGAACAATTAATTGAACATCAGAATATTATTTATAAAAGGCAAATTAGTTTCAATTAGTAACATTCTATTAGTTGATATCCAGATCTCTGACTCCCTTTTGGTTTCGATAGAAAAATGTTCGTTCAAAATATCACTAAAATATTAAATAATTAAAATAATAACAAATAAAAAACAGAAGAACAACAACAATCAGAAGGTAGTTTTAGAGCTTTGCTTTTACGATGTCAATACAACATTATTAGCTTTCACATGCAACATATCTGTCAAATAAAGTAAATGTTTATCCTTCGTAAAGATTAACACTAAATTGAATTAAATTCATGTATATTACTTGTACCAAACAGATATTCTATATCATTTAATATAAAAAACAGGTATTTATGCATAAAGTAATAATGAGAAAAATCAGAGAGCTCATGATCTTTTATTATCAATTTAATAACAAATACATGAAATTAAATTAGATGAAAGGTTCTATAGCATAAACTATATCGATAAATTTAAGCTACTATTTTATTATTATACGTGTGTGATATCTAATTGAAGTGAATTTTATAACCATTGATAAGTTGCAAGGCTGAATTATGAGTGTATTATTTAAGTCCTCTTTTAAATCACTACTGTACAAAGATTTCATAAACCTTTTAATGGACAAATACGAGTTATTCTATTAGTCTTACTAGGCAAATTAGTATATTATAATTGGAGGGTAGAGAGGTAAAGTTGGGTAACTACGAAGTGTCGCTCTCCACGAAATGAAGCTTTTACTCTACAGTAAAGTTAGGTGCATTCTTACCCAACTGTACTTCTAAACTAATAGGAAATATCTCAAACGGTGTACCTATGTGTGTTCTCACCCAACTACACCGCTAAAATAAAAGCAGTATTCTATTGCGGTAAAGTAGTGTCTGTTGTTCCACAACTTCACCTCTCACTGATTCAGTCAATGAGTTTAAGGTGAAGTTGCGTGTGTAGTTACCCAATTTGTACTCTCAATAATCTGCAGTCTTCTCGCAAGGGGGGGGGGGGGGGGGAATCTATTCACCGATTAGGCGGTGAAGTTGGGCTTGTAAATAGATACACAACTATTCTGGAATCATACATATATTTAAAAAAATAATCTTACTGTCATTTGTTACGTAATGCGCATTAGCAATAATTTAATTTACATTATAAACTGGTGCCTAATACCTGATTGCTTATCATAAGGTAATTTACAAGTACGAACATAAAACAATTACTACCTTTTGTCACTCATTCATGAATAGCAAAATACACACACTATTAATTTTCATTTATCATTCATCAAACTATCATTATTTTAATAAAATATCATCGTGATATTCACTCGCTTACCTACTTACTGTTAATGCATCAATAATACTATGTTGATATATTTACTAAAACTAGGTTCTGGATGTATTCAACTTTTTATAGATAGCTACTGATTTAGCAACCAATAATTTTAAGATTATTTTTCATTAGGTATATATATTTTCAATCTACCTAATCATTGATCTGTTCAGATAATAATAACGTGTTGCATGTACTGATAATTTAGAAATAAACTAATAATAATAATAACAATAAAATGAATCAGTTAAAGTAATTAAAATATGGTTAGTGCATAGGGACAATGACACTAGTCGTCTTATGATGCATTGAAATACTGATTATTGTAAACCTAGGTATCTGAGAAAACTATAGGTTTCAAAATTTTAGTAATGTATTGCAAAGAAAAAGTGTTTGGTAATCTTAGCATAATATTTACCCAATAATAAATAAAAATACTGCAATATTATAAGTGTTATTCATGTATCGAATAATATTGGGTATTTATTATTAATTAATAATATAAATACTCTCAAAAAACAATATAAGGGAGAAGAACGGGTTAACAATATATACGGAAACAAGGTAGTGAATGACAGGTACACTGGAGTAATGCTAATTGTTATCAAGGACAGACCAGGAGTCGTTTAACGACGCCTTTTGTAGTTTATTTACTAATTTAACATAAATATATGTATATCGGGGGCCTGCCACCACCGAACCACCTTGCCAGGTAATATAAGCAATCATGAATCATAATCGTTCATTACCCAACATAATCTTTCATTACCCACCATGATCTTCCATTGTCCACCATATTCTTTCAGTGCCTACAATAATATTTCATTGCCCACCATAATCCAACATAATCCGTAAATAACAAACATAATTCTTCATTGCCAACCATAATCCTTCATTACCCACCATAATCTTTCATTGCCCACCATAATCTTCCATTGCCCACCATTATCTTTCAATGCCTACCATAATATTTCATTGCCTACCGTAATCTTTCATTGCCTACCGTGATCTTTCATTGCTCACCATTATAATATTTCATTGCCTACCATAATCTTACATTGCCAACCATAATATTTCATTGCCAACCATAATCTTACATTGCCCACCATAATCATCCATTCATTGCCTATCCTGAAATGTTTCATTGCCAACCATAATAATCTATCATGGCCAACCAAAATAATCTATCATTGCCCACCATAATAATATATCATTGCCCACCATAATCATTCATTGCCCACCATAATCATTCATTGCCCACCACAATTTTCCATTGTTTACCATAATCTTTCATTGCCCACCATAATCTTCCATTGCCAACCATAATATTTCATTGCCAACCATAATTTTTCATTGCCAACCATAATTTTTCATTGCCAACCATAATCTTCCATTGCCCACCATAATCTTCCATTCATTTCCCATCCTAAATTTTTTCATTGTCCACCATAAAAATATATTATTGTCCACCATAATAATCTCCAAACTCCACCATTTTAATTGACCTATCAATACATTTCATGACCCCCATTATACATAAAGTTCATTTACATAAAATTTATGTACATAATACATCCAAATACCTCTTTCCTAGTTCACGTCCCTAAATGAAATAGGGACGTGCACTAGGAAAGAGGTATTTTTAAATTAATTTATCTCAAATTTCATTAAATTTCATTTGATTAAAATATATTGTACAAATAAATATAATTAATTAACAGAAAAATTAGTATCTTAACTACAAATACAAATAATACCAAAAGTGAATATTTGAATTTGAATTTCAGCAAATTAAAGAATATAGATTTGGATCCACAGCGTGCAAAAAGTCTATGGGAAAATGTAACTACATTTAAAAAATGTGTTTATTTTTATTTTTCATTATCATTATTTTTGAGAATTAGAAGTTGATGAAACGGACTGAACAATGGTAGAGTGAAACCTTCTGAGCAAAATGAAACGAATCCCATATCTCTAGGTCAAATATTCAGAGAGAAATAAGGATTTTAATAAAGTTTATATTGTAGGGGTTTTTTTCTTGGGGGGTAAAAGTTAAAATAGTGACCCTAGTTAGTTGGGTATGCAAGAAATTGTATTTTTTTCAATTTTGCGTGTACGATATAATTATTGAGGTTAGTATTAGTATTACTTAGGTAACAGTTTGTCAAATGGTATTCAATTTTTGCAAGAAAAACTAACATTTTTTTGGCAATGCAATAATGATTATTAATCTTTAAACATATTTCACACTAAGCTCTACACTGAAAAATTAAATTATAATTCTTCAATAATACTTGTATCCTCATTATTACATGTATTACGTACCTTAATATATTCATCATTCTATTACTCCTCTATTCTCATTTTAACGATACATTTAACTTGTATGTATGTAAGTGACACATTAGTGCCACTTTTTCACGTCAATTTCATAAGCTTCAAAATACATTCAAATTTGAATAGGTGCTACCTACATGAATGAATCTTTCACAAAAAAATAGGTAGTTTATAAAACTTATTCAGATAAATGTATTTTACCATAAGTCATTATCAACTATATGTGTACTAATGCATGGTTATCTGGGGAAAGTTAAGAATTATTGGACAATTCCACATTTTCGGTCAAAGGAGAAAAAATAAACATTACCATAAAATATAATATATACTTTTTATTTTAATAGGTAATAGTTATAATTATCCGGATACCAATTAAAAATATTAAATGAATTTTCTCTTATATGACCGAAAATGTGAAACTGTCCGATGATTCGTAGCTTAACTCACTACCTATATCAATTTATTAAATATTTTACAGCTGAACACTGATAGTTTATTGTTTTTTTTTATAAATTAAGGAATTTAATAGCATTATCTGCCTATATAGTTTTAAATTAACAAACCAATAGTAGGATGGTATTTATATCAATACTATCATTAGAGTCAGACTCACGTCACAAAATACGTCCGGTCATTCGTAAATTAGTCAACTCAACACAAAATATTCAATTCAGTTAGCTGTCTACCAATGTTTGAATATTATAATATTTATTAAAAACTAATAGACGAAAAATACCTTCCTATTGGTTTAAATGTTTGAATTGAAGATTTTTTGTACTGATAAGAATTATTTATATTATAGTATAGATTGACTTAGGAACCAACAGATTAAAGAATATTTGCAATTAATATTTACGAAATAATACGGTTAGGAAATTGGAAGTTGATAATATATAAGTACTAGTCTAGTTTAGGTTACTATTCATTAATCCGACTCCTACTTAGTCCGACGCCATTTTAGTCCGACATTTTTGCATGTTATCTGATTTAACAACATATATATGTACATAGGAGGGCGTGCCCCTGTCAGGTCATTAAATAATCATTTAGTGTGCAGTACAACAAACTAGCGGAAACAACAAACTACATTAAATGATGAAATCGAATGAATCATTGCATCTTACAAATATATTAGAAATAAAGTCAACTAAGAAAGGAATATGAAATTTAAAAAAAACAAAGAAAAATTATTATTTTATTATTTGGATTATTTTTTAATTGAGTATATCTATTTAATAATAATTTTTATTGTAATAAAATAAAAGAGAAATAACACAAAGTTGTAACTGTCACAACTTTTACTACCGAGCTAGTGTATCATGTACCTAACTCATGATTAACCAATTAGTGTATCTAACTATCTAATTTGATTTGTAATAGCTCAACAAGTGTATATCAATACCTACCGTGAAGGGTATAGGTCATAAGCCCTCCCCCCCAGTCACGAGCCCCCCTCTGTTTTTAATTCTTATTTACCTATATTATTTAATCCTTATCGACTCTTTTGTAGTTCATTACTGATTAAACATTACCGACCCCCGAACCCCCCTGCCAGGTCATTAAGCAATCATGAAGTGTGCAGTACAACAAACTACATTAGCAACTCTCAGTTATCTCTATCTAAGTAGTTCTTCATTTGTTTAACTAGGTAAATAAGGATTTACAAAAAAATGGGAGGGGGTGGGGGGGGGTGCTTGTGGCCAGGGGGCTTTTGACTGTACCCCAACCTTAAGTAGGTATTCAGTTCATAACTGTCAAACTATAGTATCTAGGTACCTAACTAGTAATTAACCAACTGATGTTTCTAGGTACCTAATAAATAATAATATCCCATCTGGTGTAGGTAGGTCCCTAACTTATTTATACCTGATTATAGTAGCTATGTACATATTTAGTAATTAACGAACCAATGTTGGAAGGTAATCTCAACTATACAAAATAGTGACTCTATGTACCTAACGAGTAACTAACTACTCAACTACATTTGTATCTTTCAATAAACTCCTATGACCGAAAATAATTTGAATTTCAATATATTTATACTATTTATAGCGCTATCGGTATAATATAAAATTTATAAAAATATTTATCCCTTATAATCACGAACTAGTACACTAAGTCTTGAATTCAACATTTTCTTTGACAGTCAATCGATCAGTGCTTAAAATCTTGAATACGATAGACTGTGATTGAGAAATTAACATGTAAGTCCACTAGTGTAAAGGCCCCCACACACTACACGATCCACGAGCCGAGCCGCAGCAGGTCCTCTGTCTCCCGCGAGTCTACTTGACTCGGCTCGTGCTTTCTGCCTCCCCACACATTACACGAGCAGAGCAATATGTAGTTTGAAAGTTTTTTTCTCTAGAGATAGGTAATACAATGGACATGGAAATTTATTGACATGGAAATTTGTTGACATGGAAATTTATTGACATGGAAATTTATTGACATGGAAATTTATTGACATGGAAATTTATTGACATGGAAATTTATTGACATGGAAATTTATTGACATTGATTTTTTTTGACATGGAAATTCATTGACATGGAAATTTATTGACATGGAAATTTATTGACATGGAAATTTATTGACATGGAAATTTATTGACCTGGAAATTTATTGACATGGAAATTTATTGACCTGGAAATTTATTGACATGGAAATTTATTGACATAGAAATTCATTTAAATTAAATTTATTGACATGGAAATTCATTTACATTAAATTTATTGACATGGAAATTCATTTACATTAAATTTATTGACATGGAAATTCATTTAAATTAAATTTATTGACATGGAAATTAATTTACATTAAATTTATTGACATAGAAATTCATTTACATTAAATTTTTTGACATAGAAATTTTTTGACATGGAAATTTATTGACATGGAAATTTATTGACATGGAAATTTATTGACATGGAAATTTATTGACATGGAAATTTATTGACATGGAAATTTATTGACATGGAAATTTATTGACATGGAAATTTATTGACATGGAAATTTATTGACATGGAAATTTATTGACATGGAAATTTATTGACATGGAAATTTATTGACATGGAAATTTATTGACATGGAAATTTATTGACATGGAAATTTATTGACATGGAAATTTATTGACATGGAAATTTATTGACATGGAAATTTATTGACATGGAAATTTATTGACATGGAAATTTATTGACATGGAAATTTATTGACATGGAAATTTATTGACATGGAAATTTATTGACATGGAAATTTATTGACATGGAAATTTATTGACATGGAAATTTATTGACATGGAAATTTATTGACATTGAAATTTATTGACATTGAAATTTATTGACATTGAAATTTATTGACATGGAAATTTATTGACATGGAAATTTATTGACATGGAAATTTATTGACATGGAAATTTATCGACATGGAAATTTATTGACATGGAAATTTATTGACATGGAAATTTATTGACATGGAAATTTATTTACATTTAATTTATTTACATTAAAGTTATTTACATTAAATTTATTTACATTAAATTTATTTATATTAAATTTATTTATATAAAATTTATTTACATCAAATTTATTTACATTAAATTTATTCACATGAGATTTATTTACAATAAATTTATTTACATGAAATTTATTTACATTAAATTAATTTACAAGAAATTTGCTTATATGAAATTTATTCACATGAAAAAAATACACATAAGTTTATTTAACATAAATCGTGTTTTACATAATTCGTGTTGTCCTTGTTCGCCCGAGCAAAAGTATTTCCAAGCTCAGTGGTTTGTCGGAGCGTCTGAACGGCGCTTTAGCTGACCGCAGGCTCGGCTCGTGCTATTTTACCCCCACACACTACCCGAGCCGAGCCACGAGCCAAGCCAAATATCTGGAAGTGACAGATCAACACGAGCCGAGCCACGAGCCTGATTGCGCGGCTCGTGACTCGGCTCGAGGACCCCACACACTACACGATCTGGCTCGGGGCTCGGCTTGTTTGCTAGGGCTCGGCTCGTGGATCGTGTAGTGTGTGGGGGCCTTAAGTGACGGTCTGAGAACAAACCTATGTACACACATTCATGGATATGAAGAATGACCAGTGATTAATACGCTGAAATTTAACTATTTGTTTACACAAATGTATTGTATTTAGTTGTAAATAAATATAAGTTTATAAAGAAGAGATAGAAGTTCACGGTTAAATAGCTTATTTGTTCACTCTGTAATAATTTACCGCCAAAATATTTTCCCTCAAACTGTATATCAGTATATACGTACAGATCCCCCACCCCTCATTCATCTCACACCTGTATATTATTATACTTATATTTTATTATAATATTGAACTGATATATAAAATTATAATAGGATATGAATTTTGATTATCAATAATAATCATACAGTTTGACCACTTTTTGTGTTTGTAAAAGAAACATTAATATAAATAATATTAAAATCCAATTAGGTAGGCTTATCACAAGTGTGGATAAAAAGATGTATTATTGTGACCGTTATTTGAATGAAGATTTGTGATATATTGAGTGATAATGATAGCATTTTTAGGTATGATTGATTGAATTCATTGTTTATTATAGTTCAGTTATACGATTGAGACGTCTGAGATGTAATTTTAAATAAATATTGGGATTTAAGAATATAGATTCGTTATTTCACTTTAGGTACCTGACTAATTAGGATAAGTTCCGATTGTCGAACGGTTACAGCAAGTAAGCATATATATTATAATTATTTATTTAACTCTCATTTAAACCTTTTTTACATATTCGTAAATCTGGAACCGTCCAATAACTCGGAACTTACCCTTATTATGTGATTTGTTTTCCCTAAATGAACTTGGTAACTAGCAACATACCGTGATTTAATTAAAACTTAGCTCCCAGGGGCTCTATCCTCAAGCTGTCTTTGGTGAATGGGAAAGAAGTGGGTGGTGTCCCTTAAGCCCCGAACTGTTGTAATTTGAATTATGTATTTTTTTCATTTATACATGTTTATCATTTTTAAAAGCTACTTGCAGTTTAGGAGGACAGTGCTTGGGTTAAGCTCTTCAACTACGAGGTCTTAGATTTTGTGTTAGGTAGACTTTTAGGGTTACTATTCATTGGCCCGACAACACCATTAGTTTTACGCCCCACTAGTCCAACACCCCATCAGTCCGACACTTATGCTGTTTATTACTGCTTATCATCAAGTATATGTATTTTTTGGGGCGTGACACCCCCGAACCTCCCTAACAGGTCATTAAACAATCATGAAGTGTGTAGTACAACCATCTAGCGGATACAACAAACAACATTGAATGATGATTTATTAATGGAGCATATCTATTCAATAACTATTTTTATTTTAATGAAAAATTAAACGAGAAAAATAACACAGAAAGATGTAACTGTCGGACTATGGGGCGTCCCAGGCTCTGTTGACTTCATTTACTATCACCTTTTCATTTTCCTTTTCCATCCGTGAGTGCAGCCATTGGTGGTTGTGTCCCTTTTCGTCACATTCCTTGGTAATTCACGGAGTAGCTTTTCTGCATCCATGAGCTTTGTCACCGACTGTGGTAAGTGACTTTGTTCATGGAGCCACTTTCATTTCTGACTGCTTCTTCCAGTCCTTCATACTTAATTTCATTTTGACGTCAGCGTTATGGATTTTGATTCCGAAGCAGATGTTGAACATCTACTTACTTACTTACTTAATTAATTAATTAACCGATTAATTAAATCGAACTTATAAGAAATGTTTAAATAGTCGAACACCCCCAGGCAGCAAATATTATTCCTGGGATATAAGGGAATAACCCTGGGAAGAAGGATATATTCCTTAGATATTATATTCTTCTTTGTAATTTATTAGTTAAATAAAATGATCAACACTAGGTATATAGTACATATTAATATTAGGATATTTTAAAGATTATAATTACCCATTAGCTCTCTCTTAGTTTCAAGTAAAAGAGAGAAAAAATATTTGTTAGTGAGCAATGAATGCTTAACTTCACTCACTCTATTTGGTGGGGGGGGCATATGGAGTGGAGCACACTCATTTCTCTCATCTCACTTCTTTCATCTCACTTCTTTTATCTCACTACTCTCATCTCACTTCTCTCATATCACTTCTTTCATCTCACTACTCACTTCTCTCTTCTCACTTCTCTCATCCCACTTCTCTCTTCTCTCATCTCACGTCTCTCATCTCACTTCTTTCATCTCACTTCTCTCATCTCACTTCTCTCTTCTCTCATCTCTTTTCTCTCATCTCTTTTCTCTCATCTCTTTTCTCTCATCTCGCTACTCTCATCTCACTTCTCTCATCTCTTTTCTCTCATCTCTTTTCTCTCATCTCACTTCTCTCATTTCACTTCTCTCATCTCAATACTCTTATCCCACTACTCTTATCTCACTTCTCTCTTCTCACTTCTCTCATCTCACTACTCTTATCTCAATACTCTTATCTCACTACTCTCATCTCAATACTCTTATCTCACTACTCTCATCTCACTACTCTCATCTCAATACTCTTATCTCACTTCTCTCATCTCGGGTATCTGATATCTGATAGTATCTGATAGTATCGGTATTTTTATTAGTATCTGGTAATTGGTATCGGATCCCAAAAAATAGTTCAAATATTACCGATACCAATTACTTTTCAAGTTATGTAGTATATATATTGGTATTAGTTTTCAATTGAAAATTAATAGCATAAACCTATGTTCATCCGATATACGATTGGAATAAATAAAGATACGATTTAAATAATACTATCGTATCTGAATTAGGTAGTCTATTCAATTTTAGTTTCATTATGATACCTACTTCGATAGTTACATTATGATACCTACTTCGATAGTTTCATTATGATACCTACTTCGATAGTTACATTATGATACCTACTTCGATAGTTTCATTATGATACCTACTTCGATAGTTTCATTATGATACCTACTTCGATAGTTTCATTACGATACCTACTTCGATAGTTACATTACGATACCTACTTCGATAGTTTCATTATGATACCTACTTCGATAGTTTCATTACGATACCTACTTCGATAGTTTCATTATGATACCTACTTCGATAGTTTCATTATGATACCTACTTCGATAGTTTCATTACGATACCTACTTCGATAGTTTCATTATGATACCTACTTCGATAGTTTCATTATGATACCTACTTCGATAGTTACATTACGATACCTACTTCGATAGTTTCATTATGATACCTACTTCGATAGTTTCATTATGATACCTACTTCGATAGTTTCATTATGATACCTACTTCGATAGTTTCATTATGATACCTACTTCGATAGTTTCATTATGATACCTACTTCGATAGGCACACTGTGCTACCTACTTCGATAGGTACACTGGCTACCTACTTCGATAGGTATACTGTGCTACCTACTTCGATAGGCACACTGTGCTACCTACTTCGATAGGTACACTGGCTACCTACTTCGATAGGTACACTGTGCTACCTAGCTACTTCGATAGGTACACTGTGCTACCTAGCTACTTCGATAGGTACACTGTGCTACCTACTTCGATAGGTACACTGTGCTACCTACTTCGATAGGTACACTGTGCTACCTACTTCGATAGGTACACTGTGCTACCTACTTCGACAGATACACTGTGCTACCTACTTCGACAGGTACACTGCACTACCTATTTCGATAGGTACACTGCACTACCTATTTCGATAGGTACACTGTGCTACCTACTTCGATAGGTACACTGTGCTACCTACTTCGATAGGTACACTGTGCTACCTACTTCGATAGTTACACTGTGCTACCTACTTCGATAGGTACACTGTGCTACCTACTTCGATAGGTACACTGTGCTACCTCTTCGACAGATACACTGTGCTACCTACTTCGACAGGTACACTGCACTACCTACTTCGACAGGTACACTGCACTACCTACTTCGACAGGTACACTGCACTACCTACTTCGACAGGTACACTGCACTACCTGTTTCGATAGGTACACTGCACCACTTCGATAGGTACAATGCACCACTTCGATAGGTACACTGCACCACTTCGATAGGTACACTGCACCATTTCGATAGGTACACTGCACCATTTCGATAGGTACACTGTACTACTTTGATAGCTACACTGTACTACTTCGATAGGTACACTGCACTATTTCGATAGGTACACTGTACTACTTCGATAGGTACACTGTACTACTTCGATAGGTACACTGTACTGCTTCGATAGGTACACTGTACTACTTCGATAGGTATACTGCACTATTTCGATAGGTACACTGTACTACTTTGATAGGTACACTGTACTACTTCGATAGGTACACTGTACTACTTTGATAGGTACACTGTACTACTTCGATAGGTACACTGTACTACTTCGATAGGTACACTGTACTACTTCGATAGGTACACTGTACTACTTCGATAGGTACACTGTACTACTTCGATAGGTACACTGTACTACTTCGATAGGTACACTGTACTACTTTGATAGGTTCATTGTACTACTTCGATAGGTACACTGTACTAATTCGATAGGTACACTGTACTACTTCGATAGGTTCATTGTACTACTCCGATAGGTACACTGCACTATTTCGATAGGTACACTGTATTATTTCGATAGGTACACTGTACTACTTCGATAGGTACACTGTACTATTTCGATAGGTACACTGTACTAATTCGATAGGTACACTGTACTACTTCGATAGGTTCATTGTACTACTCCGATAGGTAGGTACACTGTACTACTTCGATAGGTTCTCTGTACTACTTCGATAGGTTCTCTGTACTACTTCGATAGGTACACTGCACTATTTCGATAGGTACACTGTATTATTTCGATAGGTACACTGTTCATTGATAGGTAATGTACCTAATTACAATAACACAAAAATGTTCTAACGAATGAATTTAATAGGTATTACACAGAGCAAGTGGCACCTGTGGAGCGCACTTCTGATGTTAGCCAATGTATTATTATATTATTATGAAGTCAAGATGTATTATTGAATAGGTAATTTACTTGAAAACACCTAGGCAATAATCTTAATTATAAATACCTAGGTAGGCTAGGCTGAGGTAGCTACCTAATCCTATCCCATGAATATTGTAAAGACCTAGGTACATCATTATATGTAAAACTTTATAAATTATCGGTATATACATACATTTAAGTTTTAACTACAGATACCTACCTAGAACTAATATTTTCGATGTCTTTGGCTTGAATATTTTACTTTTAAAAAGTAACTGGTATCGGAATTGGTATCGATTACCAGAATTTTAAGGTAATTGTTATTGGTACTGGTATCGGTTACCAGAATTTTAGTTAAGGTAATTGTTATTGGTACTGGTATCGGTTACTAATATGGTATCGGTGCATCTCAAAATAATATTACTAATTATTGTAACAATCTGTAAAATCTAACCAACTGGTTCCCGGATAATGACAAACCGCTCAAAAAAATTTCAGGCAATTTACTTGAAACCTTTTTGAGTTATGCAAGTAGGTACCTAGAAAGATTACAAATAAATAAATGCTGCCTAAAGCATAACCTTCTGCAATCTGCGATGGTGATAAGATAAGTTAAAATCATAACCAAGTAACAAAATAATTCATTTTATGATACATAGCAAGATCATTAACTGTATGTGAGTGAAAAAGGTTTAAATGATTTAGCAACGTTCTTTTCTTTTACACAAGAAGGTTTTCTATACAGTTTCAACGCATCACTCAGGAAGATACTTTGAGATTGGGGGGTGGAGGGTGAGAAGGGATGTAAATAATGTAACTCGGGGGAGGGGGGAGATTGAGGAGAGAAGGAGTGGTTAATTTACTTAATTACACAGATAGAAATTATCTTCTAGTTAACTGTATACTAATACTTTTTTATAAGTTGATATTATTGGTCATTCATTATTATTGATTCATAGTCATTCATGTGAAATGGTGGACTGTATTAATTTGTAAAGCGCGCGAAGATACAGTCACTTCCACTGGATGCCTGACTTATGTCACTGCTTGTACCACTGTCAATCATCTGTCAATCATCTGAGACACTACATACTTAGGTATCACCAATAGACTGAAGGGAAATGATTAAATTATTTATTTGTTTATTTATAGTAACAAATATATAAACTATTTATAAATAAATTTAGAGCTAGTTATGACTTATTATATACCTTATTAATAATTATGTTGCAGTGAACAATTTGTATTATTTACCGGTATAGAGAATTACGCCATCGTATAAAAACAGTATATGATGATCATTATTTGCAGTACATGTTAACTGTCACTGATTCAGTGTTGTGAAATAAACTTAAATGTACATGATATATTGCCAACAAGGTAATTATTATTAGGAAAGAAATAAGTATTTTATCAATGAAATTATTGGAGGATAGCAAACATCCCGCCACTAACCATAATGCAACCCTCCCCTGCCCCCCTTAGCCCCCTCCTTTACGACACCTCCCCCCCCCCTTTATAATGTCACTCTAGGCACCAAATAGAGTGAGTAAAGTAAAGCATTCATTGCTCACTCACAAATTTTCTCTTTCATTTACTTGAAAGAAAGAGAACTAATGGATAAGTATAATCTTTGAAATATCCTATGATATGTACTATATACCTAGTGTTATTTAATTTAACTTTTAAGTTACAAAGAAGATAATATCTTTGTAACTTATAAGTTACAACAATGTTTCACTATTATTTTATTGATAAAATCTTCAACATAATAATTAGGTACATTATTTATAGTAATATAACCGAAAAGATAAAGCATTTCCTAGTTTAGTACTGACTATACTTTGATATGTTGTACAAAATTCACTGTCCGAGTACTATGGGTGTCCGAACATTATTCCGTTTCCTATAAGTTTTAACTAAAAGACTGTATGTTACTAGGTACCAAGTTACTAAAACAACCAAGTAAATCATACCTATCTATAGGGTAAGTTCCGAGTTATCGAACGGTTCCAGTTTTACAAACAAAGTAAAAAAGGTTAATATGAGTATAAAATAATAATTATAATATATTTTTTACGTGCTCGAAAAAGAAACCGTTCGATAACTCGGAAATTACCCTAATTAGTCTGCTATCAAAATTGTACATAACTAATCAATATTCTTATATCAAAATATTTATTTAAATTTAATAACAAATATCTCAATCGAATAATTAAACTAGGTAGTATGAACCATATGTAAAATGGTCATCACTCATCAGTATAAAATGTACTCAATATATCACAAATCCTCATTCAAATAAAAATCACAATAATACATCTTTTTATCCTGAATTTGATTTTATATAGCTATTTCAATAATATTTTTTACAACGACCAATTTAGATTCTAGAATAATCATATCCAAAAATAATTATATGTTAGTTCAACATTTGAATATAATTTGGTTATAACAATATAGTCAGAGATCTATCAGTTGTCATGTTATAGCTTTTCTTTGCAGTTCTAGGCTCATTAATTTGTTAAACATTTCGATAGGTAGCTAAAAACTACTGATAGAGGGGGAGGGAGGGGGTGGGGTTGAGATGATGGGGCGGTGCGTGTGAACGTACAATACTATATACTATATAGGGATATTCAGATTGGGGGAAATGTTTTGGCGGTAAATGATAACAGAGAGACAAATTAATGTTTTTAACTGTGTACTTCTATTTCTTTATAAACTGTTATTTTATTTACAAATATATACTATACATCCATGTTAACATCTATACTATACATTCATGTTAACATCTAATGTAATTCATTGTACTAGTTTCTGGTCATTCAAAGCTTGAATGTTTGTAAATAGGTTTGTTCTTATACAGTCAGTTGGGGTAGACTTGCGTTTAGTACACCACTGTCTATCTGACTCTATCATATTTAAGATTTAAAACACTGACTGACTATCAAATAAAATGTATATTTTATGACTTGCCTTACTCGTGAGTATAAGGAAATTGATGATCTGTTTAATTTCAAATTATACCGACAGCGCTTTAAATTGTGTAAAATTATTATACCTACCTATTGAAGTTCAAATTGTTTTCGGTCATGGAAGTTTATAGAAAGATACACAGTTTAAATTGTAGTTGAGTAGTTAATTACTTGCTAAGTACTTAGAAACACTGTTCTGGATAGAAGAAATTACCTTGCAACGAAGACGTGCCATTAGGCTGACGCCCCACTAGTCCGACAGTTATTCATTCGCTTTTATTTTTTGATTAAAATAAAAAATATTATTAAATAGGTTTACTTAATTAATACCTAATATACAAAATAAAATAATTTTTTTTTTAAATTTAACATTACTCTTCCATTTTACTTTATTTCTAATATTTATTGGTATGATCATGATGCAATCCCTGTTTTGATTTTCATCATTTAATGTAGTTTGTTTTATCTGCTAGTTTGTTGTACTGCACAGTGCACACTGCATGATTGTTAAATGATTAGACAAGGGGTTTCGGGGGGCGGCAAGTCCCTCGATATACATATATTGTATGTTAAATCAGTTATGAATTACAAAAGTGTCGGACTACTGGGGCGTCGGACTAGTGAATAGTAACCCCTAGCAACATTAGTTTGTTATTTACAAGATAGGTACATAGATACTATAGCCAGGTAGAAATAAGCTAGGGATTAACATACACTCATTGGGATATTATATTACCCAACATTAGTTGGGTAATTAAGCTTGTGTTAATAACTAAAGAAATTTGAACGAAACTGGTATTATATTATAATTTACTAAGATATCGAACATTCTGCCAAACGTTTGGAATTAATCTCATTTGTTTTCTCTTTATTTTTAATGTAAAAATATCGTCTTTAAAGGGAGTGTCTTACTATTTAACTTTTACCCCCCCCCCCCACAAGAAGAAAAAACGCAACATTCAAACTTTATTAAAATCCCTATTTCTCTCTCATTATTTGACCTAGAGATATGGGATTAATTTAATTTTGCTCAAAAGTTTTCACTCTACAATTGTATACTTCTCATCCTCGAGAATAATGATTGTAAAATTTAAAAAAAAAACATTTTTAAATGTGGTTACATTTTCCAATAGAGTTTTTGCACGCTGTGGATCCAAATCTATATTCTTTAATTTGCTGAAATTCAAATTCAAATATTCACTTTTGGTATTATTTGTATTTGTAGTTAAGATACTAATTTTTCTGTTAATTAATTATATTTATTTGTACAAAATATTTTAATCAAATGAAATTTAATGAAATTTGAGATAAATTAATTTAAAAATACCTCTTTCCTAGTGCACGTCCCTATTTCATTTAGGGACGTGAACTAGGAAAAATGTATTTGGATGTATTATGTACATAAATTTTATGTAAATGAACTTTATGTATAATGGGGGTCATGAAATGTATTGATAGGTCAATTAAAATGGTGGATTTTGGAGATTATTCTGGTGGACAATAATATATTTTTATGGTGGACACTGAAAAAATTTAGGATGGGAAATGAATGGAAGATTATGGTGGGCAATGAATGATTATGGTGGACAGTGAATGATTATGGTGGGCAATGAAAGATTATGGTGGGTAATGAATGATTATTGTGGGCAATGAAAGAATATGATTGAAGATGAAAGATTATGGTTGTCAATGAAATATTATGGTTGGCAATGAAAGATTATGGTGGGTAATGAAAGATTATGGTGGGCAATGAAAGATTATGGATGGCAATGAATTATTATGGTGGGCAATGAATGATTATGGTGGGCAATGAATGATTATGGTGGGCAATGAAAGATTATGGTGAGTAATGAATGATTATTGTGGGCAATGAAAGAATATGATTGAAGATGAAAGATTATGGTTGTCAATGAAATATTATGGTTGGCAATGAAAGATTATGGTTGGCAATGAAAGATTATGGTGGGCAATGAAAGATTATGGTTGGCAATGAAAGATTATGGTGGGCAATGAAAGATTATGGTAAACAATGGAAAATCGTGGTGGGCAATGAATGATTATGGTGGGCAATGAAAGATTATGGTGGGTGATGAAAGATTATTGAGGACAATGAAAGAATATGATTGGCGATGAAAGATTATGGTTGTCAATGAAATATTATGGTTGGCAATGAAAGATTATGGTGGGTAATGAAAGATTATGGTGGGCAATGAAAGATTATGGTGGGCAATGAAAGATTATGGATGGCAAAGAAATATTATGGTGGGCACAGAAATATTATGGTGGGCAATGAATGATTATGGTGGGCAATGAATGATTATGGTGGGCAATGAAAGATTATGGTGGGTAATGAATGATTATTGTGGGCAATGAAAGAATATGATTGAAGATGAAAGATTATGGTTGTCAATGCAATATTATGGTTGGCAATGAAAGATTATGGTGGGTAATGAAAGATTATGGTGGGCAATGAAAGATTATGGTGGGCAATGAAAGATTATGGATGGCAATGAATGATTATGGTGGGCAATGAATGATTATGGTGGGCAATGAATGATTATGGTGGGCAATGAAAGATTATGGTGGGTAATGAATGATTATTGTGGGCAATGAAAGAATATGATTGAAGATGAAAGATTATGGTTGTCAATGAAATATTATGGTTGGCAATTAAAGATTATGGTTGGCAATGAAAGATTATGGTGGGCAATGAAAGATTATGGTTGGCAATGAAAGATTATGGTGGGCAATGAAAGATTATGGTAATTAATGGAAAATTGTGGTGGGCAATGAAAGATTATGGTGGGTAATGAAAGATTATGGTGGGTAATGAAAGATTATGGATGGCAATGAATTATTATGGTGGGCAATGAATGATTATGGTGGGCAATGAATGATTATGGTGGGCAATGAAAGATTATGGTGAGTAATGAATGATTATTGTGGGCAATGAAAGAATATGATTGAAGATGAAAGATTATGGTTGTCAATGAAATATTATGGTTGGCAATGAAAGATTATGGTTGGCAATGAAAGATTATGGTGGGCAATGAAAGATTATGGTTGGCAATGAAAGATTATGGTGGGCAATGAAAGATTATGGTAAACAATGGAAAATCGTGGTGGGCAATGAATGATTATGGTGGGCAATGAAAGATTATGGTGGGTGATGAAAGATTATTGAGGACAATGAAAGAATATGATTGGCGATGAAAGATTATGGTTGTCAATGAAATATTATGGTGGGTAATGAAAGATTATGGTGGGCAATGAAAGATTATGGTGGGCAATGAAAGATTATGGTGGGCAATGAAAGATTATGGATGGCAAAGAAATATTATGGTGGGCACAGAAATATTATGGTGGGCAATGAATGATTATGGTGGGCAATGAATGATTATGGTGGGCAATGAAAGATTATGGTGGGTAATGAATGATTATTGTGGGCAATGAAAGAATATGATTGAAGATGAAAGATTATGGTTGTCAATGCAATATTATGGTTGGCAATGAAAGATTATGGTGGGTAATGAAAGATTATGGTGGGCAATGAAAGATTATGGTGGGCAATGAAAGATTATGGATGGCAATGAATGATTATGGTGGGCAATGAATGATTATGGTGGGCAATGAATGATTATGGTGGGCAATGAAAGATTATGGTGGGTAATGAATGATTATTGTGGGCAATGAAAGAATATGATTGAAGATGAAAGATTATGGTTGTCAATGAAATATTATGGTTGGCAATTAAAGATTATGGTTGGCAATGAAAGATTATGGTGGGCAATGAAAGATTATGGTTGGCAATGAAAGATTATGGTGGGCAATGAAAGATTATGGTAATTAATGGAAAATTGTGGTGGGCAATGAATGATTATGGTGGGCAATGAATGATTGTGGTGGGTAATGAATGATTATGGTGGGTAATGAAAGATTATGGTGGGTAATGAAAGATTATGGTGGGGAATGAAAGATTATGGATGGCAATGAATGATTATGGTGGGCAATGAATGATTATGGTGGGCAATGAATGATTATGGTGGGCAATGAAAGATTATGGTGGGTAATGAATGATTATTGTGGGCAATGAAAGAATATGATTGAAGATGAAAGATTATGGTTGTCAATGAAATATTATGGTTTGCAATGAAAGATTATGGTTGGCAATGAAAGATTATGGTGGGCAATGAAAGATTATGGTGGGCAATGAAAGATTATGGTTGGCAATGAAAGATTATGGTGGGCAATGAAGGATTATGGTGGGCAATGATTGATTAGGGTGTGCAATGAAAGATTATGAGAGAATATGATGTGCCAATAATCTCTCATAAATTATACAAATATTTTTTTATAATTATATTAAATGTTAAAAGCTTGACATTTTTATTGCAATCAAGCAACAGACAAAGACACAAAATGTTAGGTATCGGAATGATAAAATATTCAATAATTTCACTTGGATCAAGTATTGTTTCACTTATGTAGATCAAATTCAATTGCATAAGGATCAAATTCAATTTCACATGAAGCAAATTCAAATTCATTTGGATTAAATTGATATCCAAATATTATTTCATATATATTAAATATTATTTCATTTGGATCAACTAGATCTGTAAAAGGTATAGTTGGGTTCGTTCTTTCCCGACTTTACCTTTCATCGTATCGACAATACTGTTTAGAAGCACAGTTGTGTATAAACTCACCCAAGTGTGCCTCTCACTGTACACACCATTTGGTGTTAAGGTAAAGGTAGGTAACTCCGCACTCGAGTTTACCGCTAACTAAATGAGCGAAATGAGTGTATAACCTACCAGGAGTTACCCAACTTTACCGTTTAGTAAATATTAGATTAGACGTTCGAGGTAAAGTATGGTTAGTTCTGACAGGATCGTAGTTACCCAACTTTACCTCTCAACCCTCCAATTATGATATCTATAAAGATGTTTCAGAATTTATAAAATCACTTAAATTAAACTAATTAAATTATAGTAATTCATATTTTTCAAGAAATGGAGCAATAATTTTCTATTAAATCTTATATAATTTTCTCAGAGAATAACTCTAGTGGTTTCAGACTAATTATTATAGACTCAAAATCAACAAATTATTTTAAAATCATCTTAAAGAAGAAGATATACACAGCTGCAATTGCAACAGGCAAACAGAAGCGTAAAAATTATATAGAAATTTATTATAGAATACTTTTAATTATTTGATATCAGTGGGGAAGATGAAAAGGAAGTATGAATTACTTTAATTCTCTATTTTTAATTTTGTGCAATTGTATCTTATGGGTTTATTAGAAATATGAGGTCCCTACCATATTATAAAAATGGTGAAATTATTGTATAAATCTATCCCTTATAATTTCTCTAAAGTATATATTTGATTTTAACATAAAGCAAATATGATCTTCTTTTGCCTATTTAATTTTAAATAAAATATTAAATCAGATTCAGCTGTGCCAAATATTTAAGTATAATTGCAATATATTTATTTTCCTCTAATTTCGCAAGTGGTTTTAGTTTGTAAATGGCAGTTGTACCGAAAGAGTACATAATTTAAAATTCTATTAAATTTTATTCATATCTAAATTTAGTTGTGTGCAGTTATGTCTGGACACAGAAAAATGTATTATATTCTTCATAGGAAGTGAAATGAAATGTTTGAATGTAATTTTCAAGAATTCTGATTAATATAATTGACTAAAAATTTCAGTAAATTTTACACTATCGCTAATATTGATTTTAAATTTTCTTCTTGTATATCTAGCAATTACTAGATTTAATGGGACAACTGAATGTTATACCGTAAGAAATGTTCCAATGTTTTAAAAAGTTGACTGTTGCCAAACTTAGACTACAGACGATAATTAGTCATTGTTCATTTTTACACATTTACTGTACTTTTCTTTTGTAGAGACCCATTTAAAATAGATTCAAGAATACAAAATCATAAGAAAGATCTAAATAGAAATTCATTCCTGATCGCATGGCATAATTTACTAATTAAGTTCTATACCAATAATAGAATATTGCAATAATTTAATCTATAGGTAACTCTAGACTCTACGAGATATTTTGACTAGTTTTCACATATCTTAATTATCTGAGAATAAAATAAGGAAATTAACAAACAAGATACTTGGACACTTGCAGAACTCGGAAAGTGGGTGTTACCCTGGGTCATGACAGGTCACTCAGAATTTTTAAATGTCAGATTAGTCCATGCATGAGCTCTGTTAACACCGGGTCTAGGTCAATTGATCCCCGATCATTTGATTTCCGGTCAATTGATTCCCAGTCATAATTTTATGTTTAAAACCTATATATAGTAGACAATTATATTGGTGTATATATTAATTAAATAACATATAATAAAGATATACACCTTACCCATGATTTGATTTAAAATAACTAACCAATATGGGTAAAAACAGATAACAAGATGTTAAATATTTTATATATTCAAATAAGTTACATATATTGATATCAAATTTATGTTCAGAAAAAAGAATATTCAACAGCAAAATAAAATGTAGTTGCATTCCCCACTCTTATTGCAACTTGCACGTATTCTCAATTGAAAATAGGAGCAGGTTCGAGAATGCGGTTAAGCCGATCGGAGTAGTAACCACGCAAGTCAGGGAACAGCGGGAGAGCAGCGTGAGAGCCAAACTGACCGCTTAGGGGGTTAATTCTACTCCGTCGTAACTGCGCCGAACAACTCTGGGCACCTGCTCTTATCTGGCTATGTGCGCTGCCTAACTGCGGAAACGTGGCCCTTAGAAGAAAAACTGCTATATTAGTAATGTAATATTTGAATCATGGCTAAGATCCGCGCATATGCAGTTAGGCAGTGCGCTACGCAAATAGGAGCAGGTGCTTAGAGTAGTTCTGCACAGCTACAACGGAGTAGAATTAGCCCTTAAAGCTGTCAGTTTGGCTGCCGTGGTGCCTACTCCGATCGGCTTAACTGCTGCCTCGAACCTGCTCCTATTTTCAACTGGGTTACAAGTCAAATAAGTGTGGAAAAAATTATTTCTCCTGATATATAGAAAAATAATTGAGGAGCAACTTCGGCAATTTGGTTGTTAGTTTTCAGTTGAGCCGATTTCTCCGTAACTGTTGCAAAAATTATGATATGAAGGTGATATTATGGTAGATAGTATACGTATATTATTTAACATATAACTATTTTTAATCTGTCACCTTCGTAAGTTATGGCGAAAACAACTTAACTGAAAACTAACAACCAAATTGTCAAAGTTATTATTAAAATGTTTTCAATTCCAGGAGGAATTATTGCTATTCATGTTCAACAATTATTTTGGCTATACCATTAGACAATGAATTCTAAAATGCTATTCTATCCGAAACAATAAATCATTTCTTCTAGGAATTGTTTCTAGCTGTTTGAATTCTGTTTTTTGTTGTGTATATATTTATTTATCATAGATAAATTGTAGATGTCAATTTTATTCATAAATAAATATCAAAAAAAATATTTTGTATGCTAAGTATTTAATTAAGCAATAAATATGACCGGAATCAAATGACCGGGAATCAATTGACCAGAGATTAAATGATCGGGAATGAAATGACCAAAGATCAAATTACGGAGATCAATTGACAGGCCACCGTTAACTCCAACTTCCGTGTACGTTGAGTATCTGGGTACTCCACTACTTAGAGAATATATTAATAAAAAGTCAACTGAGGACACTGAGATTGTTGTTAAGGGTCTATAGTTTCTTCTGAAACATCAGTCAAATAAAATACACGAACGTGGACTTTAAAGAGCTTAAACTAGCGAGTCCGTGATTCACTCCTTGCATACCTGATTAAAAGATTATTTTATTTTAAGAGCATCAACGATTATAGCTATATACATAGCTTTTCTATGTCGATGTCGATTACAGTTAATATTTGAGAGGATATAAAATAGGCAGCAACTGATTTACACATTCTTCTTTTCTGAAATAAAATATAATAACTAAATAAGTAAAAAATATCAAATCAATAATACATTGATTACTTATAATCACTTTATGTCAATCATGCATGTATACCTATAAACTTATTTCATATGATCAATAGAAGATACCTAAATAGGTTTCAATTTACATAAATATTGCTAGTTTTACTTGTTTTCAATTAGTCATTCAAATTAACCGAATTAGTCAATATTCTCAATCAGTTTGGTTTGGATGATTTATAGAAATGAAGACAGTTGTAATTTATTGAATGAGTAATTAGTGACACTTTCCGGTTAGTGTCATTAATGGGGCATCTACAAACTTACTTTCGGAAACAAAATTGATAATCACTTAAAATAATAAATTTAGCCAAAAAATTAGAAAGTCGAGGACTTACTCACTTCTCGAAAACTTTACTGAGAAGGGTAAAATAATTGCACATAAAGGACTAGACTCATAGACAAACTAATTAGAGCAATCTTAACAAAGTTAGGTAGTTGTTACAGCATAGAAACCTTAGGTGGAGTCCTTGAAACGAGCAACAATAGTGATAATTTCATCCGTTCCGTACTGAATTGAAGAAGTACATAGATTAAATGATGCTGACAGAAATATTATCTATTATCTAAATGTAGACAAATATATTCTAATAAGTTTGTTTACATTTAACTATAATTTTGTTTTGTATACTAAGTAATGATAGATGTCCCGTTAACTCCTTTACGAAGGGTGAACGACGTTTTTTATAAAATAAAATGTTAATTGTGGCAAAAGTCATCAAATTGCCAGTAAGTGACTAGCAGTTTTCCACTTCGGCACTTTTCCGTCAGCCTGACAAATAAGTGAAACACAATGTATATCAAATATTTGTACATTCAAAATTTTTGGTAACCGGTATATTCTATCCCTGTAAATACCACCCCAGTAAGTTCAACCCCGATAAATTCAACCCTAGGTATATTTCACTCTTATTGAATATTCAATACGCAGTTTAGTATTTTACCTAAGGTTAGTTTTAAAACAATATTTTTTATTCCTGCTCAGAGAAAATAATATATTGAAGAAGTTACAATTATATAATAACCTGAGTCATACCTCGCTCGTACTACACCATTTGTAATAAGAGTGGTGCCTGCTTATATAACAAAATTTACTAGATTTCCTAGTGGCAATCAGATGGGCAGTCCTTTTATAATTGACCAAATATATGATAGCTCTTAGTCTGTGATATTGTTAAACAGGGTGGCGCAAAAAAACGGAAACCCATTTTTAAACTAGTTTATTTTACAAACTATTAAGGCTAGAAAATTTCTAAATAAAATCATTTTATTCCTTTTCTTTTTCTGTATCTATCTGAAAAATCTGTTAAAGTTCAGAAAAAGTTAAATTAAAAGGGCTTGCGCGAGAACGAAATATACGAAAAAAATCACAATAGGTATAATTCATTTCACATGAATGTAAAAACATTAAATTATAATATTTTCTGTAACAAATAAAAGACAATTTATTATAATATTGATATCTTTAATAATATCAGTTCACCGTTAATTTTTATCTCCTATTCGAATCCCTCAAAATGCAGCTTCCAAAAGAACGAAGAGTTTTTGTTACGACAAATTATTTAAACACTTAAAGCTTTAAACAGGTTCAACCTCATTTTGAACATAGCTTTCAGGAAAGATTTTCATCAACTATATAACCATATTGACATATGGTAATAAGTTCAAAACTGAAGAAACCACTTTATTCTAAACAAAAAGCTATTAAGTCGCAGGAGAACAGAACGAACACATGGAAAAATTAATCTTATTCATGAACAACTTATTGGGAATCTAAAACTATCAATCAGAAGGAATGGATTAGATATCACTAACGACACATTTTACGGAATTATTTAACACGATTTGAGATCATCGTTTCAAGAAGCATGCAAGGCTTGAACTCTAAGAACTGATTTACAACAGTCTAAATTTTTGAAGATGGTTTCTGCAAGGAAATGCTCGCTTTGTAGAAGAAATCGTGGTTGGTGATGATGAAGTATTTCCATGAATGAAAGAGTCAATAAACAAAAAAAGGTTAATTGAATGAGAAAATAGTATTTTTAATTTTTACTACTACCATATGGAAAAAATTATACCTATTCTGAAGTCTTTTGTGTTTTTCGTCTTTTTATTCATATCTTTTTAATTCGCTGCAGGATGTTTAATTTTAGCCGAAAATTTAACAGATTTTTATGAAAGATGCAGAAAAAATATACAAATAAAAGTTTTTTTTTTAAATTTCTAGCTTCAAAGTTTGTGAAATAAACTAATTTGAAAATGGGTTTCCTTTTTTTTGCGCCACCCTGTATTAGAGCACATTGCCATTTGCTGACGTTCTTCCGTTTAATTGGTACGGAAGTAATAATGACAGAATGTAGTAAATTGGACTATTCTTGAAAATGATGTTAATGCAGATACTTGGGAATTTATTGAATTTTAAATTCATTGTATCCTAGAAGTTTTCCTTTGACAATATATATTTGTCTGAAAGAGCTTAATATTCGCTTTTACTCATTATAAAACAACTTCGTTCGATGTTTGTGAAATATTTAGAATTTGAAACACAACATCTATGATTAATTAACTGATATTACCTACCTAATTCACTGACAATTTCACCCGATCGAATTGGATTGCATATTAATTAATAATACTTTTTACATATAAATGAAAATAACTTAACATGTATTTAAAATGTATGTGACTTTATAGCAAATAAGTTAAAAAGGCAATTATAATTTCTTTGTGTGTACTGAAATTTGGTTTATTTCGCGTTTTATAAAGTAGTATTGTTGAAATATTACTTTCTTTTGAATATTAAGTAATCCAATATCAATATAGTTATTACTGTAAAAATGATTAGTTTTACAGTAATTCAATATCAATATAGTTATTACTGCAAAAATGAATGTTTTTACCCTTAATGATGGGCTAACGCCGTTTTGTATAAATTAAAATGCTCTTAGAGTAAGTTTATCACTAGATAATATTTCAGTAAAGTAAAAATAAATAAATAACCAGTAATTAAGTGACTGGCAGTTTTCCGCCTGGCAGTTTTCCGGACACCATCTAAAACATACATAAAATTTTGATTAAATTAGAGTTAAATGCTACCAAATATGTCCCATCTCGAAAAAAATTCGAAAGGTGACCGGACGTTTCGTTACTGGACGTTTCGTTGCCGAACGTTTCATTAACGGACGTTTCGTTACCAGGACGTTTCGTTACTAGGACAATTCGTTTTATTTGAAATGGGTTTCAGACTACAATTTCTACCATTCCCATACATTATGTATCAATACTATTTTAAATTATTAGGTTTAACATATATTTTAATCGTTTGCTAAGTATCTGATTATATAGATTATAATCAGAGGCATATCATGGTTACCAATCGATATAGAAGTTAAATAACAATAAATCTATTTTATTTTTCCTCACATGAACGAAAATGTTGTTCAGTCCGAGAACTCAGAGTTTATAATATCTCCGAAAATGAGTTAACGTTAGGTTAAAAATCCAATTACCAGATGTTAGGTCTTACCGAATAAATAACATAATGAAAAACACAACCTTCCTCAATAATAAATAGTTTCGATCATGAAGGAAAAGACTATATGGTTTAACATATTTACTGCATATTTCAATTTTAATATACTATTTTCTAATATGTTCGAAAATTCCGCTGATTGGGGTAAAAATACAAATAAATTTATAAGAAAAAAATGTTAAACATATTTAAATATATATTGATAATATATGCGATTGGTATAATCTGTAGTTAATAACTCATTTCAAATTTTAATAATCGTTCATTCGGGAACGAAAAATCTGGTAACGAATTTTCCTAGTAACGAAACGTCCGGTAACGAAACGTCAGGGTACTAAACGTCAAGTAACAAAACGTCCGGTAACGAAACGTCCTAGCACCATTTGAAGGCACTTGATATTTTATAAAGAACATGAGTTTACTAGAAAGTTTCAAAATACTAATGATCGAGAGAAGCTATAATTTATTTTATTGTATCTTATTTTAAGAGATTAATATTTAAACTTTTATTCCATTGTAATTAAAAAATAAATGTTTTCCATTTCAGATTACGAAATTTCACTTACAAGTCGTACAATAGAGAAAGATATTGACATCAGGTTAGTTAGATAGTCGAATCATAAATCAAATTAAGACGATATTTTTACATTGAGAACATTTCTCCAATAGTGGTAAGATAATCTGCCAACATGAAGTTAACAAGAAGAGAACTTTTGACTTTCATCACAATCGGAATAGCACATTTAGGATGCGGAATAATTTTAGGAATTCAAGCCCCCTTCTATCCTGCTGTGGCGTCATCAAAAGGTGTCTCTCCGTCCATCTTTGGCATGGTTTTTGGCGTCTTTCAACTCACTATCTTTTTGGTATCACCAATATTGGGTCAATACATTGATATCATCGGTGCAAGGTTTATGTTAATAGCAGGATTGTTCACAACAGGATCTACGTGCATCATGTTTGGTTTTTTGGAATATATGAATGATTACAACACATTCGTCACATTTTCTTTCCTTATTCGGATTGTAGAAGCTTTAGGCAATGCATGTTATATGACAGCCTCCTTCAGTATAGCGACTCAGGAGTTCAGCCACTGTATCTCTACAATGATCTCTATTCTAGAGATATTTTATGGAACAGGACTGGCAATAGGACCTACAATAGGAGGTGTACTCTTTGAATTGGGCGGATTTGTTGCACCCTTTGCAATTCTTGGATCAATCATCGTTTTGTCAGGAATAATGACTATATTCCTTCTTCCCCACACTGGTGGTTCATCAGAATTGGAATGCAAACTTTCGATTTGGAATCTTTTAAGAAAACCTGAAATTCTCTTGTCAGTATTTGTTGTGATTGCAGAATGTACTAACATTGGTTTCATTGATGCAACACTGGAAGTTCATCTAAGAATTCTTGATCTAAGTCCTTTATATGTAGGACTCTTTTTCTTCATTATTGGATTATTTTACTCAATTTCAGCTCCATTTTGGGGGTTGTGCATCGATAAAGGATTTCATCATCGATATGCTGTCTTATGCGGTGCAACTCTTGCCATTGTTGCTTTCACATTTTTAGGACCAGCACCATTCATACCCCTCGAACCTAGCATTCCAATGGTCGTAGCCTCACTAGTTATTCAAGGAATAGCATCTGGATCTCTCAGCATCGCTTCCTTTACTGGGGGACAAATAGATGCTGGTAAACTAGGTTTTCCAGATGATATTTCAACGTTTGGTCTTGTATCAGGATTGTGGACTTCTGGCTTGGCATTTGGGATGTTCTTTGGGTCAACTTGTGGTGGTGCTCTGCTAGAATATTTTGGCTTTAGAAATGCCTCGATGTTTTTACTTGTGGTAAATGGACTACTTCTTTTCACTCACATCATTTTCATTATTTATAGATCCAAAAGAATCAATGTTGGACCTAGCGTTTTTATAAACTAATGGAACTGTCAATTAAGTGTAAGCATAAGATGTACCTTAGTTAAGACTAAAATTTGGTTAGGTACTTGTATTAAAAATTTGATGCTTTTTGAAATAAATAAATACAATGTTTTCTAACTTGAGAAATTCTTTAGTTTTTTCACTATACAATAGAACTAACTCCTCTATAGCGCATCTCCTTAGTAGGACAATTACCCCGTATAGTGAATAAATTTTCTTTAGTCTGCCATGAATTGCATCTGTTTTAGAAAACTAATTGCCATTTTATGGCAGACTCAGGTGGTGAGTCTGTGGCCAAAATAATATCGCCTTTTGCAGGACGGTTGAATCCTTATTTTGGGGTTCAGTTCTTATCGTGACATGATGAGGGGAGGTGCATTGTAATGAGCGGTCACCCGATAAAACTTCTTTTATGTTGTTTTCATACAATTTTTGTACCTGAAATTCTTTAGAAGTATTGTAATATGTCCAATAGCATGTTCATATAGGTATTTCATAATATATTATAGTTAGTAGTACATTACTATACCCATACAATATTAAAATTACCGGAACGAATCCTGATTTGTCGCCAAATTACCGGAACAGATCTTGAAGTAATATGTACCTGTATAGTGTATATATACAGTATGGGCCACAAAATGTTTCCGCTTTTTCATATACTTGTAAATCGTTAGCTAATGGACGAAAAAACTGTATCTTGGTCTCTTTTTCACCGCCTCTTATTGTACTATAAACTGGTAGAAACATTTTTGAACTGATGTACATAGTTTAAGAACAGGTAAGCAAAGCGTGAGGGTGATTATTTTTATCATTGCGCGAAGGTTATTCTTAGAGCTAACTCTGTGATTTTACTTACTAAAAAGCAGTAAATTAACGGAAAAAAATGGTAGATATTATAATGCAGTGGGCTTACATTTCTTGCTTGGAAAATATTTTGAAATAGAACAGCTTCAGTGACATTTTGATCTCATTGAAGTTTTCATTCTGAATATTCGTTCTTCAATTGTTCATTGCATGGTTAAGCCTCGCCTCACACTTGCATTCTTAACAGCGCGAAAAATAGCTCTTCTTAAAATGTGTTTACACTTGCGTTTTTTCTATCGCTGATGGAAAAAAAAGACATTAAATTTTCACTTCAGTGATAAAAAAACCGCAGGTGTGAACACATTTTAAGAAGAGCTGTTTTACCGCACTGTTAAAAATGCAAGTGTGAAGCGGGCCTTAACCATGCAATGGACAAGAGAAGAACGAATATTCAGAGTGAAAACTTCAATGAGATTAAAATGTCACTGAAGTTGTTCTTTTTCAAATAGTTTACAAGGAAGAAGTGTAAGCACCCTGTATTATAATGTCTACCATTATATTTTTTTCCTTTTATTCACTGCCTTTTAGTAAGCAAAATCACAGAGTTAGCTCTAAGAATAACCTTCGCGCAATGACAAAAATAATCACCCTCACTCTTTGCTTACCTGTTCTTAAACTGTGTCCATCAGCTCAAAAATGTTTTTATTTGTTAATAGTACAATAAGAGGCCATGAAAAAGAGACCAAGATAAAGTTTTTTCGTCCATTGGCTAACGATTTACAAGAATTTGAAAAAGTGGAAACATTTTTGTGGCCCATACTGTATGTACAAATGAGGAAGAATGTTGGTGCATTGATTCTTTTTAGCACTGAAATCAAATTTTTACTGAATTCCATTATGAGTATTTAATAAATTGCAAAACATCACAGCAGAGTTTTTATTAGTAGTTTTAAATATATAAACATAGGGAAGTTCCGAATTATCGGTCAGTATTACATCTTCGGACATAAAAGAAAAAAATAACAATATAGAAATTATTATCATTACACAGTGCTATCTAATAAAGATTTTTATTTTATTTTTTATTATATGTCCGAAGATATAATACTGACCGATTATTCGGAACTTACCTTAGTGAGTTCGGAGTTGCTCACGCAGAACTGCAATTCAATTCAAAATGGACATTTTTCTCACAATGCATTTCAGGGATAATTTGTATTCGAAAATAATTGGTATTAGAATAACTTATATCATTAATAGGGTCAAATGCAACATTTATACGTAACATTATAGCTTTAATTTAACTTCAGTTACTATTATTTAAGTCGTTACTAGATGTAAAAGTTAATTTCCCATTATTGTTTTGATCTCAAAAAACTTAAAAATATATAGCGTTTGTAATTGTAATTATAAGTAAGACAGCTGTGGGTAATACTATTATAATCAATAGAGTTTAATATATATCAATTTGCCGATGTTCAAAGTTAACGCTACCTGTGTTTAAATAATATAGCGTGTAGGGTAGTCACTCATAAATAACATCTTGCGATTGAAGTGTTTACTTCTTGAAATTAATTAGATAACATTCATTGGACCATGCCATGACGATATATGATATGGTATAGTTTTGAATAAAGATAGATGTCAAGAGAGAGCAGTAAAACCACCGCAAATAATATACGCCAGGCGGAGCGATCGGTGTCGCGCACCTCCCCTCACTACGTCACTCTAGCCACAGAAAACCATATAAGGTTTTGCACCTTCGGACTCACCGTCCCGGAATCGCTGCAACACTACCTCTCTCTAGAGTCTAGTATATATCATTACTCTGAGGGCAGACTAAATGAAATTTATTCACTACATGGGGTCAATTCTCTTATTCAGGACACCACATTCACTATAGAGGAGTTCTACTGTACTGTAATTAAAATTATTACTTGTATATTGTAAAAAATCTTATAGCATCAATAAATATTATATTTTATATACATATGTGAGCATTGTTTGATTTAATTCAGAGAAAACAGATCTTTACTCTCTATTTACTAACATTTTGATAAAGTTATTCCTTCATTTACATACATTTCTAGAGCCATTTGATGTATTTACATTTTCATAATTAAATTACCAACTATATTTAACTTTATTTGATACCTAATTATCTAATTAACCCATGTGGTTCAGTAATTAAAATTTTATAATATTTTTTCAAACTAATTACTGTAAAATAGAAATGTATGTAAATGAAGAATAACTTTATCAAAATGTTAGAAAGTAGAAAGTAAATGGAACAATAATGTTCACATATGTATATAAAATGTAACATTTATCGATGCTATAAGAATTTACAATATTCGAGTAATATGGGGGAACCGGGAGCATTCGGACAGTTTTTGTTAAAAACTTAATAATTCGTAAACTAATTGGAATTTTACTATTTATAGATTTCTGTATGTGTAGATAAAACATCTTAGTTCAATTTGTATTAAGACTGTTTTACAATTTAAACCTTCATTCGAAAGCTATAAGACAAAACGTATGAGGGATTCAAGTGTCCGAATTCTCCTTCCTAGAGGGAGACTTCGGACTAGCTGTGAGGAAGGTTCGGACACCATAAAATGGATAAAACAATAGGAATTTGAGTAATTAAACGATAGGATTAAATTCGGATCCACTAATTTAATTAAAATAAACCCTATAATGACTTGTTATTCACAGTAATAATTTTATCATAATTGTAATGATTGAACATTTTCTTCAACAAAACATAGATAGCTTATGAATAATCACTGTGAAATTATCTTTATAATTAATAGCTATATATTAAAAACAAATGGTATAACTATTTCCTTTTTCTTGGAATTACGCCAAAAGTTAGTAAATTACATGTCATCGAATATGTTATAGTCCATTAGTGTAGGTCCTTGCTACACCTTCAATTTCAGCAGCTTTTCTGACAGATAATCCTTTTTGGAATTCATCAAATGTTTTCGAATGCTTTCTTTATTAGGGTCTCTTGTCAGTTTTACTTTTATAATGAAAAGGCATGATTACGATCGTCAATTTGTAAATTAAAGACAATAATATCAAAAAGTTGAAACTAATTACATAACGAATGCTATTTCAATTAAAATAATTAATTTTAAGTTCTGAATGTCCTTTTTAATAAGAATTTCTTCAATAAATTGTGAGGGTGGGCTAAATTGGACACAGAGGGGAGGTTCGGACACCGTCCGAACCAACCTCAACAGAAGTGTCCGATTCATTCCAAATGACACATCAAAATTAAAAACATCACCATTTTTCTAATTTCATTTGTATTATTTTTTTAACACACCAAACATAACATAAAATATTGATATAATTCATGCCTTTGAGATTGAGAATCAGTTTCGTATTCATATTGTCCACACACAATCCAGTTAAATCACGAAAAAATTACATCAATATTGAATACTACATCTTCGCACGGGATCTTTCAAATAATTGACGGTTAACACGTCGTACACTTTCAATTGCAATAAGCGGTAGTTCCAAGAATTAGAAACATGTTTAAATGAGTTGTCCGATCCCAGTTCTCCTCTAATTTTAATTACAGTACAGTAGAACTCCTCTATAGTGAATGTGGTGTCCTGAATAACAGAATTGACCCCATATAGTGAATAAATTTCATTTAGTCTGCCCTCAGAGAAATGATATATGTATACTAGAGAGAGGTAGTCTTGCAGAGATTCCGGGAATTGTTTCTGTGGCTATAGTGACATAGTGAGGGGAGGTGTGCAATGTTGATTTGCGATGGTTTTACTGCTCTCTCTTAACATCTATCTTTATTCACAACTATACCCATATCAAATATCCAATGAATGTTATTTAATTAATTTTAAGAAGTAAACACTTCAACCGCAAGATGTTATTTATCAGTAATAAACATTTTGTTAAAGTTATTCTTCATTTACATATATTTCTCGAGCCATTTGATGTATCTACATTTTGATAAATAAATTACCAACTATATTTAACTTTATTTGATACTTAATTATCTAATTTACCTATTTGGTTCAGTAATTATAATTTTATAATATTTTTTCAAACTGGTTACTGTATAATAGAAATGTTGATCATTTAAATTGACCTGAAACCTTGAATGAAAAACAATATAAACCAATAGTTAGTATGTGCTTGTCTGTTGGTTTGTTCGTCTGTTGGTTGGTTAAACAAGAAAAATGTAACACTTTAATATTAAATATATAATTTCATTTCATGACCAAAATAATCGCTCGTATGACAGTAACTGGATTGCAAAAAAAAAATTGCCTGGAATTTAGTGGGATGATTGATCAATGTTCAGGAGCCATCTGATGAAATTTTGGGAGCGATCCGGTCAAAGGTCAATGTCATTTATAAGACAATAAGTCATAAAGTGTTCAACCAAATTGCCTGAAATTTGGTGGGACGATTTTTTATTATCCAGAAAAAACATTTGATAATATTTTGGGAACGATCGGGTCAAAGTCATTTATAAATCAAATGATATTTAACTAAATTGCCTGAAATTTGGTTGGAAGATGGGTCATATCCAGGAACCATTTGGTTAGAATTTGGGAGAGAGCAGGTGAAATGTCAAGGTCAAGGTCATTTATTTCTCAACAGATATAGAGGGCCTGAAATTGGGTGGGTCAACCGGTCATTTATAACTCAGCGCAAATTAATTATGGGATGGTTAAGATCATTCATATGCTGTGTCGAAGGTGTGCGCTCTACGATTGCCTATAGTTTATTCTAAATTGTTATAAGTTAACGATATTTTTGCTACTTTTAAATAATAAATAATCTATGGTATGTAATTTATATTCAACAGTTCACTTACAAGCTGATTAGGAAAATGTATAATAGTTTGTATGTCCACTCCTTCGCTTGTACAATGATCTCTTTCTTTGTAGAGGATATTACTGACTCAGCATTACAAAAATATAATAGGACAATTCGTCGCCAAAAAATTCGTCGCCAGACAACAGTTCGTCCCACAACAATTCTTCGCCGATTGAAAATATAGGAGATATAATTTATAATATTATTATCACATATTGAATATTACAAAAAAAGCGTGTAAATATAAAATTATATTTGTTGTTATACTGTTAATTTTACTGAGCTGGTCATGATCGCAAATATAAGAATGATAAAAATTATAAAAATTTATACTATTTCAAGTGCAATTGTACGTATGACAGTATAGAAAAACAAACTATTATCTAACATTGCTATAATACACAGCATAACATTTTTTGCAATAATTATTCATGCATAAAATCACTGAAGAAAAGATTAAACTGAAACGCAATGTTAACAGTTTCTCTTCGTTGACAGTGCAAAAAATTTTGTTCATTATTACCATGAAAATTTTGAAACAAAGTAATAGTAACAAATTATGTTAAAAATTTGCAAGCGCTATACAACAATATTCCAGATTTGAGATATAAAAATTAAAGAATTTTTCAATTTTTTTTATTGCAATAGCAATGGCCTCCAAAAAAGATATTTTATAATTAGTATCGTAATTGCTGATACATATGTTTATTCTTATTCCCGTATTTTATTTTTTGATGGATTTACGCACATTAATTGAGTAAGTTGTTCAGATTTACTGATATGGCATTAGCTAGATTTTCTTCTCTTCATGAATCGTCATCGAAAACCCACTTATTTGGATGAATTTAACTTAGCGAACCATTCAACGACGAGTGAAATGAAAGGGGTGCCCCATTCAATAGAAATATATACCTACTAATTTTTATTTGTAACTATCAGTAAATTATTAGGTAAAAATGCATTAAACCAACAACTTACTTATTTATTATAAGTAATTATAATATATCTCTTTTATTTTTGTCAAGGCGACGAATTGTCCGGACACCATTGTAGGTAACAGTCTTTCTTAACATTTCTTGCTATCCTCAGAAAGGATTACCTACCAAATCATTAGAGTAATTTTCATACTTCATTTTATTTTATGTATTTAGTTATTAACTGGTACAGTCAGTTACTGTTTATCTTCGCATTATTTTATTCCTTAATTGTTATTCATAGGAACTACAGTTTAGCAGTTAACTAGCACTAGTTTAGGCTCCTAGGTAGCATATATTCAAAACCCTATTTTTTATAGATAAGTTAAAGAAATGAACAGTTAAATCACACCAGAATTATATCTATATATTTAACTTTAAGGTTCAATCTCCCTTTTCGTTTTTCTTTTACACGAAACCCTTATAATATGACTTTAAACTTCTCGATATTAACATGCAAATACGAGGAATTATGAGCCGCTCGGTCACAAACAAGGAATGTGTTGCTTTGGTGACATCATATTTTTGCACCGTCTACTAGTTACTATACCCGTTGTGCTCCTGTACCCTGGTGTCCATATTGGAATTTTTGACTTCAAGATTGTGCCTTTCTAAAATCGCTTATAATTCAAGGATGCAAGAACATTTTATAGAAATAAAAAAGGATTGTAAAATGTTGGAAGGAACCCAAATTATCAGCTACGATTAATTCAGTTATTCCAGCTCTATAGTTATACATATCATGAAATTATTATTTTCTTTGCCAGCTACAGTAGAACGCCTCTATAGTGAATTCCAACTAGTTCACTCTAGATGATTCTAGACTGTAAAAAACATTTTATTTCTTTTTCAAATAAATTCATTATTAAACGTATTTCATTTCTCAGAAATCTTAAAGATCAGGATGGTTCACTACACATGACTTCACTATAGAGGAGTTGCACTGAGAGAACTCCTGTTTTATGAAATACAACTTGTTTACTTAATGGAGATTCATAAAAACTTACGAATATTTGTGACAGACTAAACTAAATACGTTCACTATAGAAGTAAGTTAACTATACAGAGTTCTACTATGCAGGGTGGTTCACTATAAAGGAGTTCACTATAAAGGAAAATCCACTGTATTATAAAAATTAGCGATCTATTTACTGCTCGTTCAAATTTATGCTTTCAAGAACACTAATAAATTTAATTGTATTTTATTAATTGATAATATACTTCAGAATTCATGAACTTCTTTTTATAGTATTCCTGTTTTTCAATAAGCATATTTGATATTCATACCCTAAACTTTAAAGACATACAATCACCCAATTAAACCATGACTAATGTATTTTTTGTTAAACATGCATACTACCAACTTACTCCATCTCTATATATGTACATGTACCATTTGAAACTGTATAGGTTTCGATTTACCGAAATATTAACACTTTTAAGTGTCTTCAATTAGTTAACGGAATTTGTCACAAGTTTGGATATTTTATAGAAATGAAGACTGTATAATTTAAAATGAAAGAGAAATTAGGTGATGCTTTTCGGTTAGTGCACCGAAGACAACATTGAAAAACATTTTAAAATACTTTTATCACCATGAGATTCAGGCAAAAGAATTCATTATATAAATGTCCTGTACTGCTGTAAGAATGTCCAGTAAATACCATGAAGTCATTAAGTGAGAGAAAATAAACACAACTATTTGATAATGTTTGTAATTTGTAATTACGTAACTAATTACTACAAAGATAAGGTGTTATTTATGCCAATGAGTTGTCTCATCTATATAGTAGTTGATTACATTTTTCACATATTTTCAACTTCGAAGTTATGCTCTTAGAATACCCTCCTATTGTTGTTGTTGATCAATGATCTTTTTAATTTGGTCACGACTGTACAATCCTCTGATTAATGTTTGTGCAGGAAGGAGATTAGATGATAGGAATTATTAAAGTTTGTTACTTCACTAACTGCATCATCAAAATGCAAGAACTGCAGCCTGTAGTCTTACTTACCAATTAATAATTAAACATAAGGTGAGATTTTGAATTTAAACATATTTTATATAATTATAGTGACAAAACTTCTAGTAAATCACTACTTAATTATTATATTTTATTTAATTGTATCACCAAATGCTTTTAAAAATGTGTTCTTTCACTTAAAGCAGAGGCTGGGCAGTGAGAGGGAAAGAAAAAGTTAGTTTCATTGCCTTATCTTCGTAATATTGAAACAACTAAAATAATTACTAGCATACCTATTATAATTTAGTGACCAATTTATTCAATTACTGATCAGTCAACTCTACCTATTGCTTTATATAAGTGAAACATATATCCTGGAATTATGTTTTAATGACCAGCGTTTACGTTCTAAACTATGCTTTAGAAATTATCTATTCTATTAAGTGAAGTGATAATCGTCATATATAAAATTACTTCTTTGGAGACCTTTACAAAAATATTTTGTTAGTTAGATGAGCATTGAGCACAAATCTTTTTTAGATCAAATTATTGTTAACCCTAATGAGTTTGACTATCAGAATTTACGGGAAGGTTTGACTACATGTTTAAAAAACACTAGTCTTATTTTTTAACATACGGTACTGTATTCCTTACAAGTTGTTAGTATATATACTAATCTAATATGTACCAAATTTCAAGTAAAAATTTTGAACATATAAGGAGAAATAAATACAAAGGTATATACGACATTGACAACTGAGAGAGCAGATCTGTGATTGGATGGAGTGTGACCGAATCACAGCTCGCACATGTGTGTATACTACCAGAGCTGGGCGCGCAAACCTTTTTTTAGGTTCCGAATCCGAACCCGAATTTTCGTCGATTTTGGGTTCCGAACCTCCGTATAGCGAACCCAATTTGGAAAAGTTTGGTCCGAACATTTGTTCCGAACCAAACATTTAGTCCGAACATTTGTAGGCTAACCTCTGATTTTTAGGCTATTAGGGCAACCTATATAAAAAACAGTTTTTTCAACAGAATACTAACTATTTGTCAGAAACATGTTACAACGAGAAGGTTTCACTCTATGTTAAAAAACACATGTCTTATTTATAAACCTACGTTACTGTATTTTTACAAGTTGTTAGTTTTTGTACAAAACTAATGTGTACCAAATTTCAAGTAAAAATATTGAATATATAAGGAGAAATAAATACATAGCTATATAAGAGATTGGCAACTGAGTGAGCTGAGCTGTTATTGGATGGAGTGTGAACCAATCACAGCTCGCGCATTTGTCTCTACTACATAAAACGTGGACACATTCTTGCGTATTGGGTAACCAATCTGTATTTCTACGTTGCCACACGTTACTAAGGTACAATTAATTCCATAATTTACGCTGATTTACGTCGATACGTAAATGTTTCACTTTTGAATTGAAAAATATAGTTGGTATTTATGTAGGAACAAAGTCAAGAAAGGCCAGTAAATTTAAAGAAATGACATGAAATATATAAAGTAATTTAAAAAAAGATATGCCTATAAAACATACGTCAAATTCATTAGGGTTAATATAATAAATTTATAAAAATAATTATACTGTGACTGGTAGAACTGCTATTTCATGAAATACAACTAATTTACTAAATAGGAATAAGAGATTCATAGAAAACTTACGAATATTTGTGTAGACTAACCTAAATATGTTCACTATAGAGGTAAGTTCGCTATACCGGATTTTACTATTCAGCGTGATTCACTATACAGGAGTTCACTATAAGGGAGTTCTATTGTACTAACTATACTTAATAAGTTAGTATCATTGAGTATGACTGAATGAGCATTAAGTATATTTAAAGTTCCCCTCCAGTCTCCACTCCAATTCGTAGTTTAAGTTGTTATTCTGAATTTTCTTCTGACCTCCGAATTTCATGCAAAGAAAAATTAAGACCAACTCTGTCGTCATAACAATTCAAGACAATGTATCCATATTGAAGTATTCAATTATCTAATTAAATAATTTTTAAGTTTTTACTATTAGTTTTCAAATTTTCATTCATATTACAACATTTTTGATCAATTTAATTCTACATATCTAAAGAACTGATGATATAAAAACTTTTTGCATTTTGTTTGAATATGAAAGTACAATAGATACAATACGTTGTACGGTATTCCAATACTCTATTTACTTAACTTTTTCTTCTATTCAATATATTAGAAAGGTCAAACAGTGAAGATTATTGTGAATATTTCTCTAAGTTATATTATAACTTATATACATATAATATTATAATACCTATATATAAATTATAATCAATTCAATTTTAAAGCGAATAGCCGAATACTTGATCTTAAATTATCTGTTCAGCCAACCTACTTACCCGTCAAAAGTTCGCTTATTTGAGTCATTTCAATATATTCTCTTTTAAAAACCTTCATTTGATATTTACTCATACATTAGTAAAAGCAAAAGAACAAATTATCATTCAAAATAAAAGTAACAAGCTAAGACAAGAAACAAATATTTATAAGATGTTATTCTACGAAGCTTGGTGTGCGCAATTATTCTCGCACATATTTGATCTTTCTAAGCCGCTATAAGAGTTACAGTTAACTGATTATAGTGAAAATTCACCCTTATGTACTGAAAAACACTCTTGCATCTAATGCCTGGAAAGATCTCTGGTATATTCCTAACATTATTATAGATTTGAATAAATGCTCATAATATGAGTATATTATTATTTATCACCTTCGTTTTTGTCTAATCGTATGTATTTATGCGAAAAATTAAACGATTGAAAAGACAGCTTTAAAATTGGTCTTGAATTTAAGTTATTATTATTTTTCATGAGGACTGGTTAGCCAACGGCTAAGGTACTAGGATAGGGTGTTATGTAATGTTACCTAATATATACGTTTTTAACTTTATCTATAGTTCTACATATTTCAAGCAATTTTGAATGAGATTTGAGGGAACATAATCCGTTATTAAAGAATTAACTTGTTAAGATTATTATAAAACTTACCGCTATTCAAGAAAGAATGAATAATGTAATGGAGGAAGAGTGGGGAAAGACGCATGTTTTTCGCTTCAGTGTTAAGCAGAAACCTAGGTATATAATAGTAGCCGAGAGGTACGGTACATGTTCAGAACGTAAAATAATTAAATGAACAGGTCAATTTTCCCCGGGTACGGAGGTTCGGACTTGCAAAAAAGACGTTCCGAACACTGAAGTCCGAACCGTTTTTGAAGAGGTTCCGAATCCGAATGTCTGAACTCATTTTCCAGTCCGCACCGGTTCGCGAATAAAGGTTCGCGAACATTCGTGCGTTTGCCCAGCTCTGTATACTACATTAAAACGTGGTCAGATGTGTGCCAAACTGTATATTTACGTTGCCACACTTCAGCACAGTAAAATTGATTTCTTAATTTGCGTGATTTACGCTGATTAAAGCGATACGTAATTATTTTCAACTTTTAAATACAAAAATATATTTGGTCTTTATGTAGGAATAAGTCAAGAAAGGCCGTTAAATTTAAAGGAATGCCATGAAAAATATTAAGTAATTTAAAATGAATGTGCCTAGAAAACACGTCAAAGAATATTTCAAAATTATTAAACTATATGTAGAAATAATTGAAGTAATAATACGAATAATTTATAGTCATATTTATACAATAATGACTAAACAGTTCAAATAGAATTAACAAATATGCAAATTAATAGAAAGAAATGAAGTCATAAGACTGCCAATAATATTAAGGGGATCAAAACACTTCGGAATAATTTTCTTTATTAATATTGTGAGAGTTCTGAAATTTTGTAAACATGTTGAACAGGACAGAAAAAATGTTATTGTTCCTCCTAAAACTTAATTATAGTCCATAAAAAACTGTATTTTTAGTAATAAACAAATATTTAAAAGGCACCTTCAACGCTTTATATCAGCTTCACAATTTCGCTTAGAGAGATTCTCTGATATTTTAGAAGTAATATTTGAGAAAGAAAACATTTTTGAAAAACGCCTTTTTTTAGCCTACATTTCAAATTATTTAACCTATAATTTTTTTCTAATTCAAATATCTAAAACACTAAATCTAAATCAAAAATACAAATATCTTATGTTTTTTTATAGAGCACCTCTTTCTTTTTACAAAAAAAAATTGACAGAGATATATAGCGTCAATCATCCCAATACATAGGTAAACAGGATAGACCGAAGTATCTCTACCATCAGGACATCCCGCACTAGAAGGATGTAGCACTAAGACCAGAGACCTATATCCACCTCGCACTAAAGTGAGTAATTTCTTATTGGAGCATGGAGTGCAGGGGTGGTTTATTTTCCTCAAAATAACCCCAACTCAATTCCCTAAACCCTCTCGGGTGTAGAGGGACAGATGCGTTCCTAGACATCCTTCCACCTTTCACCCCCAATGTACTCGCTACAGACAAGCTATGACTGTAATGTTTTCACATTGTATTCTACACACATGTACGTAGGTGTGTTTCAGGCAAATTAATTTTTTGCTATTTTTTTTCAATTTATGTCTTTTCTGAAGGGTATCTCTACTCTTAAATGCTACCAAAGGTGTCCCATCTCGAATAAATTTAGTCAGCTACATTTAAATTTAAATGCACTTTATATTTTACACAAAACATGAGTTTACTAGAAAGTTTCAAAATTCTAATAAAGAAGCTATAACTTAATTTTTCATAACTGATAAGTTCATTAATATTTGATCTTCCATTGTAATTAATACTCAATGTTTTTCCATTTCAGATGACGTAATGTCACTCACAAGTCGTGCAGTAAAGAAAAATATTGACAATTGGTTAGTTAGATAGTCTAACTATAAATCAAATTAAGACGATATTTTTACATTGAGAATATTTCTCCAATAGTGGTAAGATAATCTGCCATCATGAGGCTCACAAGAAGAGAACTTTTGACATTCATCACAATCGGAATAGCACATTTAGGATGCGGCATAATTTTAGGAATTCAAGCCCCATTCTATCCTGCTGTGGCGTCATCAAAAGGTGTCTCTCCATCCATCTTTGGCATGGTGTTTGGTGTTTTTCAACTCACTGTCTTTTTGGTATCACCAATATTGGGTCAATACATTAATATCATCGGTGCAAGGTTTATGTTAATAGCAGGATTGTTCACAACAGGATCTACCTGCGTCATGTTTGGCTTTTTGGAATATATGAATGATTACAACACATTTGTTACATTTTCTTTCCTTATTCGGATTGTAGAAGCTTTAGGCAATGCATGTTATATGACAGCCTCCTTCAGTATAGCGACCCAGGAGTTCAGCCACTGTATCTCTACGATGATCTCTATTCTGGAGATATTTTATGGAACAGGACTGGCAATAGGACCCACAATAGGGGGTGCACTCTATGAATTGGGCGGATTTGTTGCACCCTTCGCAATTCTTGGATCAATCATCGTTTTGTCAGGAATAATGACTATATTCCTTCTTCCCCACACCGACACATCAGAATTAGAATGCAAACATTCAATTTGGAATCTTTTAGGAAAACCTGAAATTCTCTTGTCAGTTTTTGCAGTGGTTGCAGGATGTACAAACATTGGTTTCATTGATGCAACACTGGAAGTTCATTTACGACTTTTTGATCTAAGTCCTTTATATGTAGGAATATTTTTCTTCATTACTGGATTATTTTACTCGGTTTCGGCTCCAATTTGGGGGTTATGCATCGATAAAGGATTTCATCATCGATACGTGGTCTTATGCGGTGCAAGTCTTGCCATTGTTGCTTTCACATTTTTAGGACCAGCACCATTCATACCCCTCGAACCTACCATTCCGATGGTCGTAGCCTCACTAGTTATTCAAGGAATAGCTTTTGGATCTCTGAATATTGCTTCCTTTACTGGAGCACAAATAGATGCTGTTAAACTAGGTTTTCCAGATGATATTTCAACGTTTGGTATTGTATCAGGACTGTGGACTTCTGGATTGGCATTTGGGATGTTCTTTGGCCCAACTTGTGGTGGTGCTCTGCTAGAATATTTTGGCTTTAGAAATGCCTCGATGTTTTTACTTGTGGTAAATGGATTGCTTCTTTTCACTCACATTATTTTCATTATTTATAGATCACAAAGAGAAAAGATTGGAATTGGGGAGAACTTGAAATTAATGGAAATGTCACTTAAGTCAAAGCATGATAAGATGTACCTTACTTAAGATCGATTTCCAATGCGCCGGCTGTAGCCGTGCGGCTCTCCTTTCAAGTTTGAATTCCAATGCAGTGGCTGAAGAGGCAGAAGCCAATCGGCTCTCCTTTTGGACTACTATCCGATATATACCATGTACTACTTTCCATTGGAGCGTCTACAGCCGTACGACCGAAGAGGTTTAAGGACAGTGGCTCGAGCCGCTGCGTCTAGAAGTAATTTTTACAGCTTCATTTTATTTTTGAAAGCTTACAAATTTTGCTGTTAATTCAGGTATCTTGACTATTGTTTTAATATTAATAAATAATTAACTTGATTTTAATTGATTAACTTAATTTAAATTAATTTACTTAATTTAAATTAATTTACTTAATTTAAATTAATTTACTTAATTTTAATTAATTAAATTAATTTTAATTGATTAATTTAATTTTAATTAATTGAATTAGTTTTAGTTAATTAAAGTAATTTTAATTAATTAAATTAATTTTAATCAATTAATATTTATAAATGAATTAACATTAATGAATTAAATTTAATCAATTAATATTTATAAATAAATTAACATTTATAAATAAATTAACATTTATAAATAGATTAACATTAATAAATTTGATTTAATCAATTAATATTTATAAATAAATTAACATTAATAAATTAATTTAACAATTATTAATTAATTAATTAATATATTAACATCAATTCAATAAATAGTATTAATGAATTTATTAATAATTTAATTAATTAAATGAAACTGACTGTCGTAGAGCGGCTCGAGCCGTGCGGCTCTAGCCGCTTCAGCCGCCGCATTGGAAGTCCACCTTTAAAAGTAAAATTTGGTTAAGTACTTACATTAAAAATTGGATGCTCTTAGAAGTATAACTATTCTATGTTTTTTTGAATAAATAAATACTTAAGTTTGTTCATTATATAGTAGTTTATTCTATTTTGTATGTGTGAATATTGTTCCAATTTATTCTGAGAAAACCGATCATTTCTTCCTACTGGAAATACTTCTATAAAGTTATTTTTCATTTATAGACATTTCTAAGGCCACTTGATTTATTTACATTTTAAAATTTAAACTGCTAACTAATACTTATGATTAAATTTACAATTTATATTTGATACCTAACTATCTTTTTACCTATGTTTTTCTGTAATTAGAATATTATGATATTCTAAATAACTATTGTATGCGTTCTTATTGTGTTATTGAAATGCTAATTATTTTGAGTGACAAGAAATCTAGAGTGTAAATTGTATATGAATTATTTGTCATATTATAAATGCATAGAAGTAGAATAGGTGCAGTCAGGAAAATATCGAAAGCAAATAAATCCTGCTATACGTGCTTCGTTATGTTAACTGAATTTATTTATTTTACTTTCAATTATTGTAATGTTCTTTCTCAAGGTGAAGTCTTTATTAAAATGTAAAAGTAAATGAATGAAATAAAATATAAAAATGACCAATTGATTGTTTTTACCCTCCATCAACAGTTTTTCTTTTTTTAATATTTAAAAAATCGATAATTGGGAACTGCTATAAAATTTAGTGAATTATTTCCAATTATTTAGTAATATTTCCAATATCTTCATTTTTTATAATAAGGTATAAAAATGATAAAAAATATTAAGAATACTTTCTATGAATAACAGTTCACAAACAAACTAATTAATAAAATGTATAACATAGTTTGTATGTGCACTCCTTCTCCTGTACAATACTCAGCCTTGCTAAGATACAATATTGTGTAGGTAGGTACCTTTTAGTCTATGACACGTATGGACATCATAGAATTCGTTTTCGAAACTATTTCATACATTATTTTATAATATAAATTACTAGACATAAATTGTTTAAATATGATGTAGAAATTATACATCTTAATATAATTAAAACGCTGAAAAATAGGGTTTATAAAAATATATAGATATTCCTTCTTGCCGCTAGATGGCGTTGGCAGAGATTCAGTGATAAATATTTGAACACAAACGTGATAAACGCACGCTCTGAGCTTGACGTTTTTACCGCTATGTGGTGTGATTATAAAATTTGATAAGGCTTTTAAATATCAAATAGTTCAATATACATATTTCAGTTGTTGGCCAGAGTTCCTAAAAATCTTTATTCGCATTTCAGTATTTTTTTTTTAAAGTTGTACTGTGGTCATCAAATTATGGAATGCTTAATATAAGGAAATGTTAGTTTAACTCTCAGTTCTGCTCATTGCATCAAAAATAGATAAAGTATCAAAGTAAAAATGCATATAATACCATAGAAATAAGTCATACAAGTAATTGTACAATTATTTAAGCTAATACTGAACAATATTTTTTTTTTTTTTTTTTATAAAAAAAAATGATAAATAACTCATGGATAAATTAGAGCCAATCTTAGATTCTGCTGCTAAGCATCCGCTTGCACTTCCTATGGCTGTACTTCTTCTTTGGTGCTACAAATACTGGCTACAATTCCATTGTAAAGAGTACTGACAGATTTATTTCAAAGTTTCGTGTTATTAAAGAGCGAATTGTTCAAAAGATTTATATTATATATCACGATTGCTTTTTGATGTAAAACCAAATGAATGAGGAATTAATTGATTAGCGGTGAGGTTATTACAGGTGTATTGACTAGCGGTGAGGTTATTACAGGTGTATTGAATAGCGGTGAGGTTATTACAGGTGTATTGACTAGCGGTGAGGTTATTACAGGTATATTGACTAGCGGTGAGGTTATTACAGGTGTATTGACTAGCGGTGAGGTTATTACAGGTGTATTGACTAGCGGTGAGGTTACTACAGGTGTATTGATTAGCGGTGAGGTTATTACAGGTGTATTGACTAGCGGTGAGGTTATTACAGGTGTATTGACTAGCGGTGAGGTTATTACAGGTGTATTGACTAGCGGTGAGGTTATTACAGGTGTATTGACTAGCGGTGAGGTTATTACAGGTGTATTGACTAGCGGTGAGGTTATTACAGGTGTATTGACTAGCGGTGAGGTTATTACAGGTGTATTGACTAGCGGTGAGGTTATTACAGGTGTATTGACTAGCGGTGAGGTTATTACAGGTGTATTGACTAGCGGTGAGGTTATTACAGGTGTATTGATTAGCGGTGAGGTTATTACAGGTGTATTGACTAGCGGTGAGGTTATTACAGGTGTATTGATTAGCGGTGAGGTTATTACAGGTGTATTGACTAGCGGTGAGGTTATTACAGGTGTATTGACTAGCGGTGAGGTTATTACAGGTGTATTGACTAGCGGTGAGGTTATTACAGGTGTATTGACTAGCGGTGAGGTTATTACAGGTGTATTGACTAGCGGTGAGGTTATTACAGGTGTATTGACTAGCGGTGAGGTTATTACAGGTGTATTAAATAGCGGTGAGGTTATTACAGGTGTATTGACTAGCGATGAGGTTATTACAGGTGTATTGACTAGCGGTGAGGTTATTACAGGTGTATTGACTAGCGGTGAGGTTATTACAGGTGTATTGACTAGCGGTGAGGTTATTACAGGTGTATTGACTAGCGGTGAGGTTATTACAGGTGTATTGACTAGCGGTGAGGTTATTACAGGTGTATTGACTAGCGGTGAGGTTATTACAGGTGTATTGACTAGCGGTGAGGTTATTACAGGTGTATTGACTAGCGGTGAGGTTATTACAGGTGTATTGACTAGCGGTGAGGTTATTACAGGTGTATTGACTAGCGGTGAGGTTATTACAGGTGTATTGACTAGCGGTGAGGTTATTACAGGTGTATTGACTAGCGGTGAGGTTACTACAGGTGTATTGATTAGCGGTGAGGTTATTACAGGTGTATTGACTAGCGGTGAGGTTATTACAGGTGTATTGACTAGCGGTGAGGTTATTACAGGTGTATTGACTAGCGGTGAGGTTATTACAGGTGTATTGACTAGCGGTGAGGTTATTACAGGTGTATTGACTAGCGGTGAGGTTATTACAGGTGTATTGACTAGCGGTGAGGTTATTACAGGTGTATTGACTAGCGGTGAGGTTATTACAGGTGTATTGACTAGCGGTGAGGTTATTACAGGTGTATTGACTAGCGGTGAGGTTATTACAGGTGTATTGACTAGCGGTGAGGTTATTACAGGTGTATTGACTAGCGGTGAGGTTATTACAGGTGTATTGACTAGCGGTGAGGTTATTACGGGTGTATTGACTAGCGGTGAGGTTATTACAGGTGTATTGACTAGCGGTGAGGTTATTACAGGTGTATTGATTAGCGGTGAGGTTATTACAGGTGTATTGACTAGCGGTGAGGTTATTACAGGTGTATTGACTAGCGGTGAGGTTATTACAGGTGTATTGACTAGCGGTGAGGTTATTACAGGTGTATTGACTAGCGGTGAGGTTATTACAGGTGTATTGACTAGCGGTGAGGTTATTACAGGTGTATTGACTAGCGGTGAGGTTATATTACCTCGGACTTATCCCCGCCGTGCTTTTGAGGTCCGTTTCCCCTAATACACACGGTGTGTATCAGTTTCTTTGTTGCAAGAAAAATATACGATTTATCATTTATTATACGATTTAATTCCATGACCAAAATAAATATAAATAATTCCAGATAAAAAAAATTCCGAGAGGCAAATATTCGGATAACAAAAATCCGAGATACAATAAATCCGCTATTATTAATGAATCTGAAATTACAAATTATTTAAAGTCTAATTATTACTCACAACACACCTCGTACGCTAAAAATTTCTAAATGTATTTGAATATTTATACAATCTCTATGACAAGATATTTGAATGTTGTAATCATGAATAATTAATTAAATTATTTTATTTCAATCATAATTGTATGTAGTACTGCATCATTATGTCATTTTCATTAATTCAAAAAGGTTATTTCTTACACCAAAAATAGCTTCAAAAAACTGTTACCAAAAGTGATTGAATTCTTTAAAACTCATCTCATTCATTATTCTACATTATTTCCTGTGTAGGTACTAATTATCCAAATTATCAAATACCAGTAACGATTCCTTATTAGTTATTATCAGTGATCAGATCCAATTTACTTCTACGAATATAATAATTTTCAAATACTGAAATATTGTATAGGAAATGCATATTTAGATTATTTAGGTACAGCTGAAGCTCACTACATGATTAATTTCTTTTTTCGAATCAATAGTTATATACTTTTACCAGCAATAAAATAGCATCACGATAAGGATTAATTTGTCTTCAAACTCCTTGAAGCCGTTCTGTATTAGTTGCTCCTTCGATAATTAGTTTTCTTTGTAAAATCTAAGAGAAAATGTACGACATTATTTAGAAATCATCCTCAATCCTGACTGCTTGAAAAGTCTTGATTCAGGGACTTTTACACTCTATGAGTCTAGTCTAGAACTTATGTATGTACTTCCATAAGTTCTAAAGGTATAGATATTAAATATGCATATTACAAGAAAACTATTATATATATAGAGGCCACTATTAGAAATCTATAGCTGGTATATTAAATCTGTAGTATAAACTGTCAAATTAATAAAATTTATTAAATTTGGTAGCAAAATTTTGAACAATTAGTAAATGGATCGGTATCTTTTAAAAAAACTGGCAATAAAATAATAAATACACGATATGTATAACTATAGAGTTGGAATAAACTGAATTATCGTAGCTGCTTAGAGCGCCTTGAAATATTTGGCAATCTCTTACTATTGCCATAATGTTTGTATTTTGTAGCATCCCTGAATTGAATGTGAATTTCAGACACAGAATCCTAAAATCAAAATGACCAATATGGACACATGCAGGAATCAAAATAAAAATAAGACTGTATTACTGTGTGAGTCTGTTAATAAAATGTATCTTTTATTGACAAATTGTTTGTTTAATCAAAATTATACCTTTATAGCATAAAATAATAATATTTTATTCGGCGGGGAAAAGTGAAGTCGGGGAATGGTCCGGCAGGGAATAGTCCTAGCGGAGAAAAGTTCGACGGGCAATGATCCGGCCCTAGCAAGAAATTTCTCCGCCTGGACTATTCCCCGCTGAACTATTCCCCGCCGGACCTTTCACCGCCGGACTTTTCCTCGCCAATAATTCCAAGTCTAAGCATTATTAATTGATGTTACTCTGTTTATGTGTCAGACAACCCTATATTATTTTTGATTTCACTTGTGAACAAAGCTGTGGCACAACAGTCTTTTTTTCTTTGTCCTGTTATTTCATGCTAAAACTTTCCTTAAGTATTTGGATATTTATACAATCTCTATGGATCCTTGAATGTTGTTACCACGAATATTTAATTAAATTATTTGATTTCAATCATAATTATTGTCTTAATTCATAATTACAGTCTCATTCATTATTCAACATTATTAACTTTGTAGGTAATAATTATCCAAATTAACAAATATCAGTAGTGCTTCCTTACTACCAGTGATCCGATCATACTTCTACGAATATAATAAGTTACGAATACTGAACATTCAATAAGAAATATAAATTTGAATAATTTAGGTACAGTAGAAGTCTTCTATTATGGACCACATTATGCCTTGCCCACTACACGTTTCATTGTTTTTCGAATCAATTGTTATATCCTTCTACCAAAAATAAAGAAGTATCATGATACAGATTACTTTTGCTACCAACTCCTTGAATCCAGTATTGATCAGCTACTCTTTCGATAATTAGTTTTCTTTTGAGATTTTGGAGAAAATTAACGACATTATATCCTAATTGTCCACAAACCTGAGCACTTGAAAAGTCTTGATTTAATGATTTCTACACTCAAATTTACGTACATACATATTTTTATAAAATTGGTTAAACCATTGTAAGTTCTTTAAAGTATGAAAATTAAATATGCATATTAGAAAAAAAAAATATAAAAAGAGGTCAATATTAAGTTTAATAAAAATCTGTAGTTGGTTTATTAGTTCTGTAGTCTATTATATTAATTGTCAAATTAATAAAATACAATAGAATTTATTAGTGTTTTGGTAAAATATAAATTTGAACGAGTAGTAAATATACATATTGATATATTTTGAAATAGCTGGCAAAGAAAATAATAAATTGACGATATGTATAGCTATAGATCTGAAATAACTGAATTAATCGAAGCACCTTAGAGTATCTTGTGACTTCTTGTAATCCCATATGATTAACATAATGTTTGTATTTTGTAGCATCCCTGAATTATTTTGGAATTTACAAAGGTACAGTCACAACAACCAATATGAACACATAAGGGAAACAAAGCTGTGAAACAGACTGTATTACTGTGTAAGTCTGCTAACCCTAATGAGTTTGATGTATGTCTTCTATACACATCCTTTTTAAAATACTTTATATCTTTCATGTCATTCCTGTGAATTTACCGGCCTTTCCTGACTTTGTTCCTACATAAATACCAAATATATTTTTGTATTTGAAAGTTTAAAAATATTTACGTATCAGCGTAAAGCTCGTAAATTAGGAAAATAATTGTACTGTGGTGACGTGTGACAACGTAGAAATACAGTTTGGTTAGTTTATAAGCACGCATCTGTCCACGTTTTCACTGAGTACACAAACATGCGCGAGCTGTGACTGGGTCACACTCTACCAACTCACAGCTCTGCTCTCTCAGTTGCCAATTATTTATATACCCATGATTTTCTTTTTCCTTATAAGCTCAATATTTTTACTTGAAATTTGGTACACATTAGTTTAGTATATATATACTTACAACTTGTAAAAAATACATTACCGTTGATTTATGAATAAGACATGTATTTTTTTAACACATAGTCAAACCATCACGTTCATTCTGATAGTCAAACTCATTAGGGTTCATAAAATGTGTCTTCTATTGACAAATTGTTTTTTTTTAATTAATACATCACCAGCCCAAAACACTGATATTATATTCAGCGGATAAAAGTCTGGCGGGGAATAGTCAGGTGCGGAAAAGTCCTAGCAGAGAAACTACCGGCGGGGAAAAGTCCTAATGCCATTTATTCATACCAAACAAAAAACTAAGAATCAAGAAATGAAATAGTTTATTTTTATATTGTGTTCAGTTTAAAAAACGATCATTAATTATGATATGTATATTAGTTTGCATGCAGGTACATATATATCTATGTGAGTGAAATTGAGGAACAACACCCTCTTTATCATGTTTTATAGTACTTTAAGCGACAGTTATACCTACCACTTTATTAAGAAAGTTATGTAAATATTATGAGGTTTTCATTAAAATTCTCCTTTATTAATAATCTGAAAATTGTTTACCTTCATTTAGGTTTCTTTGAAATACCGTTAAAGAAAACTTACAAAGCTTAAATCCCCAACTAAACTCATTAATGTATCGTTACAACGAACGCTTTTCTGGTACATGCACTGCAGCGTTCTTTAAGAACTTTACCTGTACACAGCTGCAATAGCACCAGGCAAATATAAGAATAATTATATAAATAGGAATGAATAGAAATTCATTAGATAGAATGTTCTTAATTATTTGATATTGATGAGGAAGACGAAAAATAAGTATCAATTATTTTTATTCTTTATAAATTTTATTTCGCAAGAGTATTTGTTGGTTTTATTAGAAATATGAGGTCCCAACAATATTGTAAAAATGGTGAAATTATAGTATAAATACATCCCTTATAACTTCTCTAAAGTACATATTTGATTTTAACATGAATCAAATATATGAGCTTATCTTGCCTATTTAATTATAAATGAAAATATTAAAGTAAATTCAGCTGCGCAAATTATAGTACTCGTTAATTATATATCAATTTTAATTGAAGTTGATTTTACTCACTGATGTTCCTCTAGTTTCGCAAGTGGCTTTGGTTGGAGCAGAGCAACTGTAACTAAAAGGTGTATCATTAATATGCTATTTGATTTAATTCACATCAAAATTTGTCGTGTGAAGAAGTTACCTGAACACAAAAAATTATTCCATGTTTTGTATAGGAAGTGATATTTGATTAAGTATATCTTTGATTGTCAATAAATATAAAAAATTCAATAATTATAAATGTTGGTGGTAACTATATTAAATTTTAAATTTTCTTTTATATTTTATAGGTATACTTTTCACTCCGATAATATCAACAGCCAACTCATTATAAATGTTAAATTGTAAGAGATTGTTGTTCAACTAATGCTTTGACAAATTGTGACGATTGTAATACGTAAACTGAAGTGATTGAAGCTACAACTTTAGTTAGTTATTATAATTTTTGTATGTAAGCTGCATTTTTATTTTTGTAAAATGAATTTCAAGTACATTGAAGAATTAATATTCATTAGAACGGTTTAAATAGAAGTTCATTGCTGATCACGTGGTGTAATATTATAGTAAGGTACAGTATATACAAAATACCAATATATAGCAATAATGCAATTTATAGATATTTAGACCAATTTATTGATTTTATCTATCTGAGAATAAATATTAGGAACAAACATGATACTCAGACACTTACAGTAGTCGGAGTGTATGTGTTAACCTGAGTCATGACAGATCAATCAGAATATTTTATGCGTTACTTTGGTTCATGAGCTCAGTTAACTCCTATACTTCCAAGTACGGTGACGGTGAGTGTCCGGGTACTCTACATTCCAGTAGGAGAATGTCCACTACTGAAAATATATAAAGTCAATTGAAGTCACTGAGAATGTTGTTAATGGTTTAATTTCAGCTGAAACATCAGCCAAAGAAATATGTACACGAATGAGGACTTTAAAGAGCTTAACTGGCAGTCCGTGATTTACTCCTTGCATACCGGATTAATGATTACGTTATTATCATTATATATAATAATAACTCATCATAAAGTGAATTACAGAGTACCAAAGGTTTAAAATGAGCAGTCACGTTTAAGTTTAAAACTTGAGGGTTAGAAGTGTTAAAAACAGAACGTAATTAGTCGTAGGTAGGTACGAAGTTAGTCACAACGAACTAACAGTTAAAAATAGTTAGGAACTAGTTAAAAATGTTGGCCTTCAGTATCACTACATAAAATCATCTCACTATTTTTCCATAACATACATTGTTAAGGTTAAAAAGTGGGGGATTCATTGAAAAGCTTGACAGGTTGGAAAACAGCAAATTATTTTTCTATTTCCAAACTAACAGGATCTAAAAATAGAGTTGGCCGATCAGTAATTGACAAATTCTGTATATAAATTATTGTAGCTTTATATGCAAGTAATTATTTTCGCTGATTTTATATTCTACCTATACGAAGATATTGCAATGAGAATCGAATTTTCTTTCCCTTTCACTGTCCAGATATTAGAGTGTTGTTGTTATGACGTCACGCACGCAACTAATATACATATTACTCGATTACAATATTTTAATTCTATTTCCCGCTTTCGAAAACAGATGGCAGTCCAAACTCTTTTGAAACAGAAATTGACGAGAGTAATGTATCTTATTGTAGTATAATATATTTGGTTATATAGTCTTATTTTACGCTTTTGTTTCTCGTATGTGAGCATGTTGGACGTTTTGACTTCAAGACTACGTGCCTTCCTAAATTCGCATATAATTATATTATATTTATATTTATTTATTTCTCAAATACCCTTACAGAATGTCCGAGAGAGCAGCCGGGCAATTACTCTCCCGTTACAAAATATTAAGAATATTAATTTGAGAGCTCATAACCATAACCCCATAATTCGAGGATGCTATAACATTATAGAAGTAAAAAGGTATTGCCAAATGTCGCAAGGTAATCTAAGCAGCTACTATTAATTCAGTTATTCCAGCTCTATAGTTATACCTGTCGTGAATTTATTATATCAATATATTTACATCTCGTTCGAATTTATGTTTTTCCAGAACACTCATATATTTAATTGTATTTTATCAATTTGACAATTAATATACTACAGAATTAATAAGTCTCTTCTTATCGTATCTTTATTTGATGTCCGGAAAACTGCCAGGCGGAAAACTGCCGAAGCGGAAAACTGCCTGGCGAAAAACTGCCAGGCGGAAAACTGCCAGTCACTTTCTGAATTTAATGATTTTAGTCAGAAATAACATTTTGATTTATAAAAAATGACGTTCGCTCTTAGTTAAAAGGAGTTAAGAGAACATTCATTTTCACTTAGTATATAAAACAAAATTATAGTATTTTTTTTCATTAGAAAAATACATATAATATATTATTATATAAATATTACAGTAAAAAATCAAATACATGATATAAATTATAAAATAAAACCTTTCTTAGTAAATACTAAAAGAAGAAGAAATAAATAAATGATTGTATTTGGGACAGTGTACAATTTCCTTGTTTACACAACTCATCTTTACATTATCATTTCATAACGGGTTTAGTGTCTAATTATTTTATTTTTGTTTCTAATTTGATAATTGAACAAGCCTCATTATAGTTTGTTAAATATTTATAATTTGCAACACAACATCTATGATTATCAAACTGATATTACCTACCTAATTCTCTGACAATTTCACTCTATCGAATTGGATTGCATATAAATTAAAAATACTTTTACAAATAAATGAAAATTGTAAAATTGAAGTTGTTAATGCTATGGAGAATAAAATTGTAAATGTAATATATAATTATATTGAACATACATATAAGCTATGTAACATACACTTAATTTATAATATACAAGATATAACTTATAAATCTTATATACATATAGAATCCTATAGAATCCTAGATATATAAATATATACAAGTTTTTTATAAATGTACGCGAATTGACAATAAGTTAAAAATGGTCATTGTAATTTCTTTTTGTGTACTGAATTTGGTTTACTGTCTTTAATAAAGTAGCTTTGTTGAAATACTATTTTCCATTGAATATTAAGTTTTTCAATAATCTATATACTTTAGTTATATCTGTAAAAAAATAAATGTCTCCTTAATCACTCGACGAATGGCTAACGCTGTTTTTTATGAATTAAAAAGTTCTTAGAATGTGTTTATCAATAATCAAAAAATACATAAATTGCCAATAAGTGACTGGCAGATTTCCGCCTGGCAGTATTCCGTGTACCCTTTATTTTCTAATATGTATATTTAACATTAATACTTTAAAGACATATAATCCACGAATTATACCATGACTAATGTTTTTTTTGTTAAACATGCATACAACAGACTTAGCCCATTCTATATATGTATGTACAATTATTTTACATATAAGTACCATTTGAAGCTAGGTTTTAATTTACCGAAATATTAATGATTTTTAGGTTTTCAATTAGTTAACTGAATTTGTTAAAAGTTGGAATGTTTTATAGAAATAAATAAATTATAATTTATTGAAAGAGAAATTAGGTGACGCTTTCCGGTTAGTGCACCGAAGACAACATTGAAAAACATTTTAAAATACTTTTATCATCATGAGTATCAGGCATAAGAATTAATTATATTTATGTCCTGTACTGCTGTAAGAATGTCCAGTAAATACCATGAAGTCATTAAGTAAGAGAAAATAAACACAACTATTTGATAATGTTTGTAATTTGTAATCACGTAACTAATTACTACAAAGATAAGGTGTTATTTATGCCAATGAGTTGTCTCATTAATATATTAGTTGATTACATTTTTTTCATATTTTCAACTTCGAAGTTATGCTCTTAGAATACCCTCCTATTGTTGTTGTTGATCGATGATCTTTTTAATTTGGTCACGACTGTACAATCCTCTGATTAATGTTTGTGCAGGAAGGAGATTAGATGATAGGAATTATTAAAGTTTTTTACTTCGCTAACTGCATCATCAAAATGCAAGAACTCAGCCTGTAGTCTTACTTACCAATTAATAATTAAACACAAGGTGAGATTTTGTGTAGAAACTAAATAACTTATTTTTTATTTGCACATATTTTATATAATTTTAGTAACAAAACTTCTAGTAAATCATAGTAATTTGTATCACTAAATGCTTTTAAAAATGTGTTCTTTGCCTTAAGTAGCAGAGGCTGGGCAGTGAGAGGGAAAGAAAGAGTTAGTTTCATTGCGTTATCTTCGTAATATTGAAACCACCAAAATGATTACTTACATAGCTACTATTTTAGTGACTGAATTATTCAATTACTGATCAGCCAACTCCACCTATTGCTTTATATAAGTGAAACATAATTATATCCTGAAATTATATTTTAATTGACCAGTTTACTCTCTAAAATATGCTTTAGAAATTATCTCTATTAACTGAAGAGATAATCGAACATTAAAAAAATCAACTCGATTTGTAAGCGATCGTCATATACGATTTTGTATAAAAGGGAGTATGGTCATGAGCTCCACCGGACTTAAGCCCCCGGTCATGAGCCCCCCCCCCCCCCGGTCACGAGCCCCTCCGTTTTTTAATCCTTATTTACCTAGTTAAACAAATTAAGAGCTACTTAGATAAGTATAACTGAGAGTAACTACCTAAGTAGGTATAAAATAATTTTTCATTTCTTTCATTTTTTAAATTCTACACTAGCGGACAAAAATGTCGGACAATTCAGTTTTTTTACCATTTCTGCAATATTATCCAATGGATTTGAATAATTTTTACACTCAATGTAGCCACTTATAGTGTTAATAATGATACAAAATTTCAGCTTAATACGTAGGATAGAAAAAAAACTTATGGTGGAGTCAATTTTTTTCTCAAAATCACAGTGCCAAAAGTGTGGGACAATGTGAACAAAAATCTAAATAACTTCATATAGACCAAAAAATTTCAGACTTACATTAATATTTAGTGAAAAGGCCTTTGTTATCGATGAGCAGCACACCTTCTACCACAGGATTGAATGAGACGGCGACAATCATCCCGTGACACTTTCGCCCACTCTTCTTTGAGTTTGAGCCAAAGATCTTCAGTGTTGTTGGGATTCCTGGCACTCACATTCTTCCCCAAAGTGGACCACAGGTTTTCTATTGGACTAAGGTCCGGACTTTGCGGGGACCAATCCATTACAGCCACATTTTTCTCCCAAAGAAACTCCATCACATGTTTAGCTTTGTGGCAGAGGGCGTTATCCTGCATGAAAATGGGCGATTCGCAGGCAGAACGTCTAAGTATTGGGATGACATGATCTCGTAACAAGTTCTTGTAGATGGTTCCATTAACTCTGGTGTTTAGACGAACGAGATCAGTCATCCCTTCCCATGAAATCATGCCGAACACCATTACGCTGCCCCCACCAAACTTGACTGTTTTCTTGGTGCACTTTTTATCGAATCTTTCATGACAAAATCTTTTTACATATTTTTTCCCGTCAGATCCAAATAGATTGAACTTACTTTCATCGGAAAAAAATACATTTTGCCACTGATGGTCGATCCATAGTACATGATCTTCGGCGAAGCTCAATCGAACTTTCTCGTTTTTGAGGCTAATCAAAGGCTTCTTCGCGGGTGACCTTGCAAAGAGGCCAATTTCGCGGAGGCGTCTAGACACGGTTCTACTAGAAACATTGACATCGTAGGAGGTACTCATTTCACGAGAAATACCTGCTGCCTTCTGAAACCTATCCTTCAGTGCCATTTTCCTCATGATCCTATCGTCTTAGGAGTGGTGTTTCGCGGTCTACCCTTCTTCTTCGGTGGTGAAACTTTCCCAGTCTTCTTGTAGTCCTTTATTATTCTTCCCACAACACTTTTGGACAACTGCAAGTCCTCGGCTATCTTTCGGACTGAATTTTTATCTTCATAAAGTTGTACAATTCTTCTTTTCATGGAGGCGGTCATTTTCGGTGCCATTGCTATGATGTAACCGGCTGAAATGTAAACAAAGTGGTGCAATCGACTTATTCTTCATTGCCATAGAGAGAAATGTGGATAAACTGACTTTAAACTGCCTTTAAATAGTATTTTTCTAACATTGTCCCACACTTTTGGCACTGTGATTTTGAGAAAAAAATTGACTCCACCAAGAGTTTTTTCCTATCCTACGTATTAGGCTGAAATTTTATATCATCATTAACACTATAAGTGGCTACATTGAGTGTAAAAATTATTTAAATCCATTGGAAAATATTGCAGAAATGGTATAAAAACTGAATTGTCACACATTTTTGTCCGCTAGTGTATATACCTCTATTATTTTACTTTATTTCTCATAGTAATTAGTTTTATGCAATCCCTCATTTGATTTCACAATTTAATGAAGTTTGTTGTATCCACTAGTTTGTTGTACTGCGCACTTCATGATTGTTTAATGACCTGGCAGTGGGGTTCGGGGAGCGGCACGCCATCCTATATACATAAATCTTATACTAAATCAGTAATAAACTACAAAAGTGTCAGACTAATGGGTAGTCGGACTAATGCAGTTATACCTACTCAGGTAGTTACTCTCAGTTATACCTAACTAAGTAGTTCTTCATTTTCTTAAGTAGGTTAATAAGGTTTAAAAAACAGTGGGTGGGGGAGCTCGTGACCGGGGGGGGGGGGGGGAGCTTATGACCTACTCCCAAATAAAAGTACCTTTACAAAATATTTTGTTAGTTAAATGAGCATTGGACATAAATAAAATTTAGATCAAACTATAGTTAACCCTAATGGGTTTGACTATCAGAATGCACGGGAAGGTTTGAATATATGTTTAAAAAGCACGTCTTATTTATAATCCTACAGTACTGTATGTTTTACAAGTTGTTAGTATATATACTAAACTAATGTGTACCAAGTTTCAAGTAAAAATATCGAACAAATAAGGAGAAATAAATACATAGTTATATAAGACATTGGCAACTGTGAGAGCAGAGCTGTGATTGGGTGGAGTGTGACCCAATCACAGCTCGCGCATGTGTGTGTACTCCATGAAAACGTGGACAGATGTTTGCCTATAGGCCAACCAAACTGTATTTCTACGTTGCCATACGTCACCACAGTACAATTAATTTCCTGATTTACTTGATTTACGGCGATTTTTTTTTCAGCTTTTAAATACAAAAATATATTTGGTCTTTATCTAAGAATAGAGTCAGGAAAGGCTGGTAAATTTAAAGGAATGTCATGAAAAATATTAAATAATTCAAAAAGGATGTGGCTAGAAAACTAACGTCAAACTCATTAGTGTTCAGGGGTTCGAAACCCTTCGGAATATTTTTCTTTATAAATAGTGTGAGAGTTCTGAAATTTTGTAAACATGTTGAAAAGGACAGAAGAAAATGCTATTGTTCCTCCTAAAATTTAACTACAGTCAATAAAAAGCTATTTGTTTTAGTAGAAAACGGATATTTAAGGGTTAACTTAATCGCTTTATATCAGCTTCACATTTTCACTTAGAGATATTCATTTGAAAGATTAATTTGAAAGAAATGAAGTTGTTTCACGATATAAGATTGAGATATTTGATTAGAAGAAAAATCTGAAAAAGGAAACATTTTTGGAAAACCCTATTTTTAGCCTATATTTCATTTTATTTTACCTATAATTTTTTTCTAATTCAAATATCTAAAATACTAAATCTAAATCTGAATCTAGATTAAAATATCTTATGTTTTTTATAAAGCACCTCTTTCTTTCTACAACAAAAACTTACAGAAACATTGAGCGTCAATCATCCCAATACATAGGTTTACAGGATAGACTGAAGCATCTCTATCATCAGGTCATCTTGCACTAGAAGGATGTACCACTTAAACCAGAGACCTATCCTCCTCGCACAAAAGTGAGTGATTCCTTATTGTAGCCTAAAGTGCAGGGGCATATAGTTTATATTTCCTAAAAATATCCCCAATTCAACTCCCTCATCCCTCTTTGGTGTGGAGCGGCAGATGCGTTCCTAGCCACCTCTCCACCTTTCACCCCCAATGTACGCGCTACAGACCCGCTATTACTGCAATATTTTCACAGCACTGTAGTTGTGATTTAGGCCAATTCATTTTTTGATATTTTTTCTAATTCATTGTTTTTCTGAAGGGTGTATCTACCCTTAAATGCCACCAGAAGTGTCCCATCTCGAACAGTTTTAGTCAGCTATAATTTAAATTTAAAGGCATTTAATATTTTACACAGAATAGGAGTTTATTTGAAAATTTCAAAAATCTAATAAAGAAGCTATAACTTATATTTTCATAACTGATAAGTTCATAATTACTTAATCTTCCATTGTAATTAATACTTAATGTTTTTCCATTTCAGATGACGTAATGTCACTCACAAGTTGTGCAGTAAAGAAAAATATTGACATTTGGTTAGTTAGATAGTCCAAATATAAATCAAATTAAGACGATATTTTTACATTGAGAATATATCTCTAATAGTTGTGAGATAATTTGCTATCATGAAGCTCACAAGAAGAGAACTTTTGACTTTCATCACAATCGGAATATCACATTTAGGATGCGGAATAATTTTAGGAATTCAAGCCCCATTCTATCCTGCTGTGGCGTCATCAAAAGGTGTCTCTCCGACCATCTTTGGCATGGTTTTTGGCGCCTTTCAACTCACTGTCTTTTTGGTATCACCAATATTGGGTCAATACATTAATGTCATCGGTGCAAGGTTTATGTTGATTTCTGGATTGTTCACAACAGGAACTACCTGCGTCATGTTTGGCTTTTTGGAATATATGAATGATTACAACACATTCGTTACATTTTCTTTCCTTATTCGGATTGTAGAAGCTTTAGGCAATGCATGTTATATGACAGCCTCCTTCAGTATAGCGACTCAGGAGTTCAGCCACTGTATCTCTACGATGATCTCTATTCTGGAGATATTTTATGGAACAGGACTGGCAATCGGACCCACAATAGGAGGTGTACTCTATGAATATGGCGGATTCGTTGCACCCTTCACAATTCTTGGATCAGTCATCGTCTTGTCAGGAATAATGACTATATTCCTTCTTCCCCACACTGATATTTCAGAATTGGAATGCAAACATTCAATTTGGAATCTTTTAGGAAGACCCGAAATTCTCTTGTCAGTTTTTGCAGTGGTTGCAGGATGTACTAACATCGGATTTATTGATGCAACACTGGAAGTTCATCTAAGACTTTTTGAGCTAAGTCCCTTATATGTAGGAGTCTTTTTCTTCATTACTGGATTATTTTACTCGGTATCAGCCCCAATTTGGGGGTTGTGCATCGATAGAGGATTCCATCATCGATACGTGGTCTTATGCGGTGCAAGTCTTGCCATTGTTGCTTTCACTTTTTTAGGACCGGCACCATTCATACCCCTTGAACCGAACATTCCAATGGTCGTACTCTCGCTAGTTATACAAGGAATAGCTTTTGGATCTCTGATGATCGCTTCCTTTTCTGGGGGGCAAATAGATGCTGTAATGAAAATCTTATAATATTTATATTACTTACTTATATAATTATACGTAATAATAAGGTTGGTATAACTGTAGCTTAAAGTATTATAAAATACGATAAAAAAGGTGTTTATTTTTCAATTTCACCTACTTAGGTATCTATGTACCTACATGCAAACTAATATACATATATAGCATAATTAATAATCGTTTATTAAACTGAACACAGTATAAAAATAAATGATTTCATTTCCTGATTCTTAATTTTGTTTGATATGAATAAATGAAAAATATATTAAAATAGAATAGGGAATAGTCACACCTTTTTCAAATTTATATTGAAATTTTCTAATCAAAAAATGTGGCGGAAAAGGTTAACAAAACAAAAATAATGAAAATCTTAAAACAATGTAGTGTTGATTGTCAAATGTAATACCTTTGATTATAATCAAAATTTGCCTAGATACTTGGTAGAAGAATAAAATATTTGTCAAACCATATAATTTAAGAGGTAGTTGTAGCGATCTGCAGTATGGTAGAGCGAACAATAATTTTTGTCCTTTGTTGGAGCTTTTAATTAATGCACTACACATTTTAATATTGATAATTTAATATAATTTCCGTTCAAAGATCGTCCGCAGTAAGAGCATTACTTGTATTTACATTTTCAAATTTGAACTGCTACCTACTACGTTTAACTAAATTTACAATTTATTTGATACCTAACTATCTTTTTACCAATGTTTTTCAGTAATTAGAATATTATGATATTCTAAATAACTATTGTATGCGTTGTTCTTGTGTTATTGAAATGCTAATTATTTTGAGTGACAAGAAATCTAGAGTGTAAATTGTATATGAATTATTTGTCATATTATAAATGCATAGAAGTAGAATATGTGCAGTCAGGAAAATATCGAAAGCGAATAAATCCTCCTATACGTGCTTCGTTATGTTAACTGAATTTATTTATTTTACTTTCAATTATTTTAATGTTCTTTCTCCAGGTGAAGTCTTTATTAAAATGTAAAAGTAAATGAATGAAATAAAATATAAAAATGAGCAATTGATTGTTTTTACCGGTGACAGGACAATAACCCCCCGAGCAAAAAAAACCCCTCGGTCAAAAAACCCCCGAGCAATATACCCCCTGGACAAAAACCCCCGTACAATAAACCCCCCGGACAAATACCCCCCGGACAAGAACACCCCAAGCAAAAAAAACCCGGTGCAAAAAAACCCCGGTCGATATTGTAAATAGCATAATTCATTTTAATTAATTTTCAATATTTTTTTATTAATAAAATCACTATATGTTATAAATATAAAGAGATAAAGTGCACCTAAGGTTAGGTTAGCAGTCCGATTGGGGGGTTGTGGGGGGGGGGGTTGATTGGCTTGCCCCCCCGGCCAGGTTTGATAGTGACAAAATGTATACTTTTTTTTTTACTATAAAATAGGTAATTGGATATACCTTATTTTGCAAAAAAATTGTCATATTTTCGAAGAAAATGTAATAATTATTGGTTCGCATTGAATAATGTTTAATATATTAATAAAAATGAATTATGGTATTTATATAGACCGGGGGTATTTTGCACGGGGGTTTTTTGACCGCGGGTTTTTTTTGCACGGGGGGTTATTGTCCTGGAATCGTTTTTACCATCCATCAATAATTTTTTTTTTTAATATTTAAAAATTTGATAATTCAGAATTGGGATAAAATTGAACGACTTATTTCCAATTATTTAGTTATAAATTCAATATCTTCATTTTTATAATAAGTTATAAAAAATAATAATAATAAAAAGTATAGCTTTTATGAAATAAAAATCAGTTCACAGACAAACTGATTACGAAACTGTATAATCGTTTGTATGTCCATTCTTTTTGCACAATATTCTTTCTTTGTTGAGGATATTGCTGACTCAGCATTACAATGCTACCATATTGTGGATAATAGTCATTCTTAACTTTTCTTGCTGTCCTCACAAAGAGTCACATAACAATTCATAAGAATATTATTTTTAGAAACATTTTTCATACTTTATATATTAATATTAATTACTAGATACTAAATTCAGATACAATAAATAAAAATCGCTGAGAAATGATAAATAGTCATTCTTGCCGCTAGATGGCGTTAGTGCAGATTTAGTGCTAAATATTTGAACACAAACGTGACAAACGCACCCTCTGAGCTTGTTCTTTTGACTGCTAGGTGGCGCTATTATATAATTAAATAAAGCTTCTAAAAATCAAATAGTTCAATCTAATTCTATTATTGGCCATTGTTGCTGAAAATCTAACTTCACATTTCAGTAAAAGTTTTTTGAAGTTGTACTGTGGCCTTTAAATGCAACTCGTAGAAACGTTATCAAGTTCGTAATATAAAAAAGTTAATTCACCTCTCATTTCTGTTCGTGGATCAAAAAAATATAATGAAATGAAGTTTAAATGCAAATAATATCATAGAAATAAGCCATGGGTACAGTTACTGATACTTAACAATGAAAAATATAGTCGCATATTATTATTTTTACCTTTACAGATTAAGGAAAATTTTATTTTTGGAGGCATTCATTTATTTGTAATCTTGTTATTCGCTTAATTTTTTTTAAGTTTGATGGGACGATTGGTCAATGTCCAGGAACCATCTGGTAAAATTTTAGGAGTGATCCGATCGAATCTCAAAATCATTTAAAACTCAATAACTCAAAAAAAAATTCAACCAAATTGCCTGATATTTGGTGGGACGATGGTCATTATCCAGGTCATTTATAAGCGGCGGCTAAGGTATGCGCTCTACGACTACCCGTCATCTAGTTATGAATTGAAATTATCCAAATCGCTCCTAGCTTAGTGACAACATTGTCATAACTCAAAATAGCTACTTTTCAGGAGAAGCATTTTAAAACACTCAATAATGTGAAAAGCCCCAACAGACCAAAGGTGGAACATTTTTTGAAAGATCAAAAATGCATCTAAAGTTTATATAGAAGTAGAAATTATCATATTTTAACTAAATCAAATATTATTTACTTTATATATTCTTGAAAATTATGACATTTATGTTATGAAACTTCCACTTACAAAAAAAAACAGCTTTGATGATGAATTTATGTCTATAGGCATTACTCGAAAACATATTTTTTGAGTTATGACGAGGTTGTATAAAATATGCATGAAAACTTCAAATATATTTAATTGTTTCAATATGAAAATTAAATTAGAAAAAAACACATATATATGGATAAAAATTAAAAACAGAATCATATTGTAGAAAATCTTTAAATGAATTAATAGCCATACACATTAACAGTAAAACCAAAAGACTATTTCTTTTTTGGTCATGATACATGACCCGCATTTACCAGTGACTTCTTGTGCATGGATAAATATAAGTAATTCACTCTGATATATTTAGTACAATCCTATTCTCACACGTGATAGGAATGGATACAACCCCATTCCCCCTTCTTCAGTTTTATTAGTCATCGAGTTCCCCCAGTCCCCGGGGAGGGGGAGCTAATTTCCACCACCAACATCTCCTCCAGCCTGACTACTGCTTACTCATGGATAAATTAGAGCGCTAATGTCACTCCTGAGGAAACCAATCTTAGATTCTGCTGCTAAGCATCCGCTTGCACTTCCTATGGCTGTACTTCTTCTTTGGTGCTACAAATACTGGCTACAATTCCATTGTAAAAAGTACTGACAGAATTATTTCAAAGTTTCGTGTTTCTATTGCATATAAAGAGTTATGTTTAAGAGCAAATTGTTCGATAGTTTTAAATAAATTTTTGTATTGAACCGGAAAAGATCACGATCGCCTTTTGATGTATTAAAAAGGAATGAAAAATTAATTGATTAGCGGTGTAGTAATTGCAGGTGTATTAATTAGCGGTGTAGTTATTACAGGTGTATTAATTAGCGGTGAAGTTATTACAGGTGTATTAATTAGCGGTGAAGTTATTACAGGTGTATTAATTAGCGGTGTAGTTATTGCAGGTGCATTAATTAGCGGTGTAGTTATTACAGGTGTTTAATTAGCGGTGTAGTTATTACAGGTGTATTAATTAGCGGTGAAGTTATTACAGGTGTATTAATTAGCGGTGAAGTTATTACAGGTGTATTAATTAGCGGTGTAGTTATTACAGGTGTATTAATTAGCGGTGTAGTTATTACAGGTGTATTAATTAGCGGTGTAGTTATTACTGGTGTATTAATTAGCGGTGTAGTTATTACAGGTGTATTAATTAGCGGTGTAGTTTTTACAGGTGTATTAATTAGCGGTGTAGTTATTACAGGTGTATTGATTAGAGTTCTATAGGAAAAATAGTCTCAGAATATTCAGTCTCGTATTATAATGATTAGAGCCTGGACAAATACCATAAAGTCCTAAAATCCATAAAGTCAATAAAGTCAATAAATGCCATAAAGTCCTAAAATACCATAAAGTTCTTAAAATGCCATAAAGTCCTAAAATATCATAAATTCCTAAAATGATGAAATGTTTTATTTTGGGCATTTTATACTATTTAATAATTTGGTAAGTCGGTACAGTTGATGGGATATATTGGCAAATTTATAGAACGTTATAATTCAATCAAAATCTGTCTGAATTATTATACAAATGAACTACTTATATCACATCAAGAATTAGCATAGTCACCACTGTATCTAGTTTTCTGTAATTCTTCACATCAATATTTTAGAATCGACTCTGCCTTTAATAAAAAAAAAAAATTGCGAATAATCAATATAATAAACTATTCAAAGATAGAGATTGTAGAACCCAGTAATATTTGTAATATTTACAATAGAAAAACTGTCAGGTGACAAAAATTGTGTTTTGTCTTGTAAGTGGTTTTTCTGTACAACAGTTTGTCAGTTTCAGAATATCGTAATTGGTCTAATTATCTAGGTTTTCTAATTATTAGGTTGTCTTCAACGAGGGTTTGCTATAAAAACAAATTTCGAATTTAATATTGGAATTAGTTACATGTCATGAATTTCAATTACCTTACCTTTTTTTATAATACTTTTAGGTTAAACTTGAATAAATATTCTATAAACTAGATTCATAGAATTTTTAAGGGATGAATTGTTTATTTGTTTTCACCATTTTTTTTTTATTTAAACGGACTAAAAAAAGTTGATTTTATATTCCAAAATACTAATTTATTCGTTGTAAATACCTAATTATTAATTGTAAAAGTGTATGTGTACAAGTCCTAAATTTTTTTTTTGTTTAAAAAGACATTATTAAAAATGCCCTATTTAGGTCCTAAAATGCCTTTATAGGTCCTAAAATGTCTATATAGGTCCTAAAATGCCTTTTTTTAGGTCCTTAAATGCCTATATAGGTCCTAAACTGCCTTTTTTAAGGTCCTTAAATGCGATTTTCAAGGTCCTAAAATGCCTTTTTAATAGGTCCTAAAAGTCCCGGCTCTAATAATGATTATATTAAAGAACAATAATGGAAAAATTGAAATTATGAGTAATAAAATGTGTAGTGTATTTATTAAAAGCGGATAACATTATTACCCGTTGTAAAATTTTGACATTTATTTAACATTAAATTTGAGCTGAAAATTCGGTCTTGCAATTATCGGTCACGGAAATTTCTGTCTGAGGTAGAAATAAAACAAAATTAAGATGTATCAGGGATTTATATAATTTGTTCCTCATATGCATTAACCATGTTCATATAATCTATTGTTTTCCATTCATAACATGACTCTGAATTGACTGTATAGTGTATAGCAGTTTAAAGCAATGCAAACTGTATAGAGAGTCACTCTCCATATCAAAGCTAAGAATAATTGCAAACAGTTTAAATATAGCTCAGCAATAGACTGGATGAGATCAATAGCTTCCTGAACCAACAACTCTAATGTTTGCACTGCATTGAAACACATTCCTTGACAGTTCACGGGGCAGTGGGGAACTAAATCATCCTATAGGAACTAAAGCATCCTGTAAGAACCAAAGCATCATATATGAACTAAAGTATCCTATGAAACTAAAGCATCCTGTGGGACCTAAAGCATCCTATATGAACAATAGCATCCTATAGAAACTAAAGCATCCAATAGGAACTAAAGCATCTTGTAAGACCTAAAGCATCCTATATGACCAACGACCATCCTATAGGAACTATACCAACTGCAACATTGTTGCAGTTATAGTAATAATTTTAAGTTTTATGTGATTTCAACTTTACTTGAGATTCAAATTTTTTTGAGTAAGCAAAAACTATATCAATAGGCTATATTTAATAATCAAACATATAATGGAGACGATTAATCTGATCTCAGACTGATATTCACTATAGCCAAGTAAAACTCCTTGTTTTAGTCCCTGTCTGATATTCACTAACAAAGTAGAACTCCTTGTTTTAGTCCCTGTCTGATATTCACTAACAAAGTAGAACTCTTTGTTTTAGTCCCTGTCTGATATTCACTAACAAAGTAGAACACCTTGTTTTAGTCCCTGGCTGATATTCACTAACAAATTAGAACTCCTTGTTTTAGTCCCTGTTTGATATTCACTAACCAAGTAAACTCCTTGTTTTAGTCCCTGTTTGATATTCACCAACCAAGTAAGACTCCTTGTTTTAGTCCCTGTTTGATATTCACTAACCAAGTAAAACTCCTTGTTTTAGTCCCTGTTAGATATTCACCAACCAAGTAAGACTCCTTGTTTTAGTCCCGAGCTCATATTCACTAACCGAGTATAAAACTCCTTGTTTTAGTGCCGGGTTGATATTCACCAATCAAGTAAAACTCCTTGTTTTAGTCCCGGGCTGATATTCACTAACCAAGTATAAAACTCCTTGTTTTAGTGCCGGGTTGATATTCACCAACCAAGTAAAACTCCCTGTTTTAGTCTCATGTTAATATCCTCTAATTGAGTATCAAATTGGCTCACATGATGAGAATGGGAATATGTTGGTGAGTAAATTCTCATTTTCACTTCAAAGGAATGCGTCCAGTGCCCTAATCTACAGACTGGCTCGAACTAATTACTTCTTGTTAATTCATACTGGCAGAGAAGACGCTTATTCTCTTCGCATTGTTATTTGCCAGTGTGAACCATCACTATATATTGCTACTGACAACGATTATCAAATACAGTCCAGCTAAAATAATTCTGATTGTTATTGTTTCTTTCATATTAAAAGAACAATTTGGAGAAAAGGATTGACTGAATTAAATTTCATAGTTAAATTATGGATAGAGTAAACAACTTTGCATCACTCTTATCATATTTTAGTAAGTCTTTATTCACAATATTTAAATTTTATAGCAAACAATGATGATGAAATGCTCAAGATCCCTTCTAGTAAATTCGCTAGATTTTAAGAAATTTTAATGACTAATTTCTGTCATTTTTCCTTTGTTTATTCTCCTAACGAAGGTTTTATAATTAGCTTCTTCATTAAATTGCAAGGACAATCAATTGCAAACGAGCCGAGGTAATCAGCAACTTCTATAGATAATTGAGTTACGCGAATGTATGCCCAGAAGTTCCAAGGCCCCCTTGAATATAAACAAACTGCAAATGGTAATTCTACCCTAGTTATTCACATCGTACAACAATTTACTACCAAATAGTCCAATTTTGGTAATGTTGTAGCTCTCCCTTGTAATAAAATTAGCATGCACTCTTCTATATGAAGTCGCTACATTGCTTTGAATCTAATATCAGTAAATGTAAACAATTCCATGTCTGATTTGTCCACATCGTCATCTTATAGTTAAATTAAATGGATGTGACCTAAATCTAAGATGCTATTCGTATGCATTTGCATGTAAATCTCCTTTTCACCATTAACTCCCAAACAATAATAAGGTGTTGCATCTAATAGAACTCAGATGGCCTCTCCTCTCTTTAACGATTTGCATGCCTTGTCAGTTCATCGTGTAAGACATTAACCGATTTAGTGCCGTGCTTCCCGATCCCATGATACAGACAAATTTAGGCAGCAGTAACTAATGAGAGCCTAAAGCGGCCCAATTACGCCTTTATAGCAGATAATTTGGGTAAGTGGATTTCAGGGAGAGAGTGTATCTTCTCAAGACTGATTTGGGAGAGAGCGTTTATTGGTCCAATTCAAGGCAGCACATAAAGATTTTAGTTGCTTTATTATGGGCTTGGAGTCCTTATATCCTGTGTTTATTGTGTGCTTTTCTAATGGATTTTGGAGAGTTCGATATGATTTTAGAGGCGGTGAAGTGATACGCGCCATCATGCCTTTTTATGAAAGGGAGTCTAAGTTTTTATGAAAGTGAGAATGAAAGGATGAAGTCTATCCTTTCTACCGATTAATATATTGACATTCTTTATCTGTCAAGGACCTCTTTTTATTATATGAACTTTAGAACCATTTGAATGAAATAAAGAATAACTTTACTTATTCCTATAGATTATTTCTATCGTTAGATCATCAGAGGCCAATAGCGAATATATTAAATTTTGAATCGACATTTCCTGAAAGTTTGTCGAGGAATTTACAAGTTTACCATTTTAAAACCTGTTGTCGAATTGAATTGAACTCACAATTCAACAGCAAACATAGTGTATGTATAGTACATAATTTCACTTCTTGGAAATGAGAATTTCATTCATTCAAATTTTGTCTTTTTTGTTCAATTTAATTAAATTCTCCGATGGTTTCATCTACCCAAAATATATACACTTAGTTGTATGAATTCACTGTGCTACATCATTGACCAATACCTTATTTCCAAAGTATTGCTCAATGTTCTATCGTGTAATATAGTCAGTCACCAGAATTCAAAATATTTTTAATTTTAGCTCATTTGAATAACTAAGCGCCTCTATAGTTCAAATGAAAACTGTAATTGCATTATACTTCACCAACTCACTTTGCATTCATTACTCATTTAGTCACAACTTTACCTTATTTGTTTAGCGTCCTTGGAGATTAAATTGACGACTACAACCAACAGTATTTAAAGATTACTATACCTTAGACTGGGATGTCCAATGTCCATGTCTGTTTACAATACTTTGTGTATAAGCATTTCGAGAACTAACAGAATACTTTAAACAAAATACTATCTTGTTAAACTGAGGTAACTTGTTTTTACATTTAAAGTTATTTCAACATTTGTGATTAAGATAGGGGTTTCCTTAGTTTTTGCAGGAAATATTCCACCACTAGAAACTATTGCCTTGAAATAGTTCGGATTTTGTTTAATAGTGCCCTTTCCAATTTTCTTGAGTTATTAATTATAGCTTTCACCTTAACTACATATGTTACTGATTAGCTTCTAATAATTACAATACAAATACATTAACAATAAATTTTATCTGAAAATACATTGCAGATGCCAGAGCCTCTTCTTCTACTTTAGACTTTGGTATAATCTTAGCAAATGAGTGCATTCGAATAACTCCTACAGTACAACTGCAGAAGCCAGAGCCTCTTCTTCTACTTTGGTATAATCTTAGCAGATGAGCTCATTGGAATACCTCCTACAGTACAACTGCAGAAGCCAGAGCCTCTTCTTCTACTTTGGTATAATCTTAGCAGATGAGCTCATTGGAATACCTCCTACAGTACAAATGCAGATGCGAGAGCTTCTTCTTCTACTTTGGTATAATCTTAGCAGATGAGCTCATTGGAATACCTCCTACAGTACAACTGCAGAAGCCAGAGCCTCTTCTTCTACTTTGGTATAATCTTAGCAGATGAGCTCATTGGAATACCTCCTACAGTACAACTGCAGAAGCCAGAGCTTCTTCTTCTACTTTGGTATAATCTTAGCAGATGAGCTTTATGTAAATGCATCACTTCGATATCTATCGCGAAGCCGACTCGGCGTGTCTTTTTATTTCCTACCGAGTAATCTAAGCGAATGGTTCTCTTTGTTCGAATGGGTAAATTTGCATGGATTTTGAACACTGAAACACCATCACGTGATTGTCGTCTATTGTTTGCATTCCAAGATATCGAATTGGCTTTTTTGGAAGGAATTTAGCTTTTACTGCTTTAGAACGAATATTTATTTGACTGTCACTGCTATAAGATAGTATAAAAACTGTACTTTATTTAGATGTGGAAAGTAACTGAATTGAGTTAAAATATTGAACAACTTACTTTTTAAATTTCATTTATGTGCTCGTTACTTTCAAATTAACTTAAAAAAGAGCAATAAACATATATGAATGGTGAGAGAAAGAGAGTTTTCTCTCTTTTTTTAATCATAATATTACAGTCATTAAAACTCTTAGGATGTACCGATAATGATTCTGTGGTTTCTTATCGCAGAAATGTTTTGTGATTAAAATTCTAGCCTAGTTGTTTTTCAATAAAATTAGCAAGATATAATCATTTCAAGTAACGTATATATATGTAACAATAAAAAGATTGAAGAAGAAAACTAATTTCATGAAACCCTATGGAGTGACGTAATGTATGTATTTTTTATCTGACTCTATTTTCTTTAAATCCTCAGTAGCGGTATAAGAAGTCGGTGTGGAGGACTGTTACCAAGTACCACTTCGATTTTGAAACCCGTGATGGAATTTAAAGAAACTAAAACTGTACCTACTAAAATCGAATATGATGTTACACTCCACTAAATTCCGTGAGCAAATTCTATTCACTCAGTACTTATACTTATTAATATACATTGCTCAAGTTGATCTTTTTAAAATTAAAATTTTCTTATTCCCAATTAACAAGTTGCCAATGAACCATACTATATACAATGTGAGAGAATATGGGAAATATTTCTATTGTTCTAGGTATTACAATACTTTTGATTTTATTTATTTTGTGAATCGTGAGTGAATTCTATTTGTTAGTTCAAAACTATTTTTTTTTTCAATTAAGCAGTGTATCGCAATAAACATTTTGTATATATATTTTCAGGAAGTGTCACATATTTTTTTTTTCAAATTAGTTTTTTTTCTCGCGTTCTCAAGGAATTGCTTGAAGTCAGAACAAAAAAGGTAATCTTAGTAGCCGATGATACTCCATTTCTGCAGATCCCCAGATGAAATTTCCAGATGATGGCTCTAGGAGATTTGGAAAATACAATGCGAGGGTGTCAGGACTTCTGATTTGGCTTTGCTTCTTTGTTTGGGCGAGAACATTATCTCATATAAGATTTTACTGCTATTGGAGTGAGAACATTATCTCATATAAGATTTTACTGCTATCGGAGTGAGAACATTATCTCATATAAGATTTTACTGCTATTGGAGTGAGAACATTATCTCATATAAGATTTTACTGCTATTGATGTGAGGACATTATCTCATATAAGATTTTACTGCTATTGGAGTGAGAACATTATCTCATATAAGATTTTACTGCTATTGGAGTGAAGACATTATCTCATATAAGATTTTACTGCTATTGATGTGAGGACATTATCTCATATAAGATTTTACTGCTATTGGAGTGAGAACATTATCTCATATAAGATTTTACTGCTATTGGAGTGAGGACATTATCTCATATAAGATTTTACTGCTATTGATGTGAGGACATTATCTCATATAAGATTTTACTGCTATTGGTGAGAGAAAATTATTAGATGAATTGAATCAAAGTTAATTTTCATGCGATGGATTTAAATTATCATGATTTACTCAAAGGAGAATAATGTCATCGAAATATAAATAATAATTAGCCAAACGCGTTTATATTGAGTTAATTTTTACTTAATTTATTCAGAAAGGAAAACTTTCAATGAAATAAATCTTTATTTGAAGTTTTGCCAATTACTTGCTTAGATCATCACTATTTCTAATTGCTATTTTTGAACTATGAAGATGTTCACATTGACCAGATGCAGTTTTCTTTTTACTGTTTATGAGTCAAAATATTATAATATTTGTATTGTCTTCTGACGGAGCAAACTAAATGTGTATAAGACAATAGAGTACATGTACACCAATTCCTGGAACATTTCCGGTAATTTCTATTTGCGTCTACAGGGAAATTCCGTAAAATGAGCCAAATGACTGGCATCTCTGGAGTCCGATAGACCTAACGGCTTCCCTTACGTCTAACCGTCCTAACTACTTTACTTTGCAGCAAATGATTAGTGAAGACGAGATCTAGAGTTAGGTAGTTAGCCACTCCTTGAGGAATTGCTTAACTAATACCTATTCCGAACACAAAAATAAAGGCATTGAAAAATTTCTTCCAGAATAATATGTAGTTCTTTCAATAAATCACCAATAAATGGAAAGAAATCCTTAGTCTGTTTTCCGCTTCCAAGATTAATCTTGTTATAACATGCTATCTATCATGAATAGTTTTTTAATGAAATTTGATATGCAAATTCACAAACACAAAAATACAATCATTACACGTTTTTATAATACAATTTTATTAGTCAATATTGAGATAAAATAATCAACTTACACTCTCCTTTTATTTATAATCAATTTGAATGTTAGCGAAAAGTTTATAATTTCAAACCACAGATATTGAGGAAAATTAATTCTTAATAAAGAAGAGCAGATTTGCGCATCACTCTACTCTTTAAACATAAAATTACACTCCTCGGTTAGCACACTGGGAAAGCTCCTTACTGTAAATGTAAATGAGCACAAAGTGAATGCAGTCTCCATAAAGGGCCGTACACACGTAGTCTCCATAAAGTTTGTATCCATGATACCTGCAGGTATCATGGATACAAACTAAAATAAATAATTATTATATCGTTTTTTCTTATATTCAAAAGTAGGAGGAGCTTAGCAAAAAGTCTTGTGGAAAGACTTAAAAAACCCTACGTGTGTACGGCTCTTATGAGTCACGCTTCAGTGCTAGTGTGAACAGTGAAGTCATTAACACGAGCAATTGACATAAGAAAAATTTTAAATAACAATTTTTAGGCAAAGATAACCAAATTGAATGACTTGAATCTAGAAACCCATTTATATTTCACTAGAAACTTTTGTGAAACTATGGTCATGAAATGAGAAAAAATATTCATACAAAGAAGATTAAAATGAAAAAAAAACAACTATGTCATCAATAAATCGTTATGGATCCAAAGCAAACTGAACATTTTGTACTTTAAATTCAAAATAAGAAGATGGTAAGTAAGTTAACATTAGAAAATAAATGCGTAGAGTATCAGCTTGGTAATTAACTAAATATAACATATTAGATCACCAACTAAAACTACCTAAACAGTTTCCATTACTTAATTGTACAAAAAGATATCATTATAGAATATAATGAGGTAACTGCGTACATATAATTCTGATGCAAAGATATAACTTCTCTTTCTATAGTGAGAATATAAATTAGTAGTGAAATCCTTATCTTTTTCTCTCACACAGCGTTCTGCAGAGTCACCATTTTTGTTCGCGTTGGATATCCGGTAACGCAACTGAAAAGGAGTGAAATAAATGTCCGATCCACTAGACGTTCAACTTTTTCTCCCCAGTATAGTTAGTCATTACAAATCATAACTTAATTCTATAGGTATTTGTGTACCATAATTTTCTTAAATAGTTAGGTATCAGCAGCAAAAATATATTATGATATATTTAAGGTAAAGTAGAATCAGAGTGTGAAGATATAACTGAAATGAAATGAAATTGTGCAGATCTTTAAAGATAACATAGTTTCTCACCTCAATTAGTATGCTCGTTCCAAACTCAGTGTGTTATTTGGAATTATCATTCAGCTTTATACAGCAATAAATAATGTTTGGCGTCATTATTGTATAGTTTTACATTTACGACAATCTCTTGAGCAAGAAAGGATGTTTCAAATGACGAGAAACCATCCAGAGCTCGATATCCTCTTACGCAAATTACTCTTCGAATTATTTGATGAAGCGTACTGTGAATAATGGGCCGAAAGGCACTGAAAAAGCCTCCTCGCCAGATCTTTTTAACACTCGGCCATTCTCTGAGAACTGGGAGATGAAAGCCCTCCTACTTTTGATGAGCGATATTGAATATTAAAAGAACTCTTAGAGGCTGGGTCTTTCATTCGTCGGAATGAGTTCCTATTTAGGCGATAAAGTGCATAATAGATTGAAATATGTAGGACATCGGAATCCATTAATGGGAGTGCTAGATACAATGATATTCTCACAAAGAATACATTGCATCAATGAAAGTTATTAATTCTAATATGTAAAGTAGGTATTATTTTATTGCTTACGAAACTTAAAGGTCCAGTCCAGACAAGATCATATGTACTTTCGCTAAAATATGAGTAAACTGAAACAGGTACTTTGAATATGAAATATTTAAGATTTTGAAATTTTCAAACGTGTATTTATAATAATAATTGAATATAGTTTATTTATACTTAATTACTTCTAATAATATTTTTCACTCCTATTCTTAGTATCAAAACTGGAAAAACAAATGGTTGTTGAAAAACTGTTTGGCAACTTCCGAAGGTTCGCGACAGCAGCTCCATCTACTGCCTATGTTTCGATTTAATTTAGTTAATGAACAATATATCATTATAGTGATATAATCCAAACTTTTTCATAGGAAATCTTCACCTATAGATCATTGCAAATAATTGTTAAAAGTGCACTTAAGCTTCAACGATCTCAGTCGAAGCTAAAGAGCACCTTTACCAAGAATTAGATAAAACAAATCGGGTGGAGTGGAACTTTAAGTTAATTTTTAGTTAATTGATATTAGATTTTTCTTATATACCATCAATCATCCATCATAAAGTAAAAGCAAAAACTTTGAAGTTTTAATATTTATCAATACATTTAACTAACGGATATATATCTAAATATGTGAAAACTTGCGTCTATGTCATATGCTCTCTTACTATTAAGCAACAGGTGAAAGAAGGTAGCAACTCGCAATGAATAAAGCCAAGAAATGGGTATACAATTCTCGATGTTGCCTTTTAATAATAATAAATCTTTTGTACCTATTTTTCGCCTTGAAAAAAATGATGGAGAAATAATAATTTATTAAACTTTCATGCTTGAATGTATTGAAAAAAGACTATTTGATTAGCAAGACCATCAGATTATGCATAAGTAATATTATTAGGAAGGTTTAACGTCTGCTTTAACCACTTAATATCCTATCACTGATGTCAAAAAGAAATTAAATACAAGAGACTGGAAAAATCAATTCGAAAGGAAAGTGGCTCCATGAACAAAGTCACCTAACACCAGTTAGTGACAAAAAGGGAAACAAGCACCGGTGGCTGCACTCACGGATAGAAGAGGAAAATGAAGAGGTGATTGTACAAGAAGCCTCCGAGTCTACCAAACACTTACCGCTGCATGTTAAAAATGAAGAGTCAATTCCTCATCCAAATTTCCCAAGCATACATCTTAGCAATTATTTACATGTACGTACTTACATACATAGAAATAAACCATTTGTCATTTATACTAGAAATAAAATTGAAAATGCATTAAAATCATAAGCACGTATAATCAAATAATTGAGTGAATTCATGAATTTCAAATAGATGAAAATGCGAAAGATAAATTAGAGTTGGGGAACAGATGCATATAAATCTGTATTTTTTGCGGCAGAGTCCATAAGCTTAGCAATATTGTGAGTGTTGCCATATGTCTCAATTGCCACTAATGGAGGGAGTATCAAACGCCACAATTCTTCATCAAGGGTTTTCCCACTAGATCCATCAACTGCATTAGGATATTCTCCGTCATTTATACACCAACAGTATTGTTTCTTTGAAGATTATTCTCTGTTATAATAACAACAAGATTATTACCATCAACCTATCAAAGTTTATTACCATGCAGTGCAATAAAATACCCTGAAACAACTGCTATACTATTCTCTATAATGAAATGTGCTAAATTATATTTTGAATCACTAATTAGTGTTTATTTCCTACTCTTAGAAGTGTACTCTCTAACCTAAATAACAGCTCTTCCCTAACACTAAATATAGTCAGTGCGAAAGCCTGACAAACCACATGGCCCCTCCTCCTTTTTGTTAATATTAAAGTAAGCCCTGGAAACAGTGAGTGTTTATATAGATTTAGAGGCTTTATATATTTTACTTGCTGCCTTTCCCCAATGCAATTTGTTTCTATTGTGTCAGTGGCCGGGCCTTATTTATTCTGAGCAACATCTCCCTGTATTTGCGTCTCAAACGATGCTACGGCAATGCAATGAGTCGACATGGAGGGGGTGGAGATGCACATAATTGACATGGATGGGGTAGAGATGCATACAGTCGACATGGAGGGGATTGAGATGCATTGAATCGACATGGAGGGAGTAGAGATGCATTGAGTCGACATGGAAGGAGTAGAGATGAATTGAGTAGACATGGAGGTGGTAGAGATGAATTGAGTCGACATGGAGGGGGTAGAGATGAATTGAGTCGACATGGAGGGGGTAGAGATGAATTGAGGAAGAAGATTGGTGAATGTGGTCAAAAATAAAAGGAAAAGATACATAAAGTTGAGTCTAAATAAGACATTCAAAAGTATGATTTTAGTTTAATATTTAAAAGGTTGTTACACTCAAAGTGTTAGGTTAAAAAGTTAGGAAAAGATAATTTGAATTAAATTAAAGATAAAAATCTATATCCTTGTGACTGAGATTCTCTATTTAAATTACTAATAACGGTTGAAAAGGAGTATTTATTGAACTCGAACAAAAATATTAATATAACCAGTAAATAAATGCATTAGATGTTAATAGAAGTTAGTTATAGCATTTTCTCACACTGCAATAACAGAGTTGAAATGCAGGTATCATACTGGGTGCTTAGCATAGGTACTTGGAAAGAATGAATTGAATACGTATAGATAATAATCATAGTTATTGATAGTTAAATACTGATGTCAAAGTTTCAGATGGAGATCAGTACAGTCATTGTCCATGCAGTAGCTGTTGACTCTTCCTACCGACTGTATCTGCTAACACAATTTTGTGTGTGCGAAGATAGACAAGCCCCTCCACCCTATTTTTAGTGCTTTTCTTAGGGGCGCATGTGACGCGCCATGAATTCCTGATTGGGTTTGGTGGGCGTGTTAGTTTGTTGGTGTGATTTACGCGCCATGTGCTATGAGGGAAATAATAATAAGTTAGTGCTGGTGGAAAAGTTGCACCAAACTTCAGTGTTGATAATGCTTTCTCTCGGCAAAATTGGTTTGTTCTTCTATAGAATCTTTAGAGAATTTGGTCCAGGAATGGAAATCTTAGGAATATCTGAGATTGAATGTTACATTTAAAGGTTGAATAAATCTATTTTGTAATTAAAACTTATTCAGCTAAAGAGAATAAAAATGTTTCTAATGAATATGGAGATAAAAAAATGAAGAAGTTTATTATTTTCTTCTCACTGCAATTAAAATCCTTCAAAACCTCAAAGCTTTTCCAAATATTTTATGAGATGCTATTATTCACTGTTGTCGCAGCCACAACCTAACAAATATCAAACGAGAGATCAATCTGAATATTAATTATTAGGTAACTATCATTATTCACCAATAAGTATTTAAATAAAACTGAAGATGTACACACAATCTTTATTAGAGAGAAAATGCAGTAGAATTACCTTCGCAGAGTGCGGAAGGTAATGTTTCAGACGGCATTCATTCATTTCACATCTTGTTATTTGCATAACTCAAAAGGTATTCAACAAATTTCATGAAATTCGATGGGACTCTTATTCATTATCCAGGAATCAGTTTATTAGATTCTGGGAACGAACAAGGTTAAGTTCAAGCTCATTTATAACCCAAGAGTTATTGGATGGTCACTTTGGTCAGGGTCGAGCATTTATAAGCTGCGGCGAAGGTAGGGTAAATTCTCAATTATCGGTCACTGTCAGTACAACATCTTCGGTCTTGCAAGAAAAAACTATATACAAATTGTTATTATTACACAGTGCTATCTAATAATTTAAAAAAAATGAAAGAGATTTAAAAAAAATTTCAGATAATTCAATCATTTTACTAAAAGTTACTCATCATCTATGTACCAAGTTATAGTGCATCACTCTAACTGCTAATTGCAAGTTGATATTCGGTTTGTTTCCCTCTTTCAAAAAATGCTCATCCATCAAATCTGTAAATCTCAACATTGTATCAGACGTGATATTGTCTTACAAGAATCTTCAGTTTCCTTCCAGAGAGCTTCTATCGACGAGAACTGACGTACTCTCATATACATATTCTGCTTCAGGATAGACTGAAGGTTTTCACTTTAGTTTAAATCTGGAGAGAGACTGGCCAATGGCTCCATACCATCAAATTGTCATCGACTAACTTATTATTTTATCAATTCTGGAAACTCACAGTTGACTTAGCAGAGTGAGAGGAGCAATTGTCATGAATGAAAATGACCATTTTTTGAATGCAGCCGGTTTCTTGTAGAGTCAATGAACGAATGCAACCTTCATCAAGTTAATATAACTAGAAAGATTTATTTTCATTCCATCTGAAATCCAGGAAGATCCAACCAGTTAATTTCCAAAGTTCTCAGCTCAAATTATCACTCCTCCAATCGGACCACTCCCTTGTTCGTTGGCGATGTGGTGAGCCATGAGGGAGCCAAATTTTGAGCCCAACCGTCAGGGCCGTAGAGAGTGACAAGCCTTTTTTCTGTGAAGAGAACTGTTTGATAATCAGTCTTAAGATACTTCTCCACCCATAGTAACCTTTATTTTTTGTGTGTATCCTTTGAAAGAGACCTTGTAACGTATGAAACATATGAGGGGAATAGTTTCAGTATTCTACAGTGGGTAAATTCCACACCCTTAAAAACTGCATCCCTGTAGTTCTTTCTTGATCCAGGACAATTTCTTGCTCGTAGCTACTTTTTACTTATCATAGCGAGTAAGGGATCTTTAGTGATCAGAAATAAATTATATAAGAAGCTCAATTTTACACCTTACCTATATGATATATTTTTGAAAAGTAGCACTGCCCCTCCATTTTGCAGCAACGGCAGCGCCGCTGCTCCTCATAGTAGCGCTGCCCACCTCGGCTCTTATAACAGTTCAATCTTTCAATTGATAAACATGGTACAGATAAAAAAAATTATATATAACCAATGAACCAAATTAAAACAGTTCTGATAGCAAAGAAAACACATTAATCCTTTCCTTCTTAGACAATAGTCTCAAGAAGTAAAGTTATGTACCACTTTCGCTCTTCTTCCAACAAGCGGATTTTCTTTGAACATGGCAGGCGTATTTTCCACCAAAAGGTCAGGACTTTATAGCAGGGATGCTAGGAAAATTCGTCCGTTTTCTTAAATTAGGAATAGAAAGAAAGACATTATTGAGTGTTAACAATATTCATATATAAGAGATAATTGCAGTCGCATAAAATCTAGTTAGATGAAAATAACACATTCAGTATGGGCCACAAAAATGTTTCCGTTTTTTCAAATACTTGTAAATCGTAAACCAATGGACGAAAAAACTGTATCTTGGTCTCTTTTATTCCGCCTCTTATTGTGCTATTAACAGGTAAAAACATTTTTGAACTGATGGACATAGTTTAAGAACAGGTTAGCAAAGAGTGAGGGTGACTATTTTTATCATTGCGCAAAAGTTATTCTTAGAGCTAACTCTGTTATTTTACTTACTAAAAGGCAGTGATTAGAAGGAAAAAAAATATTTACACTTATTCCTTAGAAACTATTTTAAATTTGAACAACTTCAGTGACATTTTGATCTCATTGAAGTTTTCTCTCTGAATATTCGTTCGTCGCTTGTTCATTGCATGGTTAAGGCCCGTTTCACACTTGCATTTTTAACGCCGCGGAAAAAAAGATCTTCTGAAAATGTGTTTCTTTTATCGATGATGGAAAAATCTCTTTAAATTTTTACTTCGGCGATAAAAAAAAACGCATATGTGAACACATTTTAAGAACAGCTTTTTTCGACGCTGTTAAGAATGCAAGTGTGAAGCGGGCCTTAACCATGCAATGAACAAGCGAAGAACGAATAGTGAAAACTTCAATGAGATCCAAATGTCACTGAAGTTATTCAATTTCCAAATAGTTTATAAGGAAGAAGTGTAAACACCCTGTATTAAAATGTCTACCATTATATTCTTTTCCTTTTATTCACTGCCTTTTAGTAAGTAAAATCAAAGAGTTAGCTCTAAGAATAACCTTCGCACAATGACAAAAATAATCACCCTCACTCTTTGCTTACCTGTTCTTTAACTATCTCCTTCAGTTAAAAATTGTTTTTGCCTGTTAATAGTAAAATAAGAGGCGGAGAAAAAGACCAAGATACAGTTTTTTTGTCTATTGGTTAACGATTTATAAGTATTTGAAAAAGAGGAAACATTTTTTTGGCCCATACTGTATATTCAGCAGTTATAACTGTTGATGAGAAATATATTCTATGTAGCTAATATATTATGTTATCTATAATTAAAAATTGAAAAGAAAAAAATGCTTGTTAATCAAATATCTAAATTGAATAGCTGGATATTTTCAGCAATGCAATATTTGTCAAAAAAAATCTGTTTCATTCGGAGTGCATTGCAATACTAGCTTCATATTTGTTCGACGATATCTAAATATTTTGGCCTTTTACGCTGTGTGTCACCTCTCTTTGTTTGAATTCCCTAAGTTAGGGTTAACTCTTTTACCAAATATTAATGATGCTATTTCTTGAACATTCCAAAATTCAATTGAATATAACGGGTTTTCGCGTTGATTTCGTCTTCCGTGTTTTATTCCAATGTACGTAGCTTCAAAGTAGTTTAAAAAACTCAATTGACATCCTCGCATAAATTTTCATTAACGCCAACATCTGCAGGTGTTAAGAACGCTAAGGCACCAAACATTTTATCTTAAATTAAGTTAGTAAAATTATTAAATATATAATATATATCAATCTTAATGTTTACATTAAACAATCATGAATTTTGAAGTACAACAAACTTTATAATTGATGCAACAAAGTAGATTAACTATGTACTATCATCTACATACATTAAATTACTTTATACCAAAACATTTTGTTCCATTTAAATTAATTATTTTGCGTTTAATGGACGAATTTTCTTTGGACGAATATTCCAGTCACGATAGCAGGTCTCCTCTGAATACGATAAGCAGTCCTAGTTATTATTTAGAGTACAGTTCTTCCTAGGCTGATACACTTAAATATTTTTCATCATCACCGGTAAGAAGAAATTACGTCACGACGACATCATCGTATCTATTTTGTTTCAAGGCTCTCGTTTCGTTCACTACTCTGTAGTAGACCTTCAGGCACTAAATTTGAATAAGCCAGTAGAAGTAGGTAACTAAGACAAATTAAAAAAAAAGTAGTTTTTCATTACGAACACATGTAACAAATTTTAATAAATAAAAAGAATGAATCCACAAAACACAACATTCTATAACATAGCACTTACTTTATCTTTATAAAAAATTGCAAATAGCATTAAAATATGATATAGCTACATAAATATGTAAAAACAAAACATAATCCTATTTTCGGGGCTCAGATACACAACCCTTCACTCATCCATTCACCGCAAACTGTTTCACGATAGAGCCCCGACAGTGAACCAATTAGGTAGGTGAAGTCTCTTAATATAAATAATCATACCCATACCAACTCTTACATTTCACATATAGCTAATAGTAAATAATATTTACGCCAGTCTATTGCACGAATTTTTTATCTAATTTGAGAAGTGATTTTTCGGCCATATCGCAGATGTCAAAAGGAAATTAAATACAAGGGACTGGAAGGAGCAGTCCGACAAAAGAGTGGCTCGATGAAGAGAGTCACCTACCCAGTAGGTGTTTTACCACAGACAGTTTCTGGATAGAGCTCCAGGGAGCTTGAAGGTAAGAAAACGTTATTTTGAAGAATAGTCAAGTCAGTAACTGTCGCTATCGATATGAATGGAAAAGATTTACTTGCTTGCATGAAACAATATCTGGAGACTTAAAATTCAGTCTGACATTTAACTTCAGTTCAATATTAGCAATATAAGATCTGACCAACAAAGATCTAATTGCTACTTCTAGTAGATGACACTTAGCTACAATATTAGAACACTAGTGAGAAGACAGACAGACAGACTAAGAAGACAGACAGACTAAGAAGACAGACTAATAAATAAAAAGAAGATATAAACCATTCGGAAATACTTTAACCTTATTTCATACAAAGACTTATGTATTTATGAGTTCAGAAAACTTTGCAAACATGTTTCAGTGAGCATTATTTACTCTTTATCGATCTAGTAATCATATTTAGCAACTTATTCTAACTATGCAAACTGGTAGCCAGAAGGATAAGGGGTTATTGGAAGATCACTAAAATTCAACATTAGATTGAAATTTACATTAAATAAATCACCTAGCTTTAGCAAAGGTGTGAAAACATAAATTAACTACAATGAAAAATAATTAAAAATATATATATATTTCTAATTTTCACGTAAAAAGTATAAATTTTATTCTAAAACGATTTAAAATTGTTGAACACATTGCTAAATTGAAATAGCTATAAAAATAATCTATATTTATAGCAATAAAATTAATACTAAAATATTATCATAGCTACATTTTTAAAGGGAAACAGTTAGAAGAGGTAGGTAACCATGTTAAACCTCATGCTGAAGAAATGGTTGGGTGGTTTGTGTGGTTCATCACCTGGACTATATGGCAACATAACAGAGTGTAATTTTTCCTGTGGTTAAACCACAGGAAAGTGGTTACCCCAGATCAAAAGACAGTGGTAGCTACACTCAGACTGTATGGTTATCAGAGTGTGGCTATCACGGGGCTATCACAGTACCACATAAAAACTATACGAAGAAGTGGATTTGGTTGAGATTATAATCACTGGTTAGCAGGATAATCACTAGTTAACAGGATAATCACTGGTTGCCCTCAGCACTAGGGTCGAAAGGGTCAAAGTTCACTTTTGGTTGCTTAACAGGAGGTTCAGTAGATTCATTAGATGAGGAACTGGAGGAACATCCTGCCAAGTAAAAATAATACAATGAGAACCTGTTCCAATATGCTCGATCATACAAGAAAAGCATATAGCTATCTATGAATTAACTTGTATTTTCTATAGCTAAAGTAACTTGTTGATTAGTTAGTTATGGTAATTTCCACATCAGTAAAACACTTCCTATAGATCACTAGTAATTTGGCACCTTTTGTTACTGGTATACATTAAGTACTTTCAATGCACTGAAGGTACTAAAGTAGCTAGCTACTTCAAAGTACATGAAGGATTTAAGTACACAGTTCATGACAAGAAGCTACTAGTCAGCTATGTATAAACTATAGAAATAAGGTAGGCACCAACCTGCAGAATTGGCTTTGCTAGTACTAATGTTTCTCTTGTGTCTCTTGGAGAGAATATGAGCTTCGTACTGAGAGGAGGAGTTCACAGAGATGTTGCACACATTGCACTCAATCTTATCTGAAAAAGAAATGAGCAATGACTTCTTTGACAAAAGTTATAGAAGCTAATAATAGTAGAGACAGTAAATAGTTATAAAACATTAGAGAGCAAGGAAGTGGTTAGAAGACAACATCATGACTACTGGTGTATGTGTAACATCATGACTACTGGTGTATGTGCAACATCATGACTACTGGTGTATGTGCAACATCATGACTACTGGTGTATGTGCAACATCATGACTACAAGTGTATGTGCAACATCATGACTACAAGTGTATGTGCAACATCATGACTACAAGTGTATGTGCAACATCATGACTACAAGTGTATGTGCAACATCATGACTACAAGTGTATGTGCAACATCATGACTACAAGTGTATGTGCAACATCATGACTACAAGTGTATATGCAACATCATGACTACAAGTGTATATGCAACATCATGACTACTGGTGTCTGTGTAACATCATGACTACTGGTGTCTGTGTAACATCATGACTACTGGTGTCTGTGTAACATCATGATTACTGGTGTATGTGTAACATCATGATTACTGGTGTATGTGTAACATCATGATTACTGGTGTATGTGTAACATCATGATTACTGGTGTCTGTGTAACATCATGATTACTGGTGTCTGTGTAACATCATGATTACTGGTGTATGTGTAACATCATGATTACTGGTGTCTGTGTAACATCATGATTACTGGTGTCTGTGTAACATCATGATTACTGGTGTCTGTGTAACATCATGACTACTGGTGTCTGTGTAACATCATGACTACTGGTGTCTGTGTAACATCATGACTACTGGTGTCTGTGTAACATCATGACTACTGGTGTCTGTGTAACATCATGATTACTGGTGTCTGTGTAACATCATGATTACTGGTGTCTGTGTAACATCATGATTACTGGTGTATGTGTAACATCATGATTACTGGTGTATGTGTAACATCATGATTACTGGTGTCTGTGTAACATCATGACTACTGGTGTCTGTGTAACATCATGACTACTGGTGTCCGTGTAACATCATGACTACTGGTGTCCGTGTAACATCATGATTACTGGTGTCTGTGTAACATCATGATTACTGGTGTATGTGTAACATCATGATTACTGGTGTCTGTGTAACATCATGATTACTGGTGTATGTGTAACATCATGATTACTGGTGTCTGTGTAACATCATGACTACTGGTGTTTGTGTAACATCATGACTACTGGTGTCTGTGTAACATCATGACTACTGGTGTCCGAGTTCGTCGCTAAATTAAAGGACCAGCTCACTACTCAAATAAATCAGTCGCCCATTAAAAAGTTTTTCTTTCCATGATGCAGAGAATAGAAAATATTTTCAAGGGGATACACAACAGTTTTAATAACTAAATTTTAGACATCTTAGCTGTACTCATAACTACAAAAGCCAATAATATTAAGATTTTCCATTTACTTGCTGAAACTATAATGGCTAGTAGCTAGCTACATGTAATTATGATCTTGGATTGTCTTCCAAATGACAAGTCCAGAAAAAGAATCCGTAGCTACATTTCAGATACATGAAGTAAGCAACTAGTTTTCATTTCTCTTTGCTTTAGATAAGTCATTAAAACCTTAATTTTATTTTCAATAGCTATAGGTAATTCAAATTCAGTAATTTCAAGCACTAGCTATGTCTACTAAAAATTGTGTAGCTATATAAAAATAGTTTAGTATAAATAGAGTGTTGGGTGGAGCAATATTCACTGGAGTTGGTGGGGGAGGGATAAAGTATGTAAGTATTATTTAGGTGATTGGCTATGTGTGTGTTACACATTCAGATGTTGGGAGAAATGAACATTTAGTCAATTTGGAAAGAGAACATCTAGCCAATGTCTTAGATTAGGTGCAATCAAGTGCTAATTTCTTACTAGGTTGAAAGTCCACGGAGTCTGCACAATCTGAAAAGAACGAAATATAAGTGAGAAGATAAATTTACCTTTAATAAGTAGACTGCATATGACTGACTTACCTGCTAAGTAGTAAAGATACTAAGTACTAATAAATAACCCCTGACTGCAAATCATTCAATTCTTATGCAAACAATAGCTACTACAATATGAGTTCATATTAATTGGATTTATTCGAAAGGTGCAGAATGCTAACACTAGGTGTGTGTTGACTTATTTAAATGCCATTGAAACTAGATAGCTACTACTTTCTCTTGAAACACTAATAATTTTCCCTACTCTGAATAGTTCCACTGTATATCAACTTTAATAGATTAACTAGAAAAAGAATTATCAACTGAAAACATGCGTAACAATAGACATTGTTAACAGAAGTGAATACAATGTTTGGCAGTACCAGTGAGAGACTGGTTGGACAGACCTCACCACTAACCTTTTCTCCTGACAGCTTTGGAGTGTTTGCTGCCTGACATGTGCGACTCTAACTGCGTCTTGCAGGTGAGGGAGATGTTACACAGCTCACAGTGGTACCTGCAAGTAACCCATTGTGGTTAGTTTAGTTTGAAGGTAGTTTCTTCTTCATAAACATTGTATAAGTTAGCTACACAAAACATCAGGAAGAGCTCAATTACAGTTTGAAGATAATAGAAAATGATGAGTGAAAATGAAAACACGGTCTCAATCACATTTCTTTGTGCTATTATTTAATCAAAATATTCATAAATTAGTCAGAGAACAAATATATATGTAATTTGAAAATATAATACAGTTGAAATTATATGGAAAGATAGGATGACTCTTAGCTACTGATCTTTAAATAATTCCAAGTTCTATAACTTACATCACTAAATATCAATATTTCTGTAAAGATATCAAATAGTTAGCTAGCTAACACAAATTTAAAAATTTACCCAAATATCTTAACAAAAAGGAAAACTCAATTTAAAGTTATATAGCTATACCAAATTGAAATTTCAAGTTATTTTTTGAAATTTCAAGTTATTTTTGAAATTTCAAGTTAGCTAGCTATATACATAGCTAAATGAAATGAATATTATCCATAGCAAGAAGAGTTGATACTTCTGACCAATCACATCTAAAGTCAAAACCTTGGCTGATATAAAAAGGACTAAGAAAATGAAATGCAGTTCTACAGTGACTCACTTTCCACGTATCTTTGGTTTATCCATATGAGGTGTCTTGCCTTTCATATTCTCAGGAGGTTTTGATTGGAGCAACTGTGTGGAGACTCTTGGGTCCAGAGGTCTGAAAAACAAGGATTGGGACAGAACTTTATAGAGAGGAACTAAAAACACAGAAAGATTTAATATCCAGATCATAATAAAGAATAATGAAAAAGATAATGTATTTGCTGCTGCTCAGCTTATAGCTGGTTACATGAGTAATCAGATGTAGTAGTTAGCTTAGAGTAGAGCAGATATGATGGTAACAGTAGAGGATCATTACGAAATTATCGGATATAAAATCTATTGAGTCTATGGTTAATAGGTGCAATTTCAAATAGAAGAAAATTAGTTAGCTTATGAACATTCACTTAGCTACATATAGAAACATCGTATTTTGTTAAACAATTTAGAATACACTTACGTTCTTTGCCACTTGTTTGTGGAGGTATTGTAATAGCCCTGGAAAAAAGGAGCCAAACCGTGAATAACTCTATCGTGGTTACGTCCCAGGTAATGGTCCTTAGCGTGCGCCTCTGAAGTGAATGTCAAGTCACAAGCACCGCAGTATAGTTGCGTCACAGGAACAGTGTGGGACTAGAAGGGAAGAAAATGAATAAATAGCACAATTATCACTTTGCTAGACAAACAAACTTGTGGAGAAGATATGTTTCATATAAATTAGGTGTAGGAAAATTAGTAAATAAAATAGAACAAACGTATGAATAGATGACTAATAAGGAAAAAGGCTCTTCGTTATTAAAATTGTCAATCTTAAGATAGAAGAATGTAGTAAGTTTCTGAATAAAAATTGCATTCCTTATTTTAAAGTTGAATCAAACTTCAGTATATACTAATTTTCATATAATCCAGTCAAATTACAACAAATATGTTTTATCAATTGTAGCTAGCTAAGTTATAACTATGAAGTATAAACTGTTTGCTATATATTTCAACATATAAAGAAAATTGATTCATTAGCTAATTGAAACCAAAGTAGATATTCAGGTTAAAGCATCAAAGTTTCTTGGAATGCTTCATACAGACAGCCATCAGGCTAGTCCCATTGACAATGGAACAAAAAATCCAACCTTAACCTAATCACAATCAGGCAACTCATGTCTGACCAGTAACCAGTCATTCACACAGGGTATAAGCCCACAGAGCCATTGGGTATCATACTATGTCACAGAGGGGATAAAGTATTCAGATTAAAGTATATATAACAAGTTAACTACTTTTTTCTTTGGAGGTTCATCAGTGGATGAGCTTTTGGACTTTTTTTTCTTGTCAGAAGATTCCTCATTGTTTGTGTCTTCCCCTGATTCTTTCTTCTTCAGTTTCTTAGCATGGGGTTTCCCTTCATAATGACTTACTGATTGATTATATGAGTTTAACTGCAAAGAAAAAGAAAAATCAGAAATTATCTAGATAATTGCTGTTTTCATGAACACCTTAGTTTCTACAAAGAAGATAACATATCAATAGATATTTCAGTCTAGGCCACAAAACTTAATGAAGTTTTTCATGGAAAATTAACCCTTGTAAGTAAAATAGAAGTCTTGAGTATTTTCAATGTTCCATCAGTATTTCATGCAAAGATAGATGAAAAGTAGCTACCTTAATCTTGTTATATCTCCGTAAACCACAAAAAATTGATCTACAAACTTTAAATGCCTCTCCTAAACAATTTCGAAATGTGGTTTAGACCCTTCTTCTACCAAACAAGTCATATTAGTTATTAAACAACGATAATGTAGAAGAATTAAAAAATATATATAGTGACAATGGAATTTAATGCAATACTTAACAATATGTTAAAAATAAAAATACTTACTCTGATCCTACAAATATCACAATAACCACTGTATGGTCTGGTGGAAACTTTCTTGACAGGACCAGTTACTGGTCCATCTATGTTATAATATTTTTCAGGTACATCTGGTCTGCCAGATTGTGAGAGAGGGCTTGTGTAAGAGGATAAGGAGTCATTATTTGGAGAATTGACAGGAGAATCTTCTTCCATCTTGATACTGAGTAGCAGATAGCTAGCTAATTGATTTAGTTCACATAAAATATATTTTGGATATCTAGAAAGGAAATTGATAATTTATGAGGAAATGGATTATCATCCAAATTAAATATAGCTATATGATTAAAGAATAATCAATATAAAAGATATCTCTTATAGTCAAGTTCAGTTAGATGTTACCTACTGTATATCCATTCAATCCCTATATATAAAGAAATTTTAACTAACACTTGAATATATAATAATCTTTTAATTAAATATAATCATTATAAAAAAAATAAGGATACTTTAAGGAATAAGGATCCCAAATTTTCAAACTATAGCTACCCCAAGTGTAGTTTAAGGACCCCATTGAAGTTTAAGGACCTCAGATTGAGCTGGGGTCCTTAAACTACACTTGATCTCAATCTGTGAGGTTTATGTGATCTGATAATGCATTAGTATTTTTATTTTAATACTAGTAGTCTAGTGTACTTGCTCATTAAAAATAACGGGTCTTCAATATTAATTTATTAGCTACCCGTTATTAGATTCTTTCAGTGAACTCAATTGAAATTTACTTTTCTGCACAAGCTGATACTATATTTGATAGATAAAATACACACAAAAATTTACATATCAAGTCAATATATTCACGTGCGTATTATAGTTACATTATTCATGATTAACACCTGTGGAGTAAAAGTTGAAACCGACTTCATGGGTCTTTATATTATTCTTTTTTTATGTTCTAATATAGATGAGAGGAAAAATTAAGCTTGGTCCCCCAAGATCCCTTTAACACGTTCCCCGCGTATTGTACCATATGTGTACTGACACTAAATGTCCCCTATTGCGTTTGGTACATCGGTGGCCCAACATTTAAAAATAAAAAACATTTTTTAAACGGCTTGTAAATCAAAAAGTATTCAATAAAACAACTTTTTTAGAACATTTTTATGTTAATGAAAACTGTATAAACAAATAAAACTAGATTTTCAACTGAAATTCCTATACAAAAAGTGAAATATTCCTCTTTAAATTAAAGTGAAAAAAATATGCATTAAATCTCCACATTAAATACATAATGAACATAATATAAAGTAACAGGGCACTTAGAAGTGAAAACACATTTATCCTTTCAAATTATTCATCATAAATTACTGAAATGATTAAATTTCATTAATGGATGTATTTTTTTCATTAAAACATGGCAAGCAAAGATAGGGTTTGCCATCGCATACATCACAATAGGTAGAGACTCTACAAGCTTTATTGGATGCCACTTTGAACCCTTCGTTTATGGATATTTTTTCGTAGCATCCTTTGCATCGCTTACGTGATTTGGTTTTAAGTCCGTCTGCTTCAACAATAGAATGGATTTGAGAACCAAATTCGTTTGAGCTGAGATTCCGTTTCCCGCATCTTAGGTCTTCAGTTGGCTTCCCAGTAGCAATAGACAAAATCAAAGATTCTGTAAATTTTCGCAGTGACATCTGACTACCATTGCAATACTTCTGGTAGAGTATCCAAGCATTTATAACTGCTGTACCACCAATGAGCTCAAACGCAATTTTTCTGTACCATTTCTTTGATTTTCGTAAGACAGTGTAATAAGAAGTAAGCTGGTCAGACATATCTACTCCTTTCTTAGCTTTGTTGTAGTCTAATACGCTTGGCAGTTTGAAGATATCATCTCCATTCCTGTTTTTCTTTCTATTTGCAACAAGTTCTCCTCCATGTTCTGGAATGGTTGAAATAGTTAGGACGTTTCTTTTGTCCCTCCAATTGTAAAGCTTAACTCCTTTACTGTTTTCTAAAGCTTTCATTTCCCCTTTCTTCAATTTAGCTTTCGTTACCTCATTTGTCAAATGCTTCCTGTTTTTACGTATTGTCCCACAATAATAGGTTTTATTTTTCAACAAAAATTCAGCAAGAGGAACCGATGAATAATAGTTGTCAGCATACAAGATTCTTCCTTCATTCAGAATTTTGTCACAAATTTCCACAGTCAGTGACTCTGTAGAACTTAGCCCCTGCTTTGGTTCAGTAGCCCCAGAATGAATGATAACATTCAAAGTATATGCATCGGGAGTGCAAAGTTTTTACAACTTTACGCCATAGCTACTTGTGCGCCTTTCCTGGTATATATTGACGAAATCTGAGTCTTCCTCTAAAAGGGATCATACTCTCGTCTAAAATGACTTCAGAACCTGGCTCGTAAACTTCTTGGAATGCCGTCAGTAATGTCAACCAGAGGTTGAATTTTGTAAAGGCGGTTAGTTCCACTTTCTTTGGGAGAAATATCTGAAAAATGAATGAGGCTCCACAACAATTCAAATCTTTCTCTTGTCATCAGCTTGGATACATATGGATCATTGTAGATGATAGATTTAGACCAGTAGAGAGAAATCTCAGGCTTGTTCACCAACCCCATGTACACAATTATGGCAATGAATTTCAGAATTTCATCAGAACTTGTTTCCTTCCAGGCAACCAAGCGAGATCTTCGAGTGAGTGTACGATTCATTATAAAATCTTGAGCATACTCATTTGTTGCCATAGTTATCATATCGAGTAAATCATCAGAAATAAACATCTTATAAATATCTATTGGAAATGTTTTACCATCTGAGTTTGTTGGGAAATCTACACGAAGTCTTTCCGTTCCAATAAAAGCGAACTGTTGTTATTTAGAGGTAACTGCTTCCCAAGTACCAGCTGAAACAGAAGCAACTGGTTCATTCCCCAGTTTGTTTTCAGAAACATTTGCTTCATTTTCATGTTCTGATTCTACTGAGTTGTCTGTAGTGCTTTTGTCCTCATCTGTTAGTTTCAAATTGAACTCTTCATCAGATTCACTTGCTAGAGATTCTTCTTCAGAAGATGAATTTTGTCTATTTCTCTTTCCATAAAATGTTGAAGTCTCCATTGCTGTAAGGGTAAAATATTCATAAAAATATAATATATATTTATATAATAAACACAATACACAATATATTCATCTAATAATATTTTTTCTTAAGAAAAATAACAACGGCAGCAGGTGCACTATTTTGAATGTTAACAAAACTAGTTGAAGTATTCTATAAGTGCGAATTGGTGCACCTGTGGCTCAACTGCCACTTGGTACATAATTGGTACAATACGCAAGGCCAAGATATTGACATTAATTAGTTGCGTATTTTACCATATTTGTCCCACTGATTTTATTGCGCACATGCAAACATATTCAGCTATAGAAACACACTCACCTCCTCTCCTAATTGCAGCTAGCTGCATACTGATGATATAAACGCAGGAAGTATGACGCAATAGTGGAATAACCTTGAAATATGGAAACGCGGGGAACGTGTTAAGTCTCCGAGTTCTTTTCACGCAATTAAATTGAGTTATTTGAAACTGACTCTAAATGGTAAAGTTTGGTTATAAAGGTGCTATTTGGAAGGACAATTGAACAACCAGGGTTGGTTCATTATTAACCCTAGTAACCTAGCCCTAAAAAGTTTGCTCAGTAACCTAAGGACTGGTCCGTGCGTGCCAGTCCTCACTAAAACTGTTATAAAATCTTAACAAATTGACTTTTCAATATTTACTCTTCATAAAACCCTTCATTTAATTTTTACATATCCATTAGTAAACGCCAAAGAATAGTTGTCTATTTAATATAAAATAAACAAGCATATATAAGAATAAAATAGTTTTTAGGTTTTCTTACTATTTGTGCAAAAACCATTTTCATCACCCATCAATAATATGCTTACAACATTCACAAAAATGAATAAAACTCAATTTGAATTTAACTGTGAACGGAGAAGGGTTCAACAATTAAGATGCATGTACCTTTAATAGTTTTTGAAATATACTAATAATAAAAGGAATTCTGTAATTCTAATGTAAATACTTAATTAACAGTTAGGAAATTTGTAACATTTCTGATCATGTGTTAAGTTAACAACAGATTCAGAATTAGATCTACCTAGTAGTAAATGTCTCATAACTTAGGTCTCCGGCCACCAATAACCCTGTCAGACCCAATAACATCCCACAAACTCCAGGAAAAGGCAGGTTCAGTTGGCCTTCACTGGAGGATATTTCCACTTCTTTGCACTTACAGAATTCCTTTTATAATTAATTAAGTTTCTAATTTATTCTGTCTATAGACTATGTCACTATAAGAATGGAATTCACTTACAATCAATATTCAAGTGAATATTTCTCTGAAAAATATGAAAAGTTATATTATTGTTATTGTCCGTTGAATTAACCAATATTAAAATCTGTTCCTTCATTAAAAGCTACTAGAATAAGAATATGGCAATATGCTATTGCTAGCTAATAGGTGTAGATAATGTGAGAATTGCTATTTTCCCAGTCTGCAGAACATCCAGTCTGTATTTGGTGCAAAAAATTCCACTGACTTTTTGAAATAACTGAAAAAATCCACCATAAATTAACTGTAATTTGGCTGATCCACCAACATTTTACTCATTTTTCCACCGAAAATTAATGGTAACATAAGAATAAATAGCCAAAAATCCACCGACTTTACCAGAATATTATTTTCAAGAGGAAAAAATTCCTCCGCGAAATACAGACTGGCAGAACATGGGACAGGGACATCCAACATTTGTAACATTTTCTGTGCAAACAATCCTTAATTTCCTTCTATATTTTAATATTTATATGTATTTTACTGAGAAGTTCCCAGTCTGCAGAATATGTCTCTTCTCCCGCAGAGATTTTAATTTGAGAGAGAGTTACACTCTGACTCTCAGCAGCAGATTCAGAATCTCTCCGCCAGCTAAATTAATGGTAGCATAGGAATAATTCAAAATCTCCCGCAGCAAAATTAATGGTAACATAGGAATTAATTCAAATCTCCCGCAGCTAAATTGAACAGTTACCCAAGGCTTACCTGTAAGGTGAAGGTGTGACTTCAATTACTTCGGAAGCCATTCTTGTTCATTTTTCTGGAGTGTTCCAGAGGTGCCAACTTATGAGATGTCCACCTGCATCGGCCGTTAACTTAAGCATTCAGTATTCAAAGATCGAATCTTTTGTTGTGTATTTCTGGAGTGTTCGGGCGGGAGCGCTCCGGGCGGGAAAGAACACTCCAGAAAAATGAACAAGAATGGCTTCCGAAGTAATTGAAGTCACCCTTCACCTTACAGGTAAGCCTTGGGTAACTGTTCAATTACTTATCGCCATTCTTGTTCATTCTGGAGTGTTCCAGAGGTGCCAACTTATGAGATTTTAAAGAACGCAGCAAAAGATGAGACCAACCAATTTTCAAGTATGAATTTAAGATAAGAGCATCAGAAAATTGTAACGTTGGCCCAGCCTGCGACCTTGATTATCGTCAATGGTAATATTATGGTTCAAGAAAGAACAGGCAGCTACTGCACAAGTGCAGAGATTAAAATTAGCAATGTCGATTCCTGCCTCTTCCATAATTGCTTCAATCCGTCTACCTATTTTTGAAATAGATAGGTACTGTTTGTATGATTTTCGGAAACTTACAGAGTTGATTAGACTCTCCACGAAATCTAATCCATGTACTCTTTGAAGGTTAAATATAGACAGAATTTGAATTGGCATTAAAATACCTCCTTTAATCAGGAATTCATTATTTCCCACACGTGGTGTATAAAGTAATTGAAATAGTCTCTTTCATGATACAAAATCTTTATACATCCATAACTTTGAAAGTTGGAACTTGATGTATAGATCATCGAGCTTGTACCGTATCTCATTAATTAATATGTTGAAATTCTAAAAGCAATACCTTCCAGAGGGAAATAATTTTTCGAAATTCAAAACAGAAGAAACTTCCAAGATCATTTGTACATGGGAATGGTTAGTCTTATTTAATTTTTATTTTAATTGGTATCCAGGATACCTGCACTAATTCAATAACTAACACTCTTTACTGCAAGAGATTTCACTATAGATAATCCAGTATTATAAGAAAACTTTATATTAATAATTTACATCATTAAATTGCATGGGATCAATTTTCTGTCTACTCAAGAAATATACCACTTGTGATCTAGCTATGTTGTTTATAGAGGTTTGGCGGAAATTCTGCACTAAAAACACATGATACTGATTTTGTACCGCAAAAGGGGTAATGAACACTGTTGCACTTGGTCTTCCTAAATTTTATAAAGCCTCATGATACTTAAACGTTAGATATCAGCTACTATTCGGTAATCCCATCAAAATACCAACTTACTTTATAAGCATGAACGTTTTGATAAAAGTATATTTTTTCACAGAAAAATAAGTCTTCTAACAGACGTTGTCAAAATCTTTAATTAATACGAGAGCATGGCTGAATATTTGTAGTCTTGACAGTAAATATTTTGATGTGGACAAACTAAATGTCATTTGAAAAGGCCCTGCCAACCGGATTAAAATGGCCTTCAGTTCTAGAACATTAATGTGGGAGGTAGAGTCTTAGCATATATAATCCCATCTATTTTAAATTAAATTTAATATATTTATAAGAAATTTAAATTCTTCAAGTTGATGCATCAGTGGTAGCTAATTACAATACTTTGAGAATCATGGTTTATGCTTACTAAACTGATTGAAAAGATTCATATTCAACTGGAAATCCATATTATCAGAGGTTATATAAACTCAGAGTTGAAGGCCACGTTTTCCACACTTCTCCTGATGATGAATAGAAATCTTTTTAATCGAAAGCTTGAAACCAAAAATACCTTCAACGCTTACGAAACTATAGTAATGAAAGGATGTCTAAATACTTTAAGCTGGATAATCATCATCAATTTCTATTCATTTGTAAGTTACCATTGACAATTTTGAGAGCATTAATTTTAAGACGTTCTAAAATTATAAAGAATAAAACTCACCATTAAACTGCTGGATGGCAGAGAGTCAACAGTTTGATAAAAAATAAAAACGTCACAATTAATAGAATTTTGCTCAAATTTGTTGCATCAATTAAAAATCATTTCTTTCTAATGATTAGGAATAAACAAAATAAAATTTCTTTCATTACTAAAAACAACAGTGCTCTCTCTCTCTGCAACAGTCCATTCATATGCGAATTCATCTATCAATTAAGTAAATTAAATAGTACATAGATAAGTAACTTTCAGTTCTTAATTTTGCCAATATAGAATTCATGACTTAAGTAAGTTGCATGATTCACAAGTAGAGCCTTTAGCTCTAAACTTAAGTTAGAAATGTTTTCCAATTTCTAATATCTACGGTATTATTCTCTATATGGACAGAAAAGTAATCATCTTCAAAATCAATAGAGGCCACGAGACAAATTTATTCCTTTGAACCAACTACAGTTCTTCAATGTTCTAATAAATAACGTTAATAATGGATATGCAGATTCGATGGCTTTAGATAAATTTATAAATAAATGAAGTCCTTCACGTCTTATATGAATGAGAAAACTGAACCGAAAATTATCATTATTCTCTATGACCAATCTTCATACCTATAGACATTAATTTTTGAATTTCCAAAATAAGAAATAATTTGGAAATACAGGTTTTATGTAACTATGTGTACCAAATTTCTGGTTGAACTAGTTGTTGCCCTAGTGCAACAACGTATTCAACAGTCTTCAACTCTTCGTCAATTCCCGCGTCGCAGAAGAATTTATCGAGGAATATAGGTAATTAGGGTAAAGTAGGTATATTACGACACATAGTAAACTGGCCTACTAGAAAAACTATGAACAGTCTTGAATCCTAGCAGGAGGTTATCGAAATTCCCCTGTTAATTCTCTGAATCAGAGAAAAACTTAACATTGCAAATTCATTTGGGAAGAGACTGTAGGCATTAGCATATAACTAGTAAGTTAACTGGCTTCCAGCAAAATTTTTATTGAAGAACCAGACTTGGATATGCAATTGCAAAACATATCTGTAGTGGTATTAACAGTCTGTATTTGTTAAGAAATTAAATATTGGTACTTGAGACTAAAGTTCAAGTTACACGATATGTCTAGTGTTCCTTAGATGAAGCCAGTACAAGCTCGGGTCACAAATTCCCGGCTAAAATAGCTAACTAGTTGCCCTAGCTAAAAATTCATAGATTGTCTTCAATCATAGTAGTGAATATCGGAATCCCCTCTCAAATTGTTCTGAAACAGAAAATTTTCATAATGCGAGTTTATATGGAAGGAGACTCAATAGGCATATAGCCTGTAGCTAGTTAGTAGTCACCATGAATTTGAGACGAAATTTTTATAAAGAGTTAAAAAATTATACGCAATATAGCGTAGCGTATATTTGATATTTCCAGTGAAAGCACGGACTCAAAATACCGGCTTCAAACTAACTAACTAGATTTACCTTAGTCACAAAATTTTTAGGGTTTCTCTTCAAAATTCCCCTGTCTATATTATATCTCTGAATCAGAGAAAATTTCACGATGTGAAATTATTGTTAAGAGACTATAGGCATATAACCTATAACTAGTTAGTAGTTAACTGGATTATTATTATTAATTGTATCCATAAATTCATGGTGCTTCTTGAATGGAATACATAGCACTAGTAGCAATATCAATCTTTAAGTAGCTACCAATTATAAGCTAGATAGGGTAAAGCAGGTAAATTGCGGTACACTAATTAACTGTGTCCTCTAACCACAGAAATATCATAGCTTCAAACAATAATAAAATATAGAATGTATTCCGCTACTTCAGATATCTGAACAAATTTCAATAAAAATTCGAATCAAAAAGTTTTAGAAAAGTTCTTGCAAAGACTGCAATTGAACCGCAATTTACCTGTGGGACCCTAGGCAATGATTACAAACAAGTATTATTTACAATTTACGCCACTTTGTACCCGTTAAAATTTTTTATTTTGAGTATTATTGCACATATGTAAAGTTACCATATAATATAATAAAGAAGTTCAAGAAAGTTATAGTATTATACGATATATAGTGTATATTTGTTCAATCCAGTAAAGCACGGTCACGAATTTCCGGCTTGAACTAGCTAACTAGTACCCTAGTCACGAATTCTTAGGGTTTTAGTCATCAAACCTAGCAGGGGGTTATCGAAATTCCCCTGTCTATAATTTTTCTCTTAGTAGAGAAGAATTTCACTGAGTGAAATTTGGAAAGAGACTCTATTGGCATAGCTAAGCCTATAATAGCTAGTTAGTAGTAAACTGGTAGTCACCAATTTGTGACGAAAATTTTAAGAGAGTTAAATAGTTACTAGATATAGGGTCAAGCAGGTAAATTGCGGCACGCTAACTAACTGCGGCCTCTAACAAAAGAAACATCATGGTTTCAAAACACACGTTAAAAAATAATATTAATAAATTATATCATTCACCGCGCTTCTTTTGATATCAATGCAACATTTCAATGTAATTTGGGAGCCGCAATTTACCTATGTGACCCTATCATATTTTTGAGATATCCAGTTTAAGCACGGTCACGAATTTCCGGCTTTATCTATTCTAACTAGTAACTCTAGTCACGAATTCTTAGAGTTTTAGTCATCAATCCTAGCAGGGGGTTATCGAAATTCCCCTGTCTATAATTTTTCTCTTAGTAGAGAAGAATTTCACAATGTGAAATTTGGAAATAGACTCTATAGGCATAGCTAAGCCTATAGCTAGTTAGTAGTTAACTGGTTAGTAGTCACCGTAAATTTGGGACGAAAATATTAAGTGAGTTAGTTATACACGATATAGCGTATATTTGCAGTGTAAGCACGGTCTCGAAATACCGGCTTCGAACTAACTAACTAGATTTACCCTAGTCACGAATTTCTAGGGTTTGTCTTCGGTCCAGCAGGGGGTTATCGAAATTGCCCTGTCTGTGAAATTATTGGAAAGAGACTATAGGCATACAACCTATAACTAGTTAGTAGTTAACTGGCTCACTTAAAAACTATCAGCAAGGCCTGTTTTCAAGTACCACGCAAGATAGGTAATTTTTTAAAAATCATAATAACGAGCAAAAGTGGCTAAAATTGTATATCCTATAGAACTAATAGTAAAGCTATAATAAAATCACTTATCTGTATACGAGAACATCTAGGCTTGAATTAAAATCGAATTCAATCGATCACAAACACTGTGCACGCACAACTAGACTTTTTAAGCCTAGGAGAGCAGGAAAAAACACACACATGTTAACGCGCCGAATGCAAATGGCGAACTGAATGCTTAAGTTAACGGCCGATGCAGGTGGACATCTCATAAGTTGGCACCTCTGGAACACTCCAGAATGAACAAGAATGGCGATAAGTAATTAATGGTAACATAGGAATTAATTCAAGATCTCCCACAGAGATCTCCAATTTCCCAGTCTGCAGAATGTGTCTCTTCTCCCGCAGAGATTTTAATTTGAGAGACTCTGAGACAGTTACTCTCTGACTCACAGTAGCAGATAATTCACCAGTCTGCAGAATATGTGAGATATTTGGGATATTCTCTCCGAACAATTTTGAATTAATTCCTATATTTGCATTAATTTTGCTACGAACAGATTAAGAGATCTCTACGAACACTTAACCAGTTTCTGCAGACTGGATAATTCAGAACCAGTCTGGAAAACTGCTTAGGCTAACGCCTAACAGATCCAGTCTGCAGAATGAGTCTCTTCTCCCGCAGAGATTTTATTTTGAGAGAGAGTTACTCTCTGACTCTCAGCAGCAGATTCATAATCTCCCGCAGTTAAATTAATGGTCATATAGGAATTAATTAAAAATCTCCCGCAGCAAAATTAATGGTAACATAGGAATCAATTCATGATCTCCCGCAGAGATCTCCAATTTCTAAAATTCAATCAAAAACTCCCGCAGAGAGTCTTGGAAAAATGTTCCATATTCTGCAGACTGGTAACAGATGAACTCTATATGCTAAATGCTGCGGATTATACAATTTTTAGCAATTTACCATTAATTTTTGAAGTCTGTGAAACTCCAACAGAGTAATTAGTTAATCAGAAAGCACCTATTTTTCCAGACTGGATTCAGAATCTCCCGCAGCTAAATTAATGGTAACATAGGAATTAATTCAAAATCTCCCACAGCTAAATTGATGGTAACATAGGAATTAATTGAAGATCTCCCGCAGAGATCTCAAATTTCTAAAATTCAATCAAAAACTCCCGTCTCCCGCAGAGTCTTAGAAAAATGTTCCATATTCTGCAGACTGGCCAATTTCTAACAGTTCAATCAAAAACTCCCGCAGACGCAGAGAGTCTTGGAAAAATGTTCCATAATCATTAATCTGCATTCTGCAGACTGGATCCCAGTCTGAAGACTGAAAAGAAGGCCTCCTCAGACCCAGAATTTTTTTCAGAAATTGGGATTTGGGCACAGCAAATAACATGGGAAGTTGGGACATAGGAATTAAATAGGACTTGGGCGCAGGATTAATCCAGAAATGAGAAATCCTGCTGTACTTTTCAGACTGGACTGGATCTCCCGGAGAGATCTCCAATTTCTAGTTAAAACTTAAAATTCAATCAAAAACTCCCACAGAGGCCAGACTACAGAGTCTTTGAAAAATGTTACACATTCTATGATTCTACAGTCAGTCTGGATGTTTTAGTGACAGGGTCAGGCTAATTTTAAATCAAGTAGCGTCGGACCGGGTGGCTTTGCGCATTTTCCGCATACTTTGATTTTACGAAAAAACTAGAGAAGTCAGCAATCTGATTTTTTGTGTGCAGATAGATGAAGGGTAGACCTAGGTGCTCACCAAGTTTCAACTCTTTAAGTTCAATAGAAAAAAAGTTATCATAGAAAAACTGTGCGCAAAGATCGTGGGGATAAACCGGGTGAATTTTGCGCAATTACCGGGTGTACTTGCGCACTGCGCAAATTCACCCAATGTGAAACTGCGCAGTGCGCAAGTTCACCCTATGTATAAACTGTGCATAGAAAATCTAACCCTGATATGCTATGCAACTGCCGTGAATCTGCCCCAATCTTCTATGCAACTGCCCCAATCTGCTGTGCAATTGCAGTGAGGCTGCTGTGGAATTGCCGTGAGTCTGCTGTAAAATTGCCGTGAGTCTGCTGTAAAATTGCCGTGAGGCTGCTGTAAAATTGCCGTGAGTCTGCTGTGGAATTGCCGTGAGTCTTCTGTGGAATTCTCGTGAGTCTTCTGTGGAATTGCCGTGAGTCTGCTGTGGTATTGCCGTGAGTCTGCTGTGGTATTGCCGTGAGTCTGCTGTGGAATTGCCGTGAGTCTTCTGTGGAATTGCCGTGAGTCTTCTGTGGAATTGCCGTGAGTCTGCTGTGGAATTGCCGTGAGTCTTCTGTGGAATTGCCGTGAGTCTGCTGTGGAATTGCCGTGAGTCTGCTGTGGAATTGCCGTGAGTCTGCTGTGGAATTGCCGTGAGTCTGCTGTGGAATTGCCGTGAGTCTGCTGTGGAATTGCCGTGAGTCTGCTGTGGAATTGCCGTGAGTCTGCTGTGGAATTGCCGTGAGTCTGCTGTAAAATTGCCGTGAGGCTGCTGTAAAATTGCCGTGAGGCTGCTGTAAAATTGCCGTGAGGCTGCTGTAAAATTGCCGTGAGGCTGCTGTAAAATTGCCGTGAGGCTGCTGTAAAATTGCCGTGAGGCTGCTGTAAAATTGCCGTGAGGCTGCTGTAAAATTGCCGTGAGGCTGCTGTAAAATTGCCGTGAGGCTGCTGTAAAATTGCCGTGAGGCTGCTGTAAAATTGCAGTGAGGCTGCTGTGCAATTGCCGTGAGGCTGCTGTGCAATTGCCGTGAGGCTGCTGTGCAATTGCCGTGAGGCTGCTGTGCAATTGCCGTGAGGCTGCTGTGGAATTGCCGTGAGGCTGCTGTGGAATTAACGTGAGTCTGCTGTGGAATTAACGTGAGTCTGCTGTGGAATTAACGTGAGTCTGCTGTGGAATTAACGTGAGTCTGCTGTGGAATTGCCGTGAGGCTGCTGTGGAATTGCCGTGAGGCTGCTGTGGAATTGCCGTGAGGCTGCTGTGGAATTGCCGTGAGGCTGCTGTGGAATTGCCGTGAGGCTGCTGTGGAATTGCTGTGAGGCTGCTGTGGAATTAACGTGAGTCTGCTGTGGAATTGCCGTGAGTCTGCTGTGGAATTGCCGTGAGGCTGCTGTGGAATTGCCGTGAGGCTGCTGTGGAATTGCCGTGAGGCTGCTGTGGAATTGCCGTGAGGCTGCTGTGGAATTGCCGTGAGGCTGCTGTGGAATTGCCGTGAGGCTGCTGTGGAATTGCCGTGAGGCTGCTGTGGAATTGCCGTGAGGCTGCTGTGGAATTGCCGTGAGGCTGCTGTGGAATTGCCGTGAGGCTGCTGTGGAATTGCCGTGAGGCTGCTGTGGAATTGCCGTGAGGCTGCTGTGGAATTGCCGTGAGTCTGCTGTGAAATTGCCGTGAGTCTGCTGTGGAATTGCCGTGAGGCTGCTGTGGAATTGCCGTGAGGCTGCTGTGGAATTGCTGTGAGGCTGCTGTGGAATTGCCGTGAGGCTGCTGTGGAATTAACGTGAGTCTGCTGTGGAATTAACGTGAGTCTGCTGTGGAATTGCCGTGAGTCTGCTGTGGAATTGCCGTGAGGCTGCTGTAAAATTGCCGTGAGGCTGCTGTGGAATTGCCGTGAGGCTGCTGTGGAATTGCCGTGAGGCTGCTGTGGAATTGCCGTGAGGCTGCTGTGGAATTGCCGTGAGGCTGCTGTGGAATTGCCGTGAAGCTGCTGTGGAATTGCCGTGAGGCTGCTGTGGAATTGCCGTGAGGCTGCTGTGGAATTGCCGTGAGGCTGCTGTGGAATTGCCGTGAGGCTGCTGTGGAATTGCCGTGAGGCTGCTGTGGAATTGCCGTGAGGCTGCTGTGGAATTGCCGTGAGGCTGCTGTGGATTTGCTGTGAGGCTGCTGTGGAATTGCCGTGAGGCTGCTGTGGAATTGCCGTGAGGCTGCTGTGGAATTGCCGTGAGGCTGCTGTGGAATTGCCGTGAGTCTGCTGTGAAATTGCCGTGAGTCTGCTGTGGAATTGCCGTGAGTCTGCTGTGGAATTGCCGTGAGGCTGCTGTGGAATTGCCGTGATATAGGAGTATCGTGGATGAATATCAAAGGTTTATTAATGAATAAGAGCTCTTTAACTTTATTAATAAATGTGCGCAAGTCCACCCGTGAATTAAAATATTCCCAGGGTGATGTTGCGCATCTAGTATATTGGTTATATCTCAATAATTTATAATTATTATTAAAATCATCTTACATGACGTTAATCTGCAGTAAATTATGCGTATCCAACGTAAATTGCAATCAAATTGGAGCATAATTATCAACACTACAGCATAGTTTGCGGAGATTTGATTCCAGTCCAAAATAATTATTTTGCCATAAAAAACATAGGTCTCTGTTTGAACACTTAGTATCTATACTTTATCTCTTACGATTTTCGTGAAATTTATGCACTAGGGGGTTTAAGAGCTGCTCTTTCCAATGGTGTTGTCAGATTAGAAATATTTTCACGCATTCACCGTCAATTACCGATGCGCAACTTCACTCGGAATGTTGAGGTGCGCAAAGCCACCCGGTCTGACGCTAATTGGCAATTGCAAGCCATTGTTTTGCCAAAATAGCGCAAAATTTCTCATCCAAGGTCGAAGCCCGAAAGACCGAAGCTAACTTTGACCTTTGCTTAATTAATTGAAGATTTCAGGCAAAAATTAACATGAGAATATAGGATTTAAATTAAAAATTTAAACCGATTAAACATCTGAGTATGGCTTTGGAAAGTGCAAGAAATTTAATTGCTTTAACTGACATACTCTACAACTCTGAAACATAGACAAGTAGACACTACTAGACCTTCTCTATTACACTTCCAAAGTTCCAGAGAGAGGCCAACAGAGTGACAGACAATGTTAATTCTTATAGATGAAGTTTTCTACACTAAAATTCGGAATATTGGAACAAACGACACCTAAATGAGGAATTTCAGTAAAAAAAAATAACTATTGCCAAAATGGTCCTAAATCGATTCAGAATATTTAACTATATAATATTAGATTGTTTCCTTATTTTCCCAAATTCTTATATAAAAAGTACATAAAAAAACTAGTGGTGCCACTATTGAAGTTGCTAAGTATGCTAACTCAGCAAACATGAATGTATCTATTCGATGTCTAAAAGACTATCTATAACCTCTCTTCCGACATCGAATACCAGTAACAAATTAGACATGGTGACATCAAGTAGACATCAATCCGATATCCGTTTGCACCGCTAAACCGCATCATATTAGATAAGTATATTTGACATCGAATCGATATCTTATAACAAAGTTCAATAGGAAGATAAATTACGGCATCCGCTATACATAGAGAATAGAATCTGCATCGAACAGAGACCAAATTATATATCTAATATGCTTCGAAACGATATCCACTTGCATCCAATAAAAAAATTAATTAAAATTGAAACTTTATTGATATAACGTACTGTACCTTTAGGTGCATATCAATTTGATAAATGTTACATAATGTTATATATAAATTAAATGGGAAGAAATGAAGTGATGTGTCCGGGTATCGATCATGCGTCCATCTGTCCTCGCGCCTGTACCTCTGTCACGCATGTGCCACCGTGGATGCATTTTACTATAAAAAATGATACTATACGACTCAAAGATACTTCAAGATATTTTAAAGTGAAAAGAACAATACAGGCAAGCACCACTTTTATAACCAAAATCACAACTTATTCTTATTACAAATAATTTGTACTTAATAAGATGGTCAAATTTTAATAGAATTGTAACTCCTTAAAAATGTCATTCTCTATGAGTTCAAATTAAAGAAAATGTTTTGAGGCCCCGACTTATAGAAGCAAAAAATTTAGGCATCGATTTCTCACTACTTTTCCAAATTGCGATGGATGACATTTGTTTCAATCATCCAAGTGGGGAGCGGAAAGAATTATCTCCAAACGAAATTCACTGAAGCAGTTATTTTTATCAATTTTGAAGGGCTTCGGTTAGTACCATATGTCCCTTTTTCCCAGTAAACATTAGGTACAATGTATGACCAACGTTGGACCAATTCAGCACGAAACTCGAACTGGACCAACATTGTCATGCCGGTCTCAGTGTATTGGGCCAGCAAAGGCCCGATATTGGCCCACCTGACGCATGTCCACCGGCCCAGAACGGTTCAATGAAGATTCCACTGAGGAAGATTCCACTAAGGAAGATTTCATTGAGGAAGATTCCACTTAAGAAAATTCAATAAGGAAAATTTAACTGAGGAAAATTCCACTGTGGAAAATTCCCTGCGTGAAAGTTCCACTGCGGAAAGTTCCACTGGGAAAATTCCACTGAATATAAATAAATTTATAATTTGTACCTACTGTTTATTTTCACTTTAGAACTATTAGCTTTTTGTTATATTCATTATAGGGTTAGTGTTTCCTTTTAAGTGGTTTACTAAAATGTAAGTGAATATCTTTATATAAATTTTCTTAGTGTACATTTTCTTTGTGCAACACCTGAGGGAAATATATTCCAATTGAAATAAAGACAACTCTATTTAAAAAGTTATTTAGGATCTTGTTATGCATATTTGATTACAGTTAAGGTTATTTTCATTTGGAATGTGAGTTTGAGTTTTAAGTAGGGGCAAATGAAAATATATGTTATACGAGACGAAAGTGGAATGTAACTCTGGCCTACTTTGAGGTTTTACTGTAAAGATTATAAAAAACAGTTCGTGATGACATCAAATTTTAATACTACGATTCATTTCGTATTAAATTTTTCAATTTTCCCTATAAAGCCCGTATTACACTGTGGCGCTCGCTATGGCGGTCGCCACAGTTTTGTTATTTTTCTCTCTAACTCCGCCCCTTTTCTCTCTAATAGCGAAAAATGTCTTGGCGAGCGCCACTAAATTGTGATCGCTCACTGCGCGATAGAACCAACACCGCCACCGTTTTAGAGGTGATAAAATTGACAATGAAGCCTGCTAAAGAGATTTGAAGTAGTGGAAAAAGTATTTTGTTTCATTTTAAAAGTTATTTAAGACTTTGTACGACTACTGCGCGATACAAAAAAAGAATGAACGCTTCTGTGTAGTGTCCAGTGTTGCCATACAATCAATGAAATTAAACTTCTTAATATATAGGCATGGAATTGTTTCACACAACTATCAAAAAGATAGTTAACTGAATATATATTTGTGATGACATCGAATTTTATTGGTACGATTCATTTTATAGTAAATTTTTCAATTCTCCCTAAATTTCAATGCACGATCACCGCCATATCGACTCGTCTAGTGTAATAGCAATTTTGAGGATGGTGAATGCCATATATGTAGAGAGAGACAACACCGCTATGGCGAGCGCCACAGTGTAATATGTGCTTAAATTTCAATGCACGATCAACGCCATATTGACTCGTCTAGTGTAATAGCAATTTTGAGTATTTGAATAAACGATGCAGCAATAAACTGATTTTAACTTGAAAAATATTGAACCTATACAGATGCAGAAAAATATCATAAAATATTATATCTAAAATTTGAATAGTACCTCTTCTAAACTCTACAGCTACAGTGACTACACACAGCACATAAATTTCATGTTTCTTATTAGTCGTTAAGCTTCAGACTGGTGGACAAGGATTAAAACTAGGGATATATAACTATCAATAGAAAAATTGGGCACAACTTTGTTTTCAGGGGGGATTTGATTCGGGGGGATTTTTTCCGAATACTACTTACATGGGAGAAAACATTAGTACACCATTCAACATCAGTACACCATTCAACATCAGTACACCATTCAACATCAGTACACCATTCAACATAAGTACACCATTCAACATCAGTACACCATTCAATATCAGTACACCATTCAACATCAGTACACCATTCAACATCAATACACCATTCAACATCAGTACACCATTCAACATCAGTACACCATTCAACATTAGTACACCATTTAACATCAGTACACCATTCAACATCAGTACACCATTCAACATCAGTACACCGTTCAACATCAGTACACCATTCAACATCAGTACATCATTTAACATCAGTACACCATTCAACATCAGTACACCATTCAACATTAGTACACCATTTAACATCAGTTCACCATTCAACATCACTACACCATTCAACATCAGTACACCGTTCAACATCAGTACACCATTCAACATCAGTACACCATTTAACATCAGTACACCATTCAACATCAGTACACCATTCAACATAAGTACACCATTCAACATCAGTACACCATTTAACATCAGTACACTATTCAACATCAGTACACCATTCAACATCAGTACACCATTCAACATCAGTACACCATTCAACATCAGTACACCATTCAACATCAGTACACCAATCAACATCAGTACACCATTCAACATCAGTACACCATTCAACATCAGTACACCATTCAACATCAGCACACCAATCAACATCAGTACACCATTCAACATCAGTACACCAATCAACATCAGTACACCATTCAACATCAGTACACCATTTAACATCACTACACCATTCAACATCAGTACACCATTCAACATCAGTACACCATTCAACATCAGTACACCAATCAACATCAGTACACCCGCATCCTCTACTCTATAGCAGTCTCAGAAGCTAGAAGATAGATATCACTTAGGTAAATATATTATTTGATAATAAAATATAACCACTGACAGTAGTAGCACGGACAGTATGTTAAATCATTAATAGGAAATACCACTCTGTAATTTAATAGTAATTAAATACCACGTCGACCAGATCGCTTGCATGAACTCAAAGTCCAAAGAGGTACTTATTTATGGTGATTATCTCATTTATCAAGACTTCACACCTTCTAATCGAGATAGTTAATCAATGCAGCAAGATTGTATTTCTCGCTCAGTATTATATTACATTAATTAATGGTCAAATCAATTTAAATATGATGAAAATGGGCAATTCTGTTACAATTTTTTATAAGAAAATTGTATTTGGTAAAAATTTAACTCGCTTATAAGAGAATTCGTGATAGGTTATTTAGAGCCTTTTCAACTGACTGTCATATCATTGCAATAGAAACATGGCAAGGGTAAATGATTGCATCACAGTAGACTAAGTGGTGACAGTATAGAGGTGTGATATCATCATTTACTCATCAGGTGCACACATCAAAATTAAGGGATTCCTAATTTCAAAACTGAATGAAGCTTTTTTCATATATTTACATTAATTACCGAGTGTGTGTAACTCTACTCATATTTATTATCCTATTTCAGATTTTAAAGTGAAGTAATGGTAAATGAATGAGACGATATATAAACCAGTTCTAGGTATATTCTACCCCAGTATATTCCACCCCGGTAAATTCCACCCAGGTATATTTCGCCCCGGTATAGTCCACCTTAGGTATATTCCACCCCGGTTAATTCCACCCAGGTATATTCCTCCCCGGTATAGTCCACCCTAGGTAAATTCCACCCCGGTAAATGCTCATTTGGGTGAAAATAAAAAGTCAAAATATTATATTATTAGATGGCCATTTGTTAAATACTGCGTAGACATGAAGAAATAACTAAGACCATAGACGGTGAAAAAAAAAATCTCAATTTTTTTTTCACGGAGAAATGCTCGCGGAAGCCATTTTTACAGTGAAATTGTCTCAACCCAAAAATTTTTGCCGTGACCAAGACCGCTGCGACCATTTTCAAAGTGAAATTTTTTTCTCTCAAATCGTTTTCCCTTGACTGAGACATTTGGACATTTTTTAGAGGTAGCTCAAGTCAATTGAAATCTTATACTAATAGACATAAATACAAATATTTATAATATTGGATTTACTTCAAAGTTTACTTGTTGAGCATGTTAATATTAACTTTTTTTTTTTTTTTTTTTTTTTTTTTTTTTTTTTTTTTTTTTTTTTTATTAACTCCTTCTTAACATGAAACTGCAGTATATGTTCTTACATAAATAGTTGGAAGAGGTGTATATAGGGGTTCAGCTGGCAGAGACAACTCATTCATTATTTTCGCTTTTTACTAAAAGGTTGCTGTTTTGGATTCTGGGACAAAAACTCCCGTGTTCAAAATCTCTCCATGTAAAAAGGCAATTATCTCCCCATTCTTAAAACCATATGTAATAATCCCCACCTGGGCCACCTACCTTTCAAAAACCTCCTTGAACATGTAAAATACCACCGATGTTAAAAAAAAGCCTTAGGTCAGAAACCATTTTACACCACTTTTACTCGAAGTCAAACTGCCAAATTCAAAGAAAATTAAAGTAACAAGAAGTACTATATGACATCATCTTACAATTAATATCGCTGTTGTCTTGGTGATAGTGGAGAAAATCAGCTTGTGATTGAAAATCTGAATATCACAACTGATAAAGAGCGTTCACACAACGTTAATTTCTTTCTGCTGTTCTCTACTTTGTGTAGTGAAAAATAAACAGCTTGTGATTGACAAACAAAAGGTCTAATTTGTACACTGAAAATGCAAATTACCTAGTATTATATAAAAGATTGATAGATGATTAATATTTAAAACTAACCAAACCTAACCCGTAAAGTGGGATGGAACTTACCGGGGTGGAATATACCTACGGTGGAATATAACGGGGTGAAATATACCGGTCACCATATAAACCAAATACCTCCATTGCTTCTCAATATTAATTCAACATGCAGTTATCATACTGCAATGATGGCAAAACATTAGTAGAAGTAGATATATAAGTACCTATAGTAATAACAGTACGTAGTATGGTATTGTATACTGTATAGGTATTACCCCGTTTGTATTACACTCCGCATTTAAAAAATCTGTTATATTTGCGAGGCATGTTTCGGTGATATTACAATTTGTATATACATAATAAAAAGGAACATTTTTTCATTAACTACATTCAATTCTGCTTATCATTTCTATCTTCTGTTCAAGAGATATTAACTCTTCTTTGAACCATTTGGGCTTTATATTATTTTTCCCTTTTTGAAGTCATAATGAAAAGCTGCCAATAAGAGGATAAAAACGCACATTATAGCATTTAAATTTAGAGTATACGTTAAACAACAAGTCCCGATTTAGAGTATACGTTAAACAATAAGTCCCAATTTAGAGTATCGCGTTAAACAACGAGTCCCAATTTAGAGTATACGTTAAACAAGTCCCAATTTAGAGTAAGTTTCTTGTTATCGTGCGGTTCCATATTTTTGGACTCGTAAAATCTCTATATTTTAATCATTTTTCAACTTTTAATTCAATTATTGGTGTCCATGATACCAATTAGAATAGAGGTTAAATAATAATTATTATATTTTTTTTACTTAGGTGTCCGAAAATGTAGAACCAATTAACCTATAATTTATATATATAACCAACATATATATTATATACCCCACTGTCTAAAATATTTCACGGAGCATAAACTTACTGTTTGTTCAATAAGTAACACAATTATAGCAATCTAAGATTCTTTTATATATAAAATTTCTCACCAATACTGAGTGAGAGTTAAGCTATGGTTGAATTTTAAAACTTTGAACTTTAATCCCAGAACTAATTCTGGAAACAAATACTGTAACACTGCATAGGCTTAGTCGAACCCTTAAATCAATTTTCTTTTATTACAATTCATAGAAAATTAAAAGTTTAATCAATGGACAATGAGTAACAATTATATTTTTATTTGTGTCACATGTCATACCTCAATCTTATTACCATTGTAATAGGAATGAATCGTGTTTTGGTAACAAAAGCAGGGAGTATCTGTATTACTCATAATGGTGTCTATTTCTACTAACTCTTTTTATAAATTTTCAAATTACATTATTTACCTTCCAGGTATGAATTATAAACTTAAGAAATTAGTAAAATATCACAGAGTTACACCACTATTACCTATTATTCAAAAGTTTAGAGGATGCGCATGCGCAGTGTTCAAAATAGTTCGGTACCACACTCGTAGTCAGAGCTAAGAGATGACATGCAAGTTATAACGTACTGTGGTAGCGGTCAGTGCCAATGCGCTAGTTCTTCAGCTCGGTGTGGTCTGACCTCAGTCTCTGATAACCTCTAGCCCAGTGGTTCTTAAAGTGGGGTGCGTGGCACCCCTTTGGGGCCGAGAATGTTTATAGGGGATGCCTGGTATGACTGTTTTATATGTTATTATAAGTTCGGTTCTTGCAGTTAATATCATGCAGAATTTACATGAAGAACATTTGTCATTTTCTAGCATCATAGTAATCAAATATATTATAATTTTATCTTTTCAATCTATTTCAATGCTATACAATTAATGCTCAGGGGGTGCCTAAGAAAAGCAAGGGGTGTGCGAGAAATACACTTCAAGAATCACTGCTGAGTCTAGCCTCTAGCGTATTGGCATATAAAGTGAAAACAGCTAAAATCAGTTGAAATTAAAATTAATTTAATTTACATATATAGGCATGCATCTTTTTTATATTGACATGTAACTTACTTTTAATGCATGGGACAACTAATAGGAATACTTTAGACAATTGTTATGTGGCTGTGCAGGTAAAGTTTGGCATCTTTGTTATGTGGCTGTGCAGGTAAAGTTTGGTATCTTTGTTATGTGGCTGTGCAGGTAAAGTTTGGCATCTTTGTTATGTGGCTGTACAGGTAAAGTTTGGCATCTTTGTTATGTGGCTGTGTAGGTAAAGTTTGGCATCTTTGTTATGTGGCTGTGCAGGTAAAGTTTGGCATCTTTGTTATGTGGCTGTGCAGGTAAAGTTTGGCATCTTTGTTATGTGGCTGTGTAGGTAAAGTTTGGCATCTTTGTTATGTGTTTTTGGTTCATGATACATTCTCTTTAAAGTAAATTGCTGATATAAAAAGCGAAGGAAATAACGAAAGAATTTAACATCTGCTTATTTGTTATAGCAATTTTTTCGTCGATTCCATCACTCTTAATTTCATCAGCTTTCCAAATAGAAACCAATGATTCAAATTATAATATATCTTTGAATACCTGTACATGTTAAACGAGTTATTTACATGAGGTTAAGAAAAGAGAACACAAGAACACATTCATTTTTAGATTGTATAAACCAGTTCAGTCAGACTATTATGGGTCCCTGGGGGCGCTATGATCCGCCACCTAACTATTATTTCATTTATACATAATTCGCCAAACTTCACCAATCTTTAAAATCAGTATTTCCATTCTTATTAATTATTTAATAAGCTGGTATGATAGGCTACTACACTAACTAGAACTATAATTTTATTGTCCGTAAATAAGCAATCGGAATAAAATACACACGCTGCTAATATGTATAATGTATATACTATATAAACAGATACACCGCATATTAACTACTTGAATAACTATTGTGACGGTAAATTCATTGAGAAGAATTTCCGAGAATGTTTAAATGGAGATTTTGTTTGTATTCCTCAACTAGCCTAATATAACTAAAGTGATGCCATTGTCACATACAAAGAGGATGCAATAAATCTTCTCAGCTTCAGTTTCAAGTGTTAGACTCACAATAAACATAATGTAATGTCACTTTTAAAGGTACATTTGAAATTTATTGTCAGTGAAGATACATCTATGAACAAAGCCTCTAGCTCTTTCTTTTTTCTTTGTTGCTCTCAATGGATTTAATAAATACAAAAGTACACTAAGTTGTCAATTTGAATGTTGATGCTTGATTATTTGTTAGGAAAATTTATTTTGTTTCAGTGCTTATGTTTTATATTCTACAGTAAAACTGCTCTAAGATGAAATCATGTACAGTGAAGAAAACTAGCGGCCATTCATTGCAGACAAGAAGAAATTTGTTTGCTATAGAGGCTACTTCCTTATTCAGGACTCTACATTCACTGTACAGGATTTAACTATAGAGGAGTTCTGCTGTATATTCTCCAACGTATTTATTGCATCGTCCACAAAATTGTGATATGATTACTTTGAAGGGGAAATTGCATATTACCGACACTGGGATTAAAATGACGTCTTAAATGAATGAAGGCTGATAACCAACTTAATTTAAGTTGCAAATTTACAAAATAAAAAAATGAAATGGTAAATTCTTGTAATTGTGGCACAGTCAATATTTGTTATTTACATTTATAATGTTTAAGGTCCCGTACACCATGATATATTTGTAATATAAATGCTTTGTGTTTCTAATGATTAATTCTAAATTTCCATGGTATTTAACTCATTAGATATTGGTTTGTTTGTATAATTTCTCAGAAAACTAAAACATTCAGATGATAACAATCACTTAGGTAGTAACACTCACATACCTAATTAGTTATCTAATTATCTGAAGTAGTTACTTATTAAGAAGTAAATAATTTGAATATTTAATAAATGAAATATATTTAACTTGGAAAAGATATGATTGTTGGAAAAATGACACCAAAGATTGCAAAGTGGATTGTATGATAAACTTTGTACATCATTTTGCTAGAGTTATTAACTTCACGTCTACATAAGTTTCAAACTTCTTGTATTTTTAGTGATATTTTGGTGAATTGTAGTTTTTGTCAATCTAAACAATATCAAGGGTAAATAGTCTTTAAAAGTCTTTCCCCATAGCCATTTCAACAACATCTGTATAGGGTTTTCAATTTTCACAGTGACTTAAAAGGTGTTACGATTCATTCGTAAATCATCTCTAAACATATAAAAAATCAGGTCATAGAAATTACCTTAATTAAAATCTTTTCTAAAACCTAATTCAATAATGTGTTACTAAATGCAGGTAATGGAGAGAGACGAGCGCATTAATATTCGTGACTCATTTTGAACACCTGTAACCTGGATAGATATAATTATGCTAGTACAGCGCAACTGCTACTTTGGTCAGTATTGTATCGGACAATTATTTATAAATGTGATGTTCTGTCCATTGTTATCCCGTGAAAAAGCTTTGGTTGTTTGTGGAGGCTCACTACATTGTTTGAACCTAAGGCTATTTTTCGTCACGTTTCTCTGTTTTTGTTTCATCACATCAGTAATAACGGCCTATAAATAATAAGACAAAGTGAACCTAAACAACATAGTCACTATCTGTGAGTGTTTGACTATATGAACATTGTAGCCTACTTCAATTTCGTGTCGCAATATATGATTTATATCACCAATCAAAATAGAAGGTCAGGAGCATTCGCTGGTATATTAGGATATGCTTATAATTTTCATGAATTGTACTTACTTAATTTTTATCATTTCCAGCATAAAATCAGCTTGATAGAATTATAGAATATGTATTTACAATTTTTACTCCTATTATCATTAATTTCGGTTAGTGTTTTCGATGTTCAAGGTTTGCCATCTAAAGAAAAATCCAAAAATGGCAAATTACTCTACATTATGTTGGACGGGTAAGACAATAGATATATAGTTGAGATATCCACAAATTTAGTGTCATATGAATTTTGATATAAATCATACTCCTGGACGCTGTATTAAAATGGTATAATTAATATAGTTCATTAATTGATCATTAAAGTTATTCAAAAATAAAATTTTACATTGGAAACATTACTCATCAGATTCCGATACGATTATGTTTTGGAGCAGCCCGAATCTTCACTACCAGGTTTCACAAAACTACTGACAAATGGAGTGAGAAGTAAATACGTGAACCCTATGTACCCCTCGATTTCTTACCCAACTTGGACAACGCTCAGCACTGGCTTGTATCCTGAGTCGCACAACGTCATCGGAAACTATTTCTACGATCCATCGGACAAGTCCAAGTTCTCACTCTTCGACCCAACTTTGACTGGAATGCAAAAAGTAAAGTCGGTTATATATTTGATAGAGAAATGGTGATCTTTATGAGTTTCATGTAAATTTGAATAAAGATGTACAGTTGCAATATATGAAAAGGCTTTCATTTGTAGAATCTAAGCGATAAAGTACATACTATTATGCACATGATATGTGTTTTCAGTTATTCTATACAGTATACTATTACAAAACTTTGATGGAAAATATTCAAACTCAACGGGAAATCCATATTATTATGAGGTTATTTAAACTCAACGTTGAAGGTTTTATCAACAACTTTCTATTCGAAAGCTTGAAACCTGATAAAACCTTCAACGTTGAGTTTAAATAACCTCATAATAATATTACACAACTATTACATGATAGAATATAATTTATCAGCATGCTATCTAAAGTTTATCTAAATTATTAATTAACTTTCGAATGATATATAAATGAAATACGCATGAAAATGATATGTATTACAATATACTGAATGATTTCAGTGGTGGAGTGCTGAGCCCCTATGGACTACAGCCACCAAAGCAGGTCTGAAGGCAGCCCTCTACCTGTGGGGAAGGTGTGACGTCCCTTTCGACGGAGTGGTGCCAGATACATGTGAACATTTCGTCAAAATTCCTGGCGCTGAAATTTTTCGAACGAATATTGACAAAGCATTGGACAAACTGAATGATGGCTACGAATTGGTTCAGGTATTTTGAATTTTAGAATCTTCCTTTTACATCTACATATATCCAAATTAAAGTACAAAATAGTAGAGAGTATGTGATTACAATAATCCGATATCTATCAAGATAGATCCCTTTTTATTCAAGCACTTCTGAATGAAATAGCTCTTTATCCTTTTTCTCAGGTTTACACTGAACATGTAGATAACATAGGTCATAACAAAGGACCAGAAACTGAAGATATGAAACAAGCCGTGAGAGAGTTAGATGAAGTGATACTCTATCTCCTGCAGAAACTTGAAGACATGGACATGAATGATGAAGGTTGTAGAAATTACAATTCCTAGATTAACGAAGCACTATTCTGTTATATTTATTATTGATTCATTATTATTCAATTCCTTCCATTTAGTTAATATCGTGATAGTGAGTGATCACGGAATGACGACCACAGCACCCGGTAATATCACTAGATCTGAAATTGACGACTATCTTCCTGCTAATGCGAAAGGTATCGAAAACATTGCAGACAAAGGCAGCTACATTAACATCAAAGTTGAAGATGGCTACTTGGAAGAAGTATATATTTCAATTTATTTGAATATCTCTCATTCTAATGTGATTTTAATTTACAATTATTAATTTCTGTTTCTTTTTTTCAGATTTACTCCAGTTTGAAGAAAATGCCAAAAGCTCAGGTGTTCAAAAAGGAAGATATACCAGATGATTTCCATGTCAAGAAAGCTAAATTTCTTCATGATATTGTGGTCTTTGCTGATATTGGTGAATTATATTATAAGAAATAAAATTTATTAGTGTTTCAATAAGGATTTATGCATGTATATTTAGCTTCAAGAATAGCCTTGAGAAACTACGTAAAAATGTATATACAGTACTTTAGTCGAGGGTTCTACAAAACAAATTAAAATTCAATCTAATTATTATCCAATACTATAGAATATAGAATTAAATTAGAAATAGATTGATGTTTTTCCTTTCAGATAACTTTGTGATGGCATCTCGTAGTGACAAGCAATTGCCACCTCGTAATGACCAGTTTGTTTACTACGGTGCCCATGGCTATTCTCCAGACGAGATGAAAATGAAATCCATATTCTTCGCCCATGGACCTGGTAAATGCATTTCCATTTCATTAAATTACTTTTACTCTTTTACTCTTTCCACTGATTATATAGCTTTAAGTATACCCTCAGAAACGAAGCTTTATCTAAATACCTGAACGGCAGCACTAATTTATTAATTTTGTATTTGATTTTCCAGCATTCAAGAAAGATCTCATAATAGATCCGATAGACATCGTAGATATTTACCAGGTGCTAATGGCAACTATGAAAATTGACGCCAAACCAAACAATGGCACTTGGGACAATGTGAAAGCCATCTTTGTTGAGGAACCTTCTAGTGGTAGCATGAGTATTGGAACGCCATCTCTGCTTCCGTTGATGTCAATCTTCTTGTTCATGAGCTTTTTAAATAATTAGTTCCTACATTTGTTCCGATTCATTTGACGTCTGTGGTGGTGGAATGTTGACCAAGGAGAATTGAAAGCCAAATTTAAGTAAATTGTATTACTTTACCATTTAATTTACATTATATACAGTTTTTGTAGATATATATCATGAAATGAATCTTGCTTCTTAATCCTTATAGGCTTATTTTACTATCGATTATTCAGTTTTGTATATGTGACAGGGTTATTGTCCTGGATTTTATCCACCCTGTTCAAGTAGTAGGTTCTTCAAACAGTTAAGTAGGAACCTACTCACTCTTTCTTCTTTCTGTTAATTGTTGCACTTCTCACGCACTATCATTTCTTGCAGAGAACAGTGCTGGCAACCTAATAACAACTATTATTATATTGAATTTGCATTCAAATTTAGTAGGTTTATATTTTTTAAGATTTTTTACGTTTTACAACAAACTGAAATATTCTTCACTCACTAGGTAGTTCACACAATACTAATTCTATACGAAATACCCAAAATAATATTTTGCTTGCTCTGAGATATAATGCAATAAGTGTGGTATATGTCCAACCATTTTGAAATTTAACTTTTTCATGACAAAAATTGCGCTTTCATATATTTTTTCGATTAAATTTATAAAATTAAATAATAATTTTATAAAGTAGAATATCTCAGCTTCAATAACCTTTGTTACATAAGTTTCATATAATTATTAAAGGAATAAGGAAAAATTTAGATGTATTAGATGTAATTTGTTTGTTCGAATGTTTATAACTGTAACTTATATGTTTGTATGAATTCGATGAATTCAATTATAAACAGTTATTATTGTCTGCAATGTAGGTTTTTAGATTTTTTTTTGTTAAAAGTTAAGTGATAAATAAACTCATGAAATTCTGAATCTCACTATGGAAATCACGTTATGATTTTTTACATTTATTCCTATTTTCTTTGTTTATTATTCATTATATAATATATGTTGAAAAGTGATCTATGTTTTTGCTAACCTGATTTTATAAAAAGTAGGTAAGCATTTGTGTTTATATTTTTCTTATATTGCATAGGAACCTGTCAAACCGAAATGAGAGAATACGACAGAAAATAGTCACAACAAAATAAATATCAAATTATCGAAAAATTGAAATTACATCGACAGCAACATTTCGATCAACAATTACTAAAGGATATTCATGTTTAATATAATCGGAATTCATGAACCAATAAATATCACCTATCATATTTGATCATGGAGTAAGTCTATAAATATAGCAACAAGAATTATTTGACATAAGATAACTGTGAAGTATTTTCCAAGACAATGTTCCACTGGTTGTAATAAGAGTTACATAACTAGTTATACCTTTGATGCTACATTATGCCTATCAATCTCTCACGTATTATCAATACTTTATCAGTAGGAATAATAATAAATGTCACAATGAAATATTCTCCTTCAATCAATGCAAAACACCTTTTGTAAAACTGGTATTACTAAATTGCCTAGTCATCGACAGAAGGTCAGAGAATGACATCTTTTTGATCAACTAAATGCATACTACTCAACTATAGATTTTAACATTGCTTTGATTAATCTGTATGTTTTCTTACTAATTTAATGTACTCGCATTTTAGTCATTAAAATAATTTACCAAGAGTATTGTAATCTTTTTCATATATCATAAAACAAAAAAATTGATATGATGATTAATTATGGATGTTTAATAAACATATAATTACCTAATTTAAATAGATAATTCAAAGAAATGGATTTATTTTACTATTAAAAGCGACAGTCTTCGTTTCTGAGATTGAACTAATTTAACTGTATCTCAAAAAAAATCTCCAATAATTCGATTAATGGTATAATAATGAAATATCTTCAAATTTCTAACTGTACATATAATATTTCGTAAAATAGTATGTACAGGTAAAACGATAGAGATAGTTATGGTTATAGGACTAATATCCATATGAAAATTCATATCGTATAATTCTATATACGTAAATTCATAAATTTTAAGAAATACTCGCAATCAATTTACCAAATTACCATAAAACTGATCTAAACTCCTAATGTTATTTTCAAGACGCAATACGGAGGTTTAAAATAGGGTGGAAAAATAATTGATCGTAAGAGATATCTATGTAGTACATCAGTATAGGTATAGACTATAGGTACATCTATTTAACCTAGATTATCTATTGTGAAACAAATGTGAAAAATTTATTGTTATTTTCTAAATTACATTTTAATATAAAATATTGATTACTAATAAATAATAATACTTTATTATTGCAATTCAAATAATATGTATAGTACGGAAATCTGAACTTTACAATTATTAAAGTAAACTTTTAATATTTTACCTTTGTATTCAAAACGACTTTATTACTGACATTTACAATAGATAAGTTATTGTGTAAGTTTTCCAAAGTGTGAGATAATATTATTATTTCATTTTGAAGATAAGTCTAATCTCCTTAAATCATATGCAGCTTTAGATAATGCTTACCTAGTTAGCTACCTAATCTTATCTAGTAGCTATAGGCCTGAGAAAAACAGCAGCATGTGTTTACAAAGTCACTTCACAGAGAGCATCACAAGGACTGACAGCATAGGGGAAAGTCCTGTCCTTTCTTTCATTTTAACAAATCACTGCCCAAACGGTAAAGGACCCACAAGTAAGTACTAACCGAATATGCCTTTAACAAAAATAACCCATTCAGTATGGTGATGTTATTAAGTTTCTCCGAGTACAATAGGACTCTAAAATTGAATTTTTCGTACCATATACATCATGCATGTTCTAAAATATCAAAAACGACTGGTGTCTTCAGTAGGATTACTCATTGGGCACCTATCGATATTTGGATTAGATTATATTATAGTATTGTATATCCCTATTTGTCATATGGTATTCTTGCCTTGGGCAGAGTAGCTGATGTGCAACTAAATACTCTTGTAGTAATTCATAAACGCATAATTAGAACAATAACCTGTTCAGATTATTTTGCACCATCGCAACCCTTATTTGCAAAAACTGAAATTCTCCGATTTTTATAAACTTGCTATCGGCACTCGCATGTACAAGCTTTCCTCCTCAGGCAATATTACTCTTCCCACTCATCATTATACTGTAGCACTAGATTTCGCACCAGAGCAGTTCCTACTTTTCAAAGATTGTCTCAATGCTAAAGATCCCTATTTTTTATTGGTCCAAAAATTTGAAATAGTATTCCCTCAGAAAACGAAAACTGTCCAACCATCAAATTTTTAAAAAGAAATATAAGCAATACTTTATCAGTTTGTATGAGCAGTGAATTGTTAACTTTGATAATCTCTTAACTTTGTTAACTCCTTATGACTATCTTTTTGTTGCCCAAAAAGTTCCCATCGAACTTCGAATGGGCTTGAATTTATTTATTTTCCTTTATTGTATGAATATTGTAATCTACATTTAAAAAGAACATATAAATTACTCTTCATTCATACATAGATACATGTTAACAACTATTTTTCTTCGTTGTCATGTATACGAAATATGTAACAGTGTAAGATATTTAAGTTTCAAAATTTTATAGATTATATTGTTATAGTTAATAACCAAATTGAATATACTAACATTATAGTTTAAGAACAGGTAAGCAAAGAGTGAGGGTGACTATTTTTGTCATTGCACGAAGGTCATTCTTAGAGCTAACTCTTTGATTTTACTTACTAAAAGGCAGTGTATAAAAGGAAAAAATTATAATTGTAGAAATTTTAATACAGGGTGCTTATACTTCTTCCATGGAAACTATTTTGAAATAGAACAACTTCAGTGACATTTTAATCTCATTGAAGTTTTCACTCTGAATATTCGTTCTTTGCTTGTTTATTGCATGTTTAAGACCCGCTGCACACTTGCATTTTTAACACTGCGGGAAAAAGCTCTTCTTAAAATGTGTTCACACTTGCTTTTTTTTTTCATTGGTGATGGAAAAATCACTTTAAATTTTCACTTCAACGATGAAAAAACGCATGTGTGAACACATTTTAGGAAGAGCTTTTTTCCGCACTGTTAAAAATGCAACTGTGAAGCGAGCCTTAACCATGCAATGAACAAGCAAAGAACGAATATTCAGAGTGACAACTTCAAGAGATTAAAATGTCACTGAAGTTGTTCTATTTCAAAATAGTTTCCAAGGAAGAAGTATAAGCACCCTGTATTATGATGATTGCTTCTGCTTTCACTGAGTGTACACGTGTGGTGTCCTGTGCCGCTCCGCCTCGTTGTGTTCTTTTGTTTATTGCCTGGTGTTTCTTCAATATTTTGACAGTGCTTGAGAAATTTATATCTGTGTTTTTGTGCCAGCACCTGGCCTTAGTGTAAAACTTCTCTAGTAGCATATACTCTATTGAACTAATCTCACTAGAAATGCCTCCAAAGTCAAGGAAGCAACCGGCACCTGAACAGCCTCCTTCTGACAGGAATCCTGAAATTGATGAAATAGACGACAATGACGGTAACTTAGCTAGTGAAAGTAAGGAAATTCTTCGCTATGTGCTGTTCAAGTTTAATGAAAAATTTGATCAATTTAAGCATGAAATTCTATCTGAGATGAATAAGAAAGATGAATTAATCGATTCGCTTCAGCAGGAAATTATCAATCTAAAGCAAGACGTACGCAAAGCAGAAGAACGGTTGGAAAACATCGAAAACTCGGGTAGAGATGACGAATTGATACTCTCTGGGGATGTCATTAAATCCCCTTTCAATTTTAATGAAAACACATCTATTAAGGTTTCTGAACTACTCAAAAATCATCTTAAATATGAATTACCAGAACATAACATAATTGTAGCAAAACGCCTTGGCCGCAAGACAGATGCCCAATTGCCGGATAGTAGGAAAATACTGATCAAGGTGAGAGATCACCAGTGTAAGAGGGACCTTATTCTTGCCTGTAAAAAGTATAAGCCGCAAGGTATGTTTATTAATGATCACCTGACTCCGAACAGATCTCTCATATTGTATGCTATAAGAAAATCTAAACGTATGAAACCTGAAATCGTGTCAGGATGTGGTTCTTTTAACGGAGAGGTATATGTGTGGTTAAAATCTACGACTCCAGGTGGCAGAGATAAGAAATTGTTCATTAATACGTTTGATAAACTACAGAAATTTGCCAGACTCGCTTCAAGTGAATATCAGGGTATTGTTGGAGAGTTCTACAACTCAGTGACTATTTGAAGCTATACTATCTGCAGTAAGACAATACCTCTTTTTGTATGGGAGTTTTTCCTTAGATTGGAAGGCACTCATATAAGCAATCGATATGAGTTGACCTGCTTGTTTAATTTATCTTTCTATGAATATAATGTTAATGTGCAAATGACTGGTTTGCAAACTCATGTATATTTACTTATACATGAAGACTTGCACACTACTGTCTGGGTTGAATTTGCGCTGTATTTCGATACATATACTTGTTTCAGTGATACTCTGCTTCATGAACATTTGAGAAAGGTACAAGGCGGAAACTATGCCCGATATTTTGATGTAAATGACTCTGTGATAATACCCGATATGTTTCTCCGACGATTTATGCCCCACCCTGGTGAATGCCCCTCCCTTGGCTGTGATTCTCCTCCTTCAATGTCGGTGACTGCGTCGTGTGGGCACACCTACCCCTGGGTCAGACCAGTGACTGATGCACCTCCTCCGTGTATTTGCAGATCGTGTTCTCATTGGAAGCTGACCATGCTCTCATCAGTCATCGGATCCTTGATTGTAATTTTACTTTTTTTCTGTTATTTCGATGACAAATGATACTAATATGCTAGGTGATATTGATGCTGATTTGAACCATTTCAATAATTTGTATCCAAACTTGAATGATGAAATAAAATATTATAACTGGGATTCTTTAGGTAGAGAAATAATAGCATCTGTGCGGTCTGTACCTAGAGCACACTTTAATATTGTACATACGAATATTAGATCAATCTTACACAAATTCGATGATTATGTTGGTGATATTAATGCCGCTGGGCTTGAGTTCGATATCTTGTGCTTTAGTGAAACTTGGTTAAGGGACGACATAACCCATTTGGTACACCTAGCAGGTTACTCTGCACATCATTGTGTGAGAGACGGTAGAGGTGGTGGAGTGAGTGCATTTGTCAGAGAGGAATATGACTGTGTAGTTTTAAATGAGTTTACATTGTCGCTTCCTTATATTGAAAAAATCTGTATAAGAGTTAAGAGATTAAATATATGCTTATTATTATTAGTGATCTATAGACCACCTAGCGCCCGTTCAGATCTATTTCTCAATGAGATCTCAAATATTTTAGATGGGGTAAATGCCAATACTTATGATGAGATTTTCATAACGGGAGATTTTAATTTTGATACACTCAGGATTGATGTAAATGATGAAAGTAGACAGTTTATTAATCTAATGAATTCTTATTCTCTCATGCCTACTATAACGAAACCTACACGAATTACTGATTATAGCAGTTCATTACTCGACAATATTTTTATAAAAAATCCTGTAGCCTATAAGGCTGGAATAATTATTTCCGACCATTCTGATCACTTTCCTGTCTTCATGTGCTATGAATTAAATCCTAATGATACCACGACTGAATCAAATAGATTTATAAGGTATAGAATTGTTAATGATCGTTCGCTTAATTTGATGTATGAGTCTTTTGCGCAGCATGATTTTACGGAAATTTTCACTTGTACTGATGCGAATATCGCTGTGCAAAACTTAGATAATACTATTTTGCGGTATTATAATATCCACTGTCCTATTGTTTCAAAGAATTTATCATATAAGGATGTGCTGAAACCGTGGATTTCAAATGAATTGAAGTCTGACATTAAGCGTCGTCAAAGTATGTTTATATTGATGAGACTAGGTAGAGTAACTTCTCACTCTTATAGGAGATTTAGGAACTATGTCACAGGTAGGATTAGAAAGGCAAAGAAGGATTATTTCACTCAGAAATTTGATATGCTGAAAAGTGATCTTAGGGCTACTTGGTCTCTCATTAATGGAATTATTAGAGGTACTAATAGAAATAAGGTTTCTATGATTAAAGAGTTGAGTGATGGTGGATTTATGGTAAAGGAACCTAACTTGATCTGTGACGTACTAAATAACTATTTCTCTAATATTGGTAAAAATATCAATGACTCTGTTCCACAAACAAACTTCAGTCCTGAGAACTATATACCTGGGGATTATCCTAATTCCTTATTCTTTAGCCCAGTGAATGAATATGATGTGAATGTTTTAATATTTTCTTTAAAAAATAAGTTTACTGGTTTAAACTGTTATTCAGCTAAAGTTGTAAAGTATATATCTCCCGTGATATCTCCTGTTTTATGTCATGTTATAAATATGTCTTTATCTAGTGGAGTGTTTCCAACAATGTTTAAGGAATCTAGAGTATGTCCAATTTACAAGGGTGGTGATCCTGCCCAATGTGCTAATTACAGACCTATATCGATCCTTCATATTCTAAGTAAAGTATTTGAGAAGGTAGTTTATTCTCAGCTGAGTAATTACCTGGGTTCGAGGAGAATACTGTGCGACCAGCAGTTTGGCTTTAGAGCTAAACGACAAACTAACAATGCCATGGTTGACTTTCTAACATATGTCTATAAAGAACTTGATAACAATAAATTGGTCTTCTCTCTTTTCGTTGATTATAGGAAGGCATTTGACTGTATCTGTCACGAAATACTACTTTCAAAAATGTGGAAGTATGGTATACGTGGTGTTTGTTTTGAGTGGTTCAGGTCATACTTGTCTAATCGAGCCCAGTTTACTGCATTAGACGGTTATTCGTCCTCATTAAGATCAGTTACTACAGGTGTACCACAGGGATCAATTCTTGGGCCTCTCCTGTTCTTGATATTTATTAACGATATAACTCGATCTACTAATAAATTCAAATATGTTTTGTACGCAGATGACTGTAATTTGTTCTATTCTTTTGATAGAAGTTCTTTGCCTGTAATTCATAATATAATAAATTCTGAATTAGAACATTTCAATAACTGGGTACTAGCAAATAAGTTGCAGTTAAATGCTGACAAAACTAACTATACTGTTTTTTCTTATAAAAATGAGATAGTAATTCCAAATATCAAGTTGAATAACCAGATGTTACCATTCACGAAGACAGCGAAATTTCTTGGAATTATAATAGATAATTAATAATTTAACTTTTTCTCAGCACTATAACCATATTTGTATGAAAGTTTCGAAAACCACAGGTATTCTCAATAAAATTCATCATTTCTTCCCAAAGCATATTCTTATATCACTCTACTACTCTTTGATTTACCCCTATTTAATGTATGGCATTGAAATTTACTATAGTGTCAATAGGTCTAACCATGATAAGTTGGCTGTTTGTCAAAGGAAAGCTATTCGATCTATTAACTGTGTTCCATATAACTCCCATACTAACCAATTATTTAAAAATGATAACCTGTTGAAACTACACGACATTCATATTTACCATTGTTCAATTTATATGTTCAAAGCTATTTTCCGAAATCTGGATTCTAACATTAGCACATTGCCGAGGAATAGTGATTTTCATACCCATAATACAAGATTTAATTTTAAATTCAATGTACCATTGTTCAGAAAGTCTCGTTCGCAGCAATCAATTACCTTTACTGGAGTTAAAATCTGGAATGATTTGCCAATTTCCACGGACTGCAGTCTGTATACGTTCAAGCGTAGACTGAGATTATCTATGCCAAGTAAATATTAACTTTTTTTGTCTTTAGCAGAGCTTAGTTGTGTTTTATTGTAGATGTACAGCAGCTGTTCTTTATATTGTTCTAGGTTGTCTATCTTGTAGCAATTTTGTATTGATAAATAATTTTTTTAAACTTATATAGGTTGCCCCCGAAGCCAAGTAGCTTTACGGGCCTTAGTATTCTCTTTTGTATGTTATATTTGCTTCTGTCATTATATTGTTGGAGTGTATCCCGACACTTCAACTTAAGCTGTAAAGGGAATATTTTGTTAAATAAAATCTTAAAAATCTTAAAAAATTATAATTTCTACCATTATAATTTTTTTCCTTTTTTATTCACTGCTTTTTAGTAAGTAAAATCACAGAGTTAGCTTTAAGAATAACCTTTGCGCAATGACAAAAATAGTCACCCTCACTCTTTGCTTACCTGTTCTTAAACTATGTTCATCAGTTAAAAATAATTTCCACCAGTTAATAGTACAATAGAGACCAAGATACAGTTTGTTCGTCTATTGGTTAACGATTTATAAGCATTTGAAAAAGAGGAAACATTTTTGTGGCCCATACTGTATAGTCACCGCCGCTATCGACTCTCTTCAATTTTAACTACACTATTTAGTTACGCCGCTAAATCATGGAGTCAGATGAGCGTCTATATACAGAAGTGCCGCTTGTTGGATATACATAGAGTCTATATATAGACTGTGCCGCTTGTTGGTGGAGTCACAAATGAGTTTTGTATTGTTATTCATATAGTTGAACTAAAGATATAAAAAAGTGAGCATGTTAAAGTTGCATAAATTGAATTAGTTACTTTTATTCGTATACATATAGAGTAGACATTATTTATGAAATTAAATTAAATGTTAATAAAACAATTCAAAATAGTTATCCTTTATTTCATTAGAAAGAAAAGTCGTTGCATATTTCCATTGACTATGGAACAAAATACGTTGCGCATAAATTTTATTACTCATGAGTCATGACTCAAAGAAAAAATAAATGGAGAAATGAAATTAACTTGATCAATTGAACAATCAACATTCAACAAAATAATATGCATGTTATAAGTGCACAACCAATGCAGGAATTACTGCTAGTGTATCACCATCTTTACCGACAATTACATGTATCTACACGTTTACTTACACGGCCCTAGAAGTACTAGCTTTTCCGGACCTGAATGGTTCCTTACTTTGTTCCAGTGTTTAAATATTACCGTGTAATTTAACAGTTTATATATTGTGAGATAACATTCTGTTTCAATAAATAGATAAATATACTTGTCATATTTCTAAACACCGTCTATAAAACAATAAATTAGCGACTATAAATAGACGCTCCGCTAAATGGGACCAATTTTCAGAACGTCTATATATAGTTAGACCGCTTGGAATGGGTTAATTATTACACTTAGTATTCTTTAAACTAGAAATAGTGTCAAGGTGGTAAAAAAAATTCTTTCCAGTACAAAATTGTGCAATACCAGGTTTGTACTTTTATTTTCCACTAGACAAACCCGCGTAATGTTTTCTCACATTCTTCAATTACAGAAAAGCTAAAAACAATCTCTAACAATAATACCTTCTGAAAATGGTTCGGAAAATTTTGTCGCTACTCTTACTCGTTTCGGCAGTCATTGCCCATTCTTTGGCATCACCTCTGCGCAACTCCACCCAGTTTGGCAAAGTTCTCTACATTCTCTTTGACGGGTAAGAAAAAGATTTCTAAATCTGCAATCTAAATCTTTCTATTCATTAATTCAGTAGAAAGGAATACCTATTTCAGTGTACAAACTTGATTCAATGATAAATACCTTCAGCGGTTTCAATAAGATATGTTTCGATCAATAATTATTCACCGAATTTTCGCAATCTTAAGATTGTGCTGCAAGTTTATAAACGCTTTAAATTGTGCAGTAATCTCGAGATTGTGCAAGGGTCGTATGCACGAATTAGTGATCATGTTCTTTTAAGCTAACTAACTCATGCAAGCTTCATTAATAATATATGAACATATTCTTTTAATATTTTAAAATTTATATTTTTCACTTGCTACTTTTGGTAACAATGTTTGCAACAGCAAACTGTGCAGCAGCCGACAGTATTGAATTATAAATAAACAATAAAATTAACGAATTCAAAAGTGGAAACCTATTTATTTCATTATAAATTTGAAGATATTATCTATAGCTTTAATATCATATTTTTTTATTAAATGAGTCAACTGGTTATCACCTCCATCAGCTTAATACTCTTTACGTGCCTTCCACAACTTGAGAATATGGTACTTAAAAATGCGGGATTTCAAATCGATGGAATAAGAAAAATTTAAAATTGAATTTTTTTGACTTTGGAAGATGCTGGAATTTCAAAATATTCTGGAGTTTGAAAAATTCTGAAATCTCAAAAATTCTGAAATTTCAAAGCTCTGAAATTTGTAAAATTCTGGAATTTCGAAAATTCTGGTATTTCAAAAATTCTGGATTTTCAAAAATTCTGGGATCTCAAATTTCTGGAATATCAAAGTTCTGGAATTTCAAAAATTCTGGAATTATTAGAAAATCCGAAATTACCAAAAAAATTCAAGATTATAGTAATCCGATAAATTTTATTTAAAAAATCTGGATAATAATTAATTACAGTACATAATTTTTGACGGGTAATACACAAGAGAAATAATGATACCGAAATCTGAGTAACAGGAAAATAACAAATCTGGAAAACAAAACAATTTTTTTTAAATTCTGAATACAAAAAAAAATGAAAATTTTAAAAGTAGCCAAAAATAAATATACCGTCATTTTTGACAAGTACCTCACTTGTAACTATATAACGGAAAATTGTAGAGCACAGCGCATACCCTCTCTGCCGCTTATAAATGACTTTGACCATCTAATAGTCATTGAGTTATAAAAAACCTTATATGCCTACCAGATCGCTTTTAAAATTTAATCAAATGGTTCCTGCATAATGACCAATCGTCCCACTGAATTTCAGGCAACTTGATTGAAAAAATTGAGTTATTGATATATAAATGACCTTTACCTTGAACTTTGAGCAGGTCGCTCTCAAATTATAACCAAATCGTTCCTGGATAATGACCAATCGTCCCATCAAATTTCAGGCAATTTGGTTGAATATTTTTGAGTTATGAGAATAACTAGATTATAGATGAGTAAATGTTAACTAAAACATAGCCATCCGCAATTTGTGAAGGTAAACTGCTAGTTCTGATCAATAAACAATGTAAGTTTCATCTATTAGCAATAGTTTTAAATAAGAATAGGATAAAAAAAGTCCTAATTGTATTACCTTTATATTTTACAATATGTTTTAATCATTCCAGATTTCGACACGATTACGTAACAAACCAAAATGAAACCGCTCTACCTGGTTTCACGAAATTTCTTGAAAACGGCGTGAGAGCTGAATTCGTGAACCCAATGTACCCAACACTGTCGTACCCATCATGGACAACACTCAGTACCGGTTTGTATCCTGAGAACCACGATATCATCGGTAACTATTTCTATGACCCGGAAGATGGCACCAAATTTTCACTCTTCGATGATGAAGCTACTGCGATGAAAAAAGTAACATTTGAAATCTAACATCGAAATGTAAAATGCAATTAAATATATGTGGTTAGAGTGAATCATTTTTATATTAAGTCATGTTTAATTGTTAATACAGTGGTGGCATGCAGAACCTTTATGGACTACCGCCACTAAGGCTGGATTAAAAGCAGCTCTTTACCTTTGGGGGAGATGCGATGTTCCTTATGATGATGTGCTGCCAGACACTTGCGAACATTTTGTGAAGATTCCAGGAGCAGAGATTTTTCAGACAAATATCGATAAAGCTCTGCAAAAATTTCAAGATGGGTATGATCTAGTTCAGGTAAGAATTAGATCTACTCAAATCAAAAGAAAATAATTCAAATGCTGTCAAATGATAGTAATTATCTTTGAACGTTTAAGGTTTACACTGAGCACACTGACTACATTGGACATAATATTGGACCGGAAACCGAGGATATGGAAGTAGCAGTTCGGGAATTGGACGAAATCATTCTGTATCTTTTGGAGAGTCTTGAAGAATTGGGGCTTGATGATGAAGGTAACAAAAATATAAGACATCGTAATATTCAAGGAACAGTGTTTGGTAATATAAGATGTAGATAAGGCCATAACTTGTTATTTTGAATCCATCATAGACTAGTAATTGAATAAGCATTATCGATATGTCATAGTCATTTTGATAGAAATTTGATCGTATAAGAAGAATTCCATTCTTTCTTCACAACTGCAGTGAACATAGTGATTGCAAGTGATCATGGGATGGCAAACACAGCCCCTGGTGACATCACAAGAACAGAAATGGACGACTACCTGCCAGCTGGAGCTGAAGGTATCGAAAGTATCGCTGACAAGGGAACTTTCATAAATATCAAAGTCAAAGATGGCTACTTAGATCAGGTTACTGAATATATTTTAATAAATGTCATATATGTACATCTGAAATATTAAGTACTATATCTGATTTTTCATCATATGATATATATGATTATTTCATTGACTCGTCGTCTCTGTAGGTATACACAGGACTACTTAGTATGCCTGGAGTTCGGGTTTTCAAAAAAGAAGATATTCCAGACTATTTTCACATCAAAGAGGCCAAATACTTACATGATATCGTTATTCTCACTGATATAGGTGAAGTATACATATACTTTTTTTGTCTAAAATAAAAATAGAGACCCTTGCTCGCTTATGTAATAATTTTTTCTTTGAATTCCGTAGATAATTTCATACTGGCTTCTCGAAGTGAACCTCAATTTCCTATTCGGGATGACGACTACATTTACTACGGTGCCCATGGCTATTCTCCAGACGAGATGAAAATGAAATCCATATTCTTTGCTCATGGACCAGGTAAAAAGAGTTAACTAATAAAATATGACGAATTGAGTATAATAATATAATAATAAACCTTGTTTCTTGTAATGATTTTTTTTTTCAGCATTCAAGAAGGATTTAATTATTGATCCCATAAATATCGAAGACATCTACCAGGTAGTCATGCACGCGATGAATGTTCAAGCGCAGCCAAACAACGGAACTTGGGAAAATGTGAAGGATGTGTTTGCCGATAGTGCAACTGAGTTCTCAGAAGAATAAACTAATAGTGGTCAAGACTATATTAGACTCTATATTATAATATTGATATTATTCATCTCATTGTTTAATTATACAGTATGGGCCACAAAAATGTTTCCGATTTTTCAAATACTTGTAAATCGTCAGTCAATAGACGAAAAAATTAAATTTTAGACTCTTTTACTCCGCCTCTTATTGTACTATTAACAGGTAATAACATTTTTGAACTGATGGACATAATTTAAGAACAGGTGAGCAAAGAGTGAGGGTGATTATTTTTGTCATTGCGCGAAGATCATTCTTAGAGCTAACTCTGTGATTTTAATTACTAAAATATGCAGTGAACAAAAAAGGAAAAAAAGTATAACGGTATACAATTTAATTCTGGGAGCTTACACTTCTTCCTTGGAAACTATTTGGAAATTGAACAAGTTCAGTGACATTTTGATCTCATTGAAGTTTTCACTAGGAATGTTCGTTCTTCGCTTGTTCATTGCATGGTTAAGGCCCGCTACACACTTGCAATTTTAACACCGCGGAAAAAAGCTCTTCTTAATAAGAGTTTACACTTGCGTTCTTTTTATCTCTGATGGGAAAATCACATTAAATTTTCACTTCAGCGATAAAAAAAAGCAATGTGAACTCTTTTCCAGAAGAGCTTTTTTTCCGCTATGTTAAGAATGCAAGTGTGAAGCGAGCCTTAACCATACAATTAACAAGCGAAGAACGAATATTCAGAGTGAAAACTTCAATGAGATCAAAATGTCACTGAAGTTGTTCTATTTCAAAATACAATTCAAAAAAAGTATAAGCAACCTGTATTAAAGTATCTGCCATTATAATTATTTTTCTTTTTATTCACTGCCTTTTAGTAAGTAAAATCACAGAGTTAGTTATAAGAATAACCTTCGCGTAATGACAAAAATAATCACTCTCACTCTTTGCTTACCTGTTCTTGAACTATGTCCATCAGTTCAAAATTGTTTTCACTCGTTAATAGTACAATAAGAAGCAGAGAAAAAGAGACCAAGATACAGTTTTTTCGTCCATTGGCTAACGATTTACAAGTATTTGAAAAAGCGGAAACAGTTTTGTGGCCCATACTGTATGTGTACCTACTGATAAATAAATTTGAAAATTCCAGCTTTAAGTTTTGAATCGCGGATAGTTAACTCTAGTATATATTATCACTAAATGTTTTCTCTACATTACAAGCTGTAATTTTTCATAAAAAGTTAAGCAGATTAACTTTTATTATCTTATCTTGAAAAGTACTTTGGAATTCGATTAAAGATAATGGTAGTTATCTCTGTAGTCTATATTATTATAGTCCATTTTTACATTTTATACATATTTTTTCCAAGTTAATTAATTCAATTTTCATTTTCTCTATTTATTCCGTGTGTTACCATGTATATATTTACCAATGTGAATTAAATCCCTATAGATTCCAGTATAACAAATCATTAAAAGAAAATTTCGAATTTCATAAAACAAATCAATAGCGTTTTATAAAACCAAATAGGTAGGAGGAATCCTAAAATAAAATTCCTCCTAATAAATAAAATAAAATTATATTTTAGATAAATTCAGAAAATATCCTGAAGAGCAATTCGAATTAATTCCAATCTATTAACTAATATAAATCAAGTAAAAATATTTAGGAAACAAGTTTGAATTTCGGTAAATCCTTTTAACACGATCAGTTTGAAATTTTCAGGTCTCCATGTACCTTTTCTTAGTAATATCGGCATTTATACATGGTTATAAATTGATAATTAAATATGGGAGAAAAGTAAACATCTGTAACTTCAACGATTTTATTGTCACAATAAAAACAAACATATTATTATAAAGATGAAAAGTTGAAATTTCATTAGTACGCTTCAGTTTTGAAAATAAAGATTATAAGATGGGCTCCCTCTGCCTTCAGACATTCTTGCATTTTCTTAATCCCCACGCTGCCTGCATTATTTATTAGACAAGGAGCCCAGAGGGGTTGGGTTAGCTCAAAACCGAACCAATTTTCAATTACATCATGATGATGTATATATAAATTCCAATACATAAATTTGATAGTCTGCTGAGTTTCTAGTTGTGGGTGCGTCTGTGACGGCAATTAAAAAGAGGGGGAAAAAGATGACCAAGATGAGCTCAATAAATAATACTTTTGAAACTAGTGCCAAAATGTCTCTCAGACCCAAATATGATATTGATGGACAATGCCAGACATTTTTAGCGGAGGATTACCCCCGCCAGACGAGAGTAACTGATGCGCCAAAAGTAAACTAGATCAGCTGAAAAGCGATACGAATGAAACCAATTACAAAATGATCAACACCACGCCATGCAGGTATCATGAATGGACAATGACAGACATTTTCGGTGGTGGAATACTCCCGTCAAACGACCCGAAGGAGCCACCCTTAAAAGAAAGCTAGATCAGCTCTAAAGCAATACGAGAGAAACCAATTGCAAAATGTTCAGCACCACCAAAGGTACCTTCTGTGAACAATGCCAGAAAATTTCGGTAGTTAAGAAAAAATTCGGTGGTGGGTACTCTCTCAATTAAGATCTTAGAAGAACACTAAACTGATTTGATGTAACTATTAGGGCTATGACAATATGCTTTGTAAATCATTGAGAATATTATAGACGGATAGAATTAAAGAGTATTGAATGGTTCTACACCAGCGGTATATAGTATTCGATACCATTTCATTTCGTCTGTGATAATCTTAAGATCTATGATTTATAAAGCATATTGTCACAACCCTACTCATCACAAATTGTTTATTAGAAAATTAAATGACCTGTCCTTGGTGGTAACTGTTGTATCCTATGGTAAAGGAAAATGCAGTTACTGCTGTTGTATCCTATGGTAAAGGGACAGTTACTGCTGTTGTTTCCTATAGTAAAGGATCAGTTACTGCTGTTGTATCCTATGGTAGAGGGTCAGTTACTGCTGTTGTATCCTATGGTAAAGGGACAGTTACTGTTGCCATCATTTCTTCTCCCCATTTGGCTACTTGTTCCTTTTACCGAAAGTTTCTTGCGTATATTAACGATCCTATAGACTCCTAGAGTTTAGTGCCTTTGGGGGAGGTGATTTTCAATTAGACTAAGTGTTAAGTTTGTTGCAGATATTTTCTTTGGAAAATCTTAGTGGTGAACCCATTAGCAAAAAAAAAAATCATACATAAAGGGTATTTCATTTCAGATCCCACAAAATTTGACAACTTGCATAACAACCCAAAATGAACACATTTTAAATATTAAAAAAGTCCAAAAATGCTTCGTTATCGAGATATTGATACTAGGATTCTAGGGTAATTTTTGATATGCATAGGGAATTTTACATAAAACAAACATTGTTTAACTGAAACAAACATTGTTTAACTAAAACAAACATTGTTTAACTAAAAAAACATGGTTTAACTGAAACAAACATTTTTTAACTAAAACAAACATTGTTTAACTAAAAAACATGGTTTAACTAAAACAAACATTGTTTAACTAAAAAACATGGTTTAACTAAAACAAACATTGTTTAACTAAAAAACATGGTTTAACTAAAACAAACATTGTTTAACTAAAAAACATGGTTTAACTAAAACAAACATTGTTTAACTTAAAAAACATGGTTTAACTAAAACAAACATTTTTTAACTAAAAAAACATGGTTTAACTAAAACAAACATTACTTAACTAAAAAAATATGGTTTAACTAAAACAAACATTGTATAACTTAAAAAACATGGTTTAACTAAAACAAACATTGTTTAACTAAAAAAACATGGTTTAACTAAAACAAACATGGTTTAACTAAAACAAACATTGTTTAACTAAAAAAACATAATTTAACTAAAAAAACATGGTTTAACTAAAACAAACATTACTTAACTAAAAAAATATGGTTTAACTAAAACAAACATTGCTTAACTAAAAAAAACATGGTTTAACTAAAACAAACATTGTTTAACTAAAAAAACATGGTTTAACTAAAACAAACATGGTTTAACTAAAACAAACATTGTTTAACTAAAAAACATGGTTTAACTAAAACAAACATTGTTTAACTAAAAAACATGGTTTAACTAAAACAAACATTGTTTAACTTAAAAAACATGGTTTAACTAAAACAAACATTTTTTAACTAAAAAAACATGGTTTAACTAAAACAAACATTACTTAACTAAAAAAATATGGTTTAACTAAAACAAACATTGTATAACTTAAAAAACAAGGTTTAACTAAAACAAACATTGTTTAACTAAAAAAACATGGTTTAACTAAAACAAACATGGTTTAACTAAAACAAACATTGTTTAACTAAAAAAACATAATTTAACTAAAAAAACATTGTTTAACTAAAACAAACATTACTTAACTAAAAAAATATGGTTTAACTAAAACAAACATTGCTTAACTAAAAAAACATGGTTTAACTAAAACAAACATTGTTTAACTAAAAAAACATGGTTTAACTAAAACAAACATGGTTTAACTAAAACAAACATTGTTTAACTAAAAAAACATAATTTAACTAAAAAAACATGGTTTAACTAAAACAAACATTTTTTAACTAAAAAACCATTGTTTAACTAAAACAAACATTGTTGAACTAAAACAAACATAGTTTAACTAAAACAAACATTGTTCAACTAAAACAAACATTGTTTCGCTTAAACAAACATTGTTTCGCTAAAACAAACATTGTTTCGCTAAAACAAACATTATTTCAAATAAAACAAACATTGCTCTAGTAAAACAAACATTGCTCAAGTAAAAGAAACATTGATTAAGTAAAACAAACATTGCTTAAGTAAAAGAAACATTGATTAAGTAAAACAAACATTGTTTAAGTAAAAACAAACATTGTTCAAGTAAAACAAACATTGCTCAAGTAAAAGAAACATTGTTTAAGTAAAACAAACATTGTTCAAGTAAAACAAACATTGCTTAAGTAAAACAAACATTGCTCTAGTAAAACAAACATTGTTTAAGTAAAACAAACATTGTTTAAGTAAAACAAACCTTGTTCAAGTAAAACAAACATTGCTTAAGTGAAACAAACATTGTTCAAGTAAAACAAACATAGTTTAAGTAAAACAAACATAGTTTAAGTAAAACAAACATTGTTTAAATAAAACAAACATTGTTTAAGTAAAACAAACATTGTTTAAGTAAAACAAACATTGTTTAAGTAAAACAAACATTGTTTAAGTAAATCAAACATTGTTTAAGTAAAACAAACATTGTTTAAGTAAAACAAACATTGCTTAAGTAAAACAAACATAGTTTAAGTAAAACAAACATTGCTTAAGTAAAACAAACATTGCTTAAGTAAAACAAACATTGTTTAAGTAAAACAAACATTGTTTAAGTAAAACAAACATTGTTCAAGTAAAACAAACATTGTTCAAGAAAAACAAACATTGTTTAAGTAAAACAAACATTGCTTAAGTAAAACAAACAATCAAACAAAATAAATTATCAAAACTGGTTAGTTTTCAAGATTCTGACTTTTAAAAATTAATTTATAATGACTCCTACCTAGTTTCTATAAATGGTTATTAGTTGAAAATTAAACATAACAGACGATTATTACACATTCAATAACATTGTAATAGGTACTAATGTCTGTTATGCTTAATTTTCCACCAATAACAACCATCTGTTAGTGACGTGAGTATCTTTTTCTCTGATAGTATTTACCTAACTTCTAACCCGTCATTTTAAACAAACTCTTCATCCTCCAACACAAAATTTATTATCTAATTCAATAAAGATTCTATTATGATTATTAAACCCTTAAAATTGAAGAAATTAAAATAAATCTAATTATAATACTCAAAAATAGTGAAATGAAATATATAGAAAAAATTAATTTGCTTTATTTTTTAGAACAACACGTTTTTAATTTTTGTTGAAAATCGTGTAAATCGAATGTTAAATTATGAGTAATTATATTATTGTGAATTAGGAGTAATTATTTGATTATTTGAAATTAGTAAATGTTAATGAACAAATGTGGTGCAATGCATGTCCACACGTACCTACTAACTAACTAACTAACTAACTAACACACACCCTACCTGTAATGTGTACACTCAAAGAGAAGAATATCCGTTATGATTTCTTCACAGTTTACTAATTTCACATTTACAAATGGAAACTTCAATAATTGTATTGTTTGTAGATATTTTATACACAACAACAAATTTGTAAGATTTGAAAATGATAGGACATTAGACAACTTTAATTTGAGAAGTTAGCATCGTGCGGAGAGCCGGAGACTCTTTTCTGTGACTGTACAGTGAGTTGAGTTGCAGTGTAAGTGCTTAGTGGTTCAGAACGTTCTGTTCGTTACTATCGCTGTCACTGTGAGGTGCTAAACGTGTGTGCGGGAGCCAGAGACCGGTAAAGGAATTATCAAGAGAAATAAAGACTAGTGACAATAAACGAATGAAGTAGAGAGAGAATACGGGCGGCACCTCTAAGGTGAGAATATAGTTACTAACACAAAAATTATAGTTTTTAAAATATATGTTCTAAAGTTATAATTCTAAGAATATATCATATTGCAAATGAGAAAATAAATATATTGTATATTATGGTTATGTTTTTTATTAATAATGTTTATAAAAATACGATTCTTAGAGATATGTTTTTAAGGTTATAACATTTAAAAGATACGTACGTATTTTAGCGAATAAAATTATAAAGATAATGTATTTACCGAATATGTTTTCAAGGTTACAAATTAAAAGGTTTCTGGTTATAAAAATACGACAACTAAGAATAATGAACTACCGCATAAAATTTTCACGTCTAAATTTTCAAGAATATTGTTCCTTGCGGATAAGTTGTTTAGGCTATTGTGTACTATGATTGGCTATGGAAGCATATCATTGACCAATGAGAGACGAGACTGTGAGTTATTTGAAAATGAAAATAAATGGTGTTTAGCTCACACAGCAACTGCGCTTCATAACTTGAGTTAATATTTGCTGGAAAATTTAAAAGGAATTAGGTCTATTATGCTCATTTTAGTTTAGATTTAGATAAACGATAAACTGCGTCCATCGCTTTTTTGCAGATCACAATTTTGTGAATAATTTTAATATTATTGATCGTACAGTAGTGAAATTTTGGTTACTGGAAGATTGCTTCTATTTTAGTATCTTGCTGAAATATTTTTTGAATACATGAGAAAATTGGAAAGTTATGAACGTTTATGTATTTTGAAGGCATTTTAACTGTCCATCGCTTTATTGCAGCTCTGTGAAAAGGCCAAAAAATGGGCGATTAACTTCTACCGAGAGGGTAAAAATTGTAACAGGTCCTGCAGAAGGGAGGACTCTTCTATATTTAGCTTTATAACTTGGAAGGATTAAGAGAACAATAGTTTCTTTTGTGGAAAATCCCGACACAAACCCAAGATGAGATGAAGGTACGAGGAAAGAATATCCCCTCGAAATATTGGAAAAATACGCAGGCAGGTCATAAGGCAGCTAAATGATACTAGTGCCTCCATTTTTGACAAAGCTGTCATTGGTCTTACATCAAAACAGTCCTGAGGTAATGTCTCAAATGAAACGGTCAGAAATGCTCAATGGGGCTTAAGACCAGAGAACAAGGCAATCAAGTCATGAGAGTCTCTCAGTTGATGCCCAGAGATATGAGGAAAGAAGTTGTAACCCTTCAAGCATGAGATTGTGCGAAGTAATGCAAGAATATCATCTTTTGCCAACGAAATAATTGCAATCTATTAGGCCAAGGGAACAAGTACTCAACAAAAGAGGCAATGTAGGATTGAATTATTAGGTTTACCTCTCTGGTACTCGGAAAGGGCCAATTAACGTTTCACCAATGATGCCCGCTTAAAACAAAAAGCCACAGCCTCCTTGTTGACGACGAAACCAGTGTGGATAAACAGCTACAGTATGATCCAAACTTTAACCCATCCATCCAGACAATCAAGGGTGGCTCTTGCCTCATCTGTTAAAAGAACAAGTAGGAAGTTTGTTTCCATGTAATTCTGTGTACATCTAATGCCCTTTTCCTCATTGGTCTTGTTCATAGGAGGCCTGGAAATGGGCTCCACGGTCCTTGTCGTCTCATTTAAGACACTGTTTGGACGAATAACCAATGACAGCCTTGTCGAAAATGGAGGCACTAGTGTTATTTGGCTGCCTTATAACTTGCCTGGGTAGTTTTTGCATATTTTGAGGTAAAAAAGCTTCTCCTCGTACCCTCATCTCTCCTTGTTTTGGTGTCGGGATCTTCCACAATATAAACTATGTTTCTCTTATTCCTCCCAAATTCATTAGCTAAATATAGAAGACTCATCCCTTCTGCAGGACCTGTTACAATTTTTACCCTCTCGGTAGAAGTTAATCGCCCATTTTTTGGCCTTTTCACAGAGCTGCAATAAAGCGATGGACAGTTAAAATGCCTTCAAAATACATAAACGTTCATAACTTTCCAATTTCCTCATGGATTCAAAAAATATTTCAGCAAGATACTAACATAGAAGCAATCTTCCAGTGACCAAAGTTTCACTACTGTACGACTAATATTATTAAAATTATTCACAAAATAGTGATCTGCAATAAAGCGATGGACGCAGTTTATATAGACGATTATCTCAATAAATCTTTTGATAAAGCCTAAAATATTACAGTTTGCTTAAGTATTTATATAATATAGGTAGCCCAATAAACGTTTTCATACCGGATTTTTTTAAAGTAAAAAATAAATACCTTTCATGTATGTTGTTCATCAGATTTAATATTCTTTTCAAATAATAATAAAGTATAACTCCTGAGTTATGAAGCACTTAAGTAATGAAGGACCTCAGTTATGAAATGCACATGAGTTATGAAGTAGTTTTCTATGTTTAAATTATAGAAAATGATATAGCTACGGCAAGAATTTTGTCCTAGGTACCCCTCAATAACCGCATAGTTTTCAAGATTTTAATCTTAGAAAACTATCAGTGCACACGATATATGAAGAAGTTATGAAGCAAACAATACTTCATAAATAAGGTGTTTCACTGTAATAATGTAAATATAGTCTCGGACAATTCTTATTAATATAAACTATTTATCAATATCATACTGTATAATTATTTATTTAGAGTTAATCTTTCTGATATAAGAATTTAATCATTGGCGAAGAGTAAACTGTAATTGCGCAAGGCTTCATGCTAAAATAAATATATTAAGTCGATCTTAAATACAACTTTTATACTAAGAACAAACATATTAATCGTGTTTTCCTTCAAAATATACGCTTTTCTATTTACAGCTAGATATATCTACCTAAATAAATAAATAAATAAACATATAGCGTAAGCTCCAAATTATCGGACAGTTCCATATTTACGGACATCTCAGATTGAAAAATAATAATTGTTATATAGTTTTTTCTTATGTGTATGAAAAAGTGGATATGTCCGATAATTCGGAACTTACCCTATGTATAGTAATATATAAATTAATTAAGCTATTAGAATAGTTTGTGAACAATTGTATACTACTTTAAACTCGGGAGACAATTACCATTAAGAACTGCAATAAACTCGGCAGATTATCATTGCTTTATTCTATAGAGTTTTCGGCTGATTTAAACACCTCAAATCTAGGTGTTTAAACTATGGAAACACGACAAATATACTGCGCCTATTTTTAACTGGGTATAGTTATGCTGTATCCGAACACTCTACCAATTAATTTTTTCAATGTATGGTATTATCAGGGAAAGAATATACAAGGTCACTTTAAATTTTAGATTGAAAACCCGTGTAGATTAAAAAATTATTCTACTTTAATTATATACTTTTTCTTGTAATATCAAAGATGTAAAACCGTCCCGTCCGATAATTCGTAACTTACCCTATCGCAGAAAATAATCGAGATCAAAGAGGTATATCATCTATACTAATAATTTCTTTAGTGTGTTTATATATTTTTATTTTTATTTATTTATTTATTTATTTATTTATTTATTCATTTATTTATTTATTTGGTGTCCGCTTTTACTTGATTGGTTTTAAACATGAAGAATGTAACTATGATACCCACGGGAATATATTGACTTGGTATTTAAATTCCTCTATTTTTATTCAATTTTTAAATGTTTTTATCTATGAAAAAGTATCATTTTAAGCAGAAAAATAAATTTTATTTGAGTTCACTGAAAATGACCTAACAACGGGAAATAAATTACTATTGAAGACCCGTTATTTTTAACGGGCAAATTCACTAGTACAATAAATAATCATCACAGACTAATTTTTTTCTTCCAAATGGGGATATAGAAATGTCATGGCATGTCCTATCTTAAATTATAAACAAGGTAGATTTCAAGTTTCGAGAATAATTATGATATATTAGTGAGATTTCATTCGAACAACCACATATATATGCTTCAGTATTACCAACCATTAACCAAAATGTCCCAAACTTTCCTATTGCTATAGTTCAGGTAAATAATCATCAAGAATTATTCATTTGATTTTGACATTCTAATATTCTAATACTTATTTGATAGTAAGTGACCAAAACAAAATAGTGAAAATACGGTGACCGGTATATTATATTCCACCCCGGTATATTCCACCCTGGTAAATTCCACCCCGGTATATTCCACCCTAGGTATATTCCACCCTATTGTTATATTCCACCTCGGTAAATTCCACCCATCTTTTCAGGTTAGGTTTGGTTAGTTATTAATATTTGTCATTGATTAATAATATTTATAATACTTGGTAACTTGCATTTTCACTGTATCAAATTAAACCTTTTAAATTTTTCACTACATACAGGGTGGCGGAAAAGTAACTTTACACTTTTAAATGTTTATTGAACAAAAACTGACTCGACTATCGATATCAAATATATATGAATTTATAGACAAAATCTCAAAGATTTGTTTGCAGTATGTATACATAGACAATATATATATATTTTTAATGATGTCCTTCAGATGATCTTCGTTATTGTTCAAGCAAGAGCGCACTCTTCGCGCTGAGTTTACAGAACATTATCTAGTGTGTCCCTCGTTATTTATTTAATTTCTTCAATTATGTTGAGTTTTAACTTTTTGGGATTTTCAGGCCTATTTTTGTAAGCTTTCGATTTTGAAGATACCCCAAGAGGAAGAAGTCAAGAGGGGTTAAATCAGGAGATCAAGCAGGCTATGCGATTTCTCTGCAATATGGGTTTTAAGACTGGGAGGTTATTGCCTTTTTACAATGAGAGATTTTGATCACGGGAATTTGGTCCTTGAATCCAAAACAGCAACTTATTAGCAAAGAGCGAAAACATTGAGTGGGTTGTTTCTGCCAGTCGACCCCTTCCACACTTCATCCAACCATTGTTGTAAGAGCACATTTGCAGTTTCATGTTAAAAAGGAATTAATATTAACTTGTTCAACATGTAAACTTTGAAATAAACTACCATATTAAAAATATTTGTAATTCTATTGTGATAAAATTCAATTGACTTGAGCTACCATTTGGACAAATATTGTCCAAATGTCTCAGAATATTGTCTGAGTTATTTTTTCATCGGTACGAATTATTTAACAAATGGCAATTTGAAAATAAAATCTTTGAATTTTTATTGTCACCCAAATGAGCATTGTCACAGGGGTGGAATTTACCGGGGTGTAATATAGCTGGGGTTGAATATTCCGGGGTGGAATATACCGGGGTGGAATTTACCGGGTAGAAATATACCTAGAACCGAAAATACTCTAATTATTACTGGAGAACGCAAATCAATAATTATTTTTAATTTTTAATAAAAATGTAAAACTAATTGTAAAACAATAAAATTTAATGCCACCAACCTTCTGTATTCAAAGATAATTCACGAATTGGTATTTTAATAATAATTAGTTGGTATCTTTTCTCAATACTACAAAAAGGCGGACCTTATCCTATGCAACGGTGTCAAATCTTAAAATTTTGACTGAAAACTCCACGGTTTTTGCATCTAAAATTTAAAGTGACCTCGTTTATTCTTTCCCTGATAATACAACAGGTGTAACATGGTAACTAATAAATAACCAAATGGTTGTTATTCATTCACTAATTTTTTTTCTCTCTTTCACTAGATTGTACTCTCCAGCAATGTCTCTTTCAAAAGGAATAGCCAATGTAGAAATACCTCACACTATTCTCAGTTTAGTCACAAATGATATCTTGAAGTTCCACTGTGGACCTCTGGTCTACTGGACTATAATTGACTGGGGATTCGCGAAGCCTGTTGGCATTAAAATTATAGATCATATCAACCATCTGAAAATTGGAGAAAAGATTGATGAGAAAAAATTTACAAAATGGTTAAAAGACAATAAATCCGAACTTGATAAAGATTCTTTTTCTGACTTTGACATAACAGCACTGCATGATTTTCTCCCAATTCTCTGCTGCAACAAAATTGCTCAGACGGGAGGCAAGGAGTATGCGAAACAAATGAAAGATCCTAACTCTGTGGAGAGTCTGCTCAAAATAATCAAAAACTTCAGAAATGAAGTGAGTCACAAATATGCTGAAACTGTTGAAGACAACATTGGTAAGATGAGAGACACTATGAGAGAATGTATCAGAGCCGCTGGCAAACTCTACAACAAAGATCAGATTGGAATTGACAGTAAGGTAAAAGATTTGGATGATGAGTTTGATGAAGTCCTGCGTGACCCAACACACTTATATGAAAACAGAGTAAAGTACATCGCTCAGAAAATCTCATCTGAAGTCCCATCAAACTTACTAGTGGAATATTCACCATACTTCTCTGTTCCTCTGCCGGGTAGTTCTAAAAAGATAGATACCTTTGACATCTTCCAGTGCTCTAACTTATCTGTAACTACTGAAGACAAAGAAGATAAGACTAAAGATAACAAAATCGTATTTCCTTGTACCAAAATATATAACAACAAACAAGAGAAGTTTGTTATTATAACTGGAATTCCTGGATCAGGGAAAACCACTCTGATGCGGAATATGTGTAAAGATATTCTAGAGACATCAGTTAATCAAAGTACACCGAGGTATGAAAATACTAAGCAATTCAAAATACCAATATACCTCGAGTGCAGGTATGAGCAAAACACAAATATTGCCAAATTTCTTAGAGAATATCTCAAAGATTTTCTTTCCACAGAAGACGACATCTACGCGGCCTTCAAACTTGTGAAAGGTGTAGTGTTTCTCATTGACGGTTACGACGAAATTACTGATAATTGTCGTAAGCTTATCAAGAGCATCATACCTTTCTGTAGAGATAACAACGCTAATTGCATTGTCTCTTCCCGAGTTGATGCAGGGAATAATTTCATCAACGAGCTTCAAGATATGAATTTGAACTACACAGAACGTTTCATCGAACCCATCAGCAAAATGAGTTGCAAAGTGAACTTCATGAGAAATTATGCTGGTAAGATGGATGCTTATGTTAACTCTGACAAGCTGGTGAAGAGCTTTGAGCATCTAACGACAGCTGCTCAAGAAGTTTTCTCTTCCCCTATTCTTTTGGCTTTATTCATCTCATTGTTCGTGCATGATCCAAAGTCAGTGTCCAAGATGAAGACTGAAAATAGTGCTTACGAAGTTGTTCGAACTAATTTCCTGCGTGAAATGGAAAGAAAGTTGGAACTGGAAAATGTTCGTAACCCAGAAGTAAAAGCTAAAGATGTGTCTAATGTGCTGGGTAAATTCTGCCTTAAATTGTTCAGGGCAAAGAAATGCTTCCTTGTACAAGAAGATTATTTGGAGATTGTCTCTGAAATAAAGAGAATACCTGTAGAGATTGACATTCCAAGTCTTCTCTCTGGCATTTTAACGCCAGAACACTCGTTCAAGTATAACCAATGTAAATTTTACCAATTCATATATAGCACTATACAGGAGTTCTTTGCAGCCAAATACGTTAGTGAAAAAATGAAAGAGCTTCAAGACGACAGGAGTTCAAAGAGTCAGTCGGAGGATGGACAACTACCAAAGCTTCTTCAGGTCTTGGGACTTGATGAATCACAGTCTGACAGTGAAGAGAAAGTGGGACTTGATGAATCACAGTATGACAGTGAAGAGGAAGTGGGACTTCATGAATCACAGTCTGACAGTGAAGAGGAAATGGAATTTTATGAATCACAGTCTGGCATTGAAGAGGAAATGAAAAGGTGAGTTATAGCCTATAAATATCAAAATTAACTATTTTGAAACTCTCATCGCAATCAATTTTTTATTCTTGAGCTGTGCATTTAAAATTATAGTAAAATCACGAAACCCATCTTTGAATTAATATCGTGGCCGGTAAATTCCACTGCGGAAAGTTCCACCAGGAAGATTTCACCTCGGAAGATTCCACCGGTGTTAAATGCAAGATGTGGAAAATTCCACCGCGGAAGATTCCACCATATGAATTTTTTTTACAAATAAACAGTATAAATTAACAGTTTATTTTAAATCTATGTAATTGATAATTATAAATGAACAAATCTTCCTTTTAAATATAAAACAATTAATAATCCATCATATAGGCATTAAATATTTAACTGGTTAATCGTGACAGACTATAACGCTGGTATTGGAACACCAACCTGTGGCAACGCTACTAAATTTAGCTTCTTGAATCTATCAACAGGAACACTAAAGTTCAGATTTTAATATTTGATACAAAAATAAATTTTATTAGGTTAAAATTTTGAAAAGGATAATATTATGCATCAATATGACAAGCATGATTTTAGTGTCTATTTCTTTAGAGTCAATTTAAATCAGAGACCTGCTGAACCGAATTTATATTAAGATGTTGCATATAAAACAAACTCTGTATGTGTTTAGGTGTTAGGTGAGTTTTGAAGTTATGATTTTTATTCGTGTGTCTGTGGTTTCAGCTCGAAGTTAGTCAATGTACCGCTATTTACCTGCTTAACTCTATGTTCAAAATTTAGTTGAAACGCATTATATTTAAACTTTATTTTGTAATAATTTCAATAGAGATTATAAAACAGTTACTGAAAGTTTCAGCTTTGCAATTTTTCTTTTTATATTAGAATATATTGATAATATAATTAAACATTTCATTACAGTACTTGACAAATTTATCCTTTAATTCCACCTTTTTATCGTCGCTGTTTTAAATTGAAATATATATATATTGGTACGTTTAAAAACTTGTGTGATAGATAATATATATAAAATAACATTTTTGTTACGAACAACATAGCTTAATTTCCATTTCAACATATATAAATTATATATGTTTATAGGAGAATCAAACATAATCTTAATTGTTGGTCACTGGGGCAGTGGAACTCTATTGTTTAATTTACACTATTTAAATTTTATTATAAATTTAATTGATTCATATTTAAAAGATCGTTTGATATGTCTATTATTTCGTATGCTCGCATCAGCTTATCTCTTAGCCCTTGGCTTAACATAACATATTCTTATAATTTCTTAACTTTTTAACTAATGAAACGTTCGGTTACCACAAAAAAATCTGTTAATCAATTAATATCAAATGTTAAACTTTCTGTAAATGAAATACATTATTACGCGGTGGAATATTCCGTGGTGGAACTTACAGCGGTGGAACTTTCCTGGTAGAACTTTCCGTGGTGGAATTTTCCGCAGGGGAATTTACCTAGAACCAATTAATATATCTCAAAAACTACAAGTCTCTCGATTTCTTATTGATACCAACGTGTTTGTCTACTTGATAGGTACTCAAAGTAGGTCAGTACTCAAAGGTCGGTACTCGAAGTAGGTAGTCTCTAGATCGGTACTCAAATTGTAGGTAGGAGGGTAATCAAAATAGATAGGTATTCAAAGTAGGTAGGTATACCGTACTTAAAGTAGGTAGGTAGGTACTCAAAATAGTGAAAAAAATAGAAAAATACATTAATCGATATTGATGCTAAAGTGGCTATAGTACACTGTGTCAAAAGTATGCTTGCGCACAAACATTTAATTACGAAGATTATTTTTCATTGCAAAAATAGCACGATAATCCTTTATATTTATAACATATCGATAACCAGCCAATATAGAATAAATATAGGAAGATGGTTTAAGTTGGTGGGTAGGTTGTTTTAAAGTAGGCAGGTAGGTAAGTAGGTAGATTAAAGTAAGTAGGTTAAAATAGGTAGGTTTTAAAGCAGGTAAGTTGCTAGATGGGAAGGTTGTGTAAAATGAAAGGTGTGGAAATTAAAGTATTTGTAAATTTGAATACATTAAATTATTTTAATGTTATAAATATTGAAATATGCTAAAATATTTTGTAATGTGTTTATTTTTCTCAACAGGTATGGTAATATCATCAAACTTTTGATATTGGATACCCTAAATAATGGAGAACTCATAAAGTACAGAAACACCCTCACTCTAATGCTAAAGAAATACTATCAACCAAATTATAGGTATGGTATTTATGATTCTCCTGTCTATCTCTTGGATCTCATTCTGTCATCAGACAGCAATGCAGATATCATCAGCATTGTGTCTGACTGTCTCAGAGGCAGGGAATGGTATTACTTACGATACTACAGACACATCGAACCTATGACGGATGTGGTGCAGAAACTGAAGACAGCAGTTAAGATTCAATTATTCTCTCACGAGGCTGGAAACACTCAGCCACTAACCAAATTGCTGACAGTGCTGAGAGATGACAGTGAAATTAAACTTGATTTGTATCATAGTTACGACAATTATTACGAACAACTGGAGGGAGAATTCTACACACAGCTCAAGAAAAGCAAGTTAGTTACTTTTGCTGTTATTCGTATGACCTCTATTTTAATACAAATTAATTACATACAATGATTTAGAGAGTTGGCTATAGAAAAATATGAAGAATGATATCAATTAAATAATTAATATTATATAATTAAATAATATTATATAAACAATGATATAATACAAATAAATTATATTATATAAATAGTGAATAAATAGTTAATATTATTTATTCAATAAATAAGTAATTAATGTTACATAAAAAAATAATAATTAATAGTATTATATTAATATTATATACTCAAAGCCTGTGATTTGAGCAACTTTGTAGGTATTTATATTATAGTTATATTATCAAAGATATACAAATGCTGAGGTTATTTACTAAAACTTTTTACTTTATTTATCTTTTACATCAGGTGCATTGTAACTTACTTCAGAGCATGCGTTTCATCAGAAGAACATCTCTCCATTGTTGTAAGAAGTCAAAGAGGTGATGGGAATGATTGGTTGGAATTCAGCACAAAATGTTCTTCAGTGTTCAGCTTTGCAGTCTTAGATGAATACAAAGGAGTCTTAAGTGAGTGTATCAGCTGTGTTGCTGAAAAACAAATCGTTTTTAGTAATTAGTAATACTCTGCTAATATTATTAGATTATTATATTAATCCTTCCTATTGATTTGTAGCAAATACTTTAATCCTTCCTATTAATTATGTTTAATTATATTTAATTATACTGAATATTATAATCCTTACTTTAAATTTAATATATTAATCCTTCCTATAATCAATACAATGTTAGTTAAATATTGTGTTATTACACACTTATATTATTATTTTTATGATATAAATTTGTTATATATACCTAATATTTATTAATAAATTATTTATTAGTTAAACATTGTGTTTTTACAAAGCCTATGATTTTCTTTATGAGGCCTATCACAGTATCGAATAAATAATTATTTTGATTAAAATTAGAATTGATTAGCTCCTATATAAGAAATTTTCTTTTGTCTTTCACTCATAGAAAACTTTTAATTATTGTTATGGGTAACTTAAAAAAATTATATTTTAAAATGAAATGTAGTTACCAAATTAAAAAAAAAACATAATATTAATGATATAATAATACAATTTTTAAGTGCAATTCAACCATAATGTTGAATTATATGGTTGTCTGCTTATATTATGGTTGTATGCTTATATTATAGTGGTCTGCTTATATTATGGATGTCTGCATATTTTGTGGTTGTCTGATTATATTATGGTAGTTTGCTTATATAATGGTTGTCTGCTTTTATTACGGTTAAATTATGATGAAAAGATTCATTTTATCAACTTCTAAGAAGAATTCAATTGCCATAGAAATTTTCCGAAAGAATGTGAGGGGGGGGGAGATATTAACGGATTAAATTAATGTTTTTATTCATTGTTTTATTTCTAATAAGAAGTTAATGATAAAATATTTAAAAAAATAGAATGTTAATTATTTTCTTTTCGACAATTTATTTATATTAAAGTTATATTACCAAATATAAAATATTTTCAAAGAAATATTACTAAAATAAATTAACGACTAAAGACAAATAAGTAATTGTTTGTAAGTTTTCTTTTTGTTGTATTTTGTGATGAAAATAAGAGAATTGTAAAGTGCTAAGTAACTAGTAATGAGGCATTACTTACACTTACTTATAACTGACAATATTAAAGCTATTGTTGTTATTTACTTTAGTTGTTTAATTAAATGGCCTTTTCAGAGATTTCCCTAAAGGAAATTATACTAATTTGTACAGCGAAATAATTTAAAAGAAGCTCTTGAAGACGTAGCTTTACTTTAGGGACTCTGAAGAGAAAAAAAAATTAATAAATGTCTAATAATAATTAATAAATGTCTTGTAGCAAAATTATCAATCTTTTATCATATTAGTATGTTAATTATTTATTTCTTGTAAAACCATGTAAATAATATGTAACTATGCTACGAACGTTCAAGATATTATTCGATCAATTTCTTCTATAAAAAAAATCTAAATTGTTTTTCAATACATTCGTCTGGAATCTTCACATCGTTTAATTCTTTTAAGAGCAACTTACAACTGGTGATCCCGGAATTTACAACTGGTGACCCTCCAAGAAATCTAACAAGAACTACTGTGCAGCATCCTCTCTATAGCTTCCATTACAGCAACTCTCTAGGAACAACTCTCTTCGTCGATATGTCAGAAGCAAACTCCTACTGTGAAACCAATCAATACAGAAATTCCTATGAAACGTTCTGTAACTCACCACATCGAAACCACAGGACCTCCGGTCTATACTAAGTCACGTCGACTAGCCCCAGATCGTCTCGCTGCCGCCAAAGCAGAATTCGACCAAATGTGTGAATTGGGAATAGTGCGACTATCTTACTGCAGTTGGTCTTCCACACTCTGCTCAACGCTAGCACTCTGTTCAACGCAAGCACTTTGCTCAACGCAAGCACTCTGCTCAACGCAAGCACTCTGCTCAACGCTAGCTTTCTGCTGAACGCTAGCACTCTGCTAAACTCTAGTTCTGCTCAACGCAAGCACTCTGTTCAACGCTAGCACTCTGCTAAACTCTAGCTATGCTCAACCTAGCACTCTGCTCAACAAGATATCTTACAACTACTTAACCGCACTGTTTTCACATCAATCATTGCCTGAAACCTGCCTCTATCCTAACTATTACAAGAAGTTCTAACTAGATCAGGCAGTTGACAAACAAAACAATTGCTTTCTGACGACCCCACTAGGGGGAGGGTATTTGTAGCAACAATATCAATCTTTTAAATTATTATGTTAATTATTTCTTTCTTGTAAAACCATGTCAATAATATGTAACTATGCTACGAACTTTCAAGATATCATTCGATCAATTTATTGCATAAAAAAAATCTAAATTGTTTTTCAATACATTCTTCTGGAATCATCACATCGTTTAATTCTTGAAAGAACAACTTACAGTCTAATAATAATTAATGAATGTGTAATAATAGTTTATAAATGTCTAATAATAAATAATAAAAGTGTAATAATAATTGACAAATGTGTAATAATAATTAATAAATGTGTTACCCAAACAATTAATACTTTAACACACTACAATTACTACAATTTCATTTTCTTTGCAGGGCTGAGGGTCAAATACTCCGAAGACTTTTTCATCACTGGGAATAATCCTATTCCAGAGAGAACTAACCTATACATAGAACACATACCTGCTGATGGCAAAGAAATCCTGTTCCATCTTATCAAGTACTTGTCTCCTAAATCAAAAGAGTGGGTGATTATTATAATACTTTAATTACCTACCTTGACTTTATAACTATAGTCATGACGAACTCAAGCTTCAATATTATTATAGTTAACTTGAATAACCTTCTAAATAATATCTGTAAATAGTATGAAATTTATTAATAACGTGAATATATGAAATTAATCTACTAAAATTCTACTTACAATTTAACATCCCAAAATACCCCGTTAGGATACAGTTACTATAGATGCATATTCGAACTATTTTTCACACTGACCACTTCTGACGACTTCAGATGAAAAAAAAAATCATATTTTCCAATGAGACTGGTTACAGTAGCAGCGATTTAGTCATCAGAATACGTAAGAAATCGTCAGAACAACTTAAGCTTTCAAACAAGTTTGATTTTTTCATGCGACTAGTGACAGCTTTCGGTAATTTTTGTGTTTAATTCTTTTACATCTGATTGCTATTACCGTTTATCCATGTGTTTTGGAAATATATTTTTCTATACCATGAGAAATAATAAAGATATTATTTATTTATATATAATATATATTTGTTTTTATTTTATTTTCATTAAAATTAAATATCCTTGAATAGTTATAGTTATATAAAAAATATTCTCATTATTTTTCTATTTAGTTTTTCAAAAATTTCATTCAGTGAAAATTATAACCATTGTATTATTTCAGAGGTACACATGTAGGTGTTTTTATTCCTCCCAAACATTACCTCAAAAACCTTAGTTTTTATCCCAATATTAATTGGGCAGAAACTTACTGATGATCAGAAAATACGTACAGTGTAACCACTTGCACTGACGATGAGTTCTGACGATACCGTCAGTGCGAATAATCGCTCGAATATGTATCCATAGTAACCGTAGCCTTGGAGTATAAAATCATACGAAACTAATAAAGTCGCTAATATATTATTCTTTAACTAATGTTATTAGTTCAAATGACTAAATCATCGATATACTTTAACTGTTGCCTAAAAACAATAACTATATTACATCCTAACATTGAGCACTACCATTCTGGCTGATTGATGTTCTGTTCTCCCTCACTAATTATTTCATTCTTTGCAGATTCGAGAGAATAGAGTTGCGTTATTGTCATCTGACAGACAATGACGCCAATGAGCTGCTGGAGGAGTTACACCGAGAGAAAATAAGAACAGGATGGAGAGTAAAAACTGCAGTGGTAGAGTTGAGGTGAGTGAGTGTGAGGCTGGTGAGTGAGTATGAGACTGGTGAGTGAGTGTGAGGCTGGTGAGTTGATGTGAGGCTGGTGGGTGAGTGTGTGTGAGACTGATGAGTGAGTGTGAGACTGGTGAGTGAGTGTGAGACTGGTGAGCGAGTCTGAAGCTGGTGAGTGAGTGTGAGGATGGTGAGTGAGTTTAAGACTGGTGAGTGAGTGTGAGACTGGTGAGTGAGTGTTAGGCTGAAGAGTGAATGTGAGGCTGGTGAGTTAGTGTGAGACTGGTGAGTAAGTGTGAGGCTGGTGAGCGAGTGTGAGACTGATGAGTGAGGGTGAGACTGGTGAGTGAGTGTGAGGCTGGTGAGTGAGTGTGAGACTGGTGAGTGAATGTGAGACTGGTGAGTGAGTGTGAGACTGGTGAGTGAGTGTGAGACTGGTGAGTGAGTGTGAGACTGGTGAGTGTGAGGCTGGTGAGTGAGTGTGAGAATGGTGAGTGAGTGTGAGACTGGTGAGTGAGTGTGAGGCTGGTGAGTGAGTGTGAGTATGGTGAGTGAGTGTGAGGCTGGTGAGTGAGTGTGAGACTGGTGAATGAGTGTTAGGCTGAAGAGTGAATGTGAGACTGGTGAGTGAGTGTGAGACTGGTGAGTGAGTGTGAGACTGGTGAGTGAGTGTTAGGCTGATGCGTGAATGTGAGACTGGTGAGTGAGTGTGGGACTGGTGAGTGAGTGTGAGACTGGTGAGTGACTGTGAGACTGGTGAGTGAGTGTGAGACTGGTGAGTGAGTGTGAGGCTGGTGAGTGAGTGTGAGGCTCCTGAGTGTTAGCAACGCACTTACTCATTTTTTACAACTTTTGTTGATGTTTTTTCTAACCAAAAAGTTGTAGCTGTTTATATCTTTTTATGTTTCAATTTCATGTATGTAAAAACTGGCGTGTCTGGACAATTTTATATTTACAATTAATTCATATACCTAAATATATACTTTATAATTATATATTGTTATATCTCAGCCAACCACTAGTTGGTTGAATTTGATAACCATAATTAATGTTAGTTACCTATCTAATATCACATTTATTTCCTTACAGTGCGTATCAAGACCAATCGAGATGGTTGCAACTGCATTTGGTGAGTGAGAGAGAAGTGAAATAATTTCTTTGAAATGATTAGAAACTAATTGATCAATATTTATAGACCATTTTATTTGATAATTACCATTATTGTTACCGCAGTTGCGATGTATTTTCCTAATATTTAGAAGAATATAATTTGTGTATCAACATTGTGTAAATTATTGGAACAGGAGTTGATATCCTGATCTTTATTTGTTCTATTTAGTTATCTACTAGTTATCAGTCAGCTGGATCATTGGCTATGAAATCTCGGTTCATTAATAAATTTCTTACTAGGCTATCGCTATAGGGTTTGAAGTTATAATTATGATTTGAAGTATATAGTTTGGTTTCGTATGTTCATTTTCAATTTGACATCGGCTACAATTTTTTTAGTTTCACTTTTATCGTCTCTTGCTAGTTTATTAAAACTACTTCAAATTAATGTTTGATTTAAGTTTAGTGTTTTGGTAGTTTAGTCTTTGGCTACCTAATTACTGATTAAATTTAATGTTTACTTTTATAATTTGCATATTTCTAAATATTTCGTCTTCATTTTCAGATGTAAAAATACGAAACTCTTGTTATTTATTTTAAACAATTGAGTGAATTAGTTTGCTTTTTAACCTGCAGTTTAGGTACGAAAGTGTGGATTCGAATTAAATTCCATAATAGCGTGAAAAATCCCTTACAGTAATAATCACGAAAATAGGAATTGATATCTACAATAATGGTAAATTATTCCAAGCTTCCGTGTAAATTAACACAAATTATACTGATGCTGGTTATGGATTCCATTATAATTAAGGGGACAGTTCCAGCCATTTTCTGTTTTTTGATCCAAATATTTTTTTCTTCACTAAAGTGTTCCTAGTGTTCTCAGGTAGGTAAAATATCACATCGCTAACTAACTCCCGAGACAGTGGAGGGGAGTTTGAAAAGAGGGGTTGGGGAGTAAAAATCGATTAACTAGTAGATTTTGGTTGTTTGTTCATGTTCTTGTTTTTGTGTTGAACTTTACCAGAGTGAGTCGGGTGACGCCTGATGACACCCCCACCTTCGAGTGGACAAAAATGGACTTGCCTGGCCTGAGGGGATTTAGTGGAAAACACAAAAAACATTTTTTGGTATTTATATTCTTTTTTGTTATTTTTTATTATTATTGCTCTCCTGAATAATTGCAAACGTTTCGTATTCATTTTTGATATTTTTCAAAAAGTTTGGAAGTTACGGCATTGTGGTTTTCTGCATTCGATGATCCTATGAACTCTCTACAATATGTAGCAAATATATTTTTGAGTTTAACCTTCAATTTTTGAAAATACATTGTTAAATTTTTTTTTTTTTTTCAAAAGTGAAATTTTCGTAATTTCGAAAAATTTCGATAAATAAATTCTTTAATCAAAATTTTGTTTGCTACATATTGTAGAGCATTCATAGAAGCATCGAAAGCAAAAAACCGCTGTACCCTCACTTCAAAACTTTGGGAGTAATATATTTTTTCAAATTGGTTCAAAACTCGTGTTACTCGTTCGAAACTCGTCAAATCGGAAAAATTTCAAAAAAACAAAAACAATACTAAATTCAATTTTTATATGTGTACAAAGTTTCACAACCGTAGCTTCAATAGTTAACAAGTTTTTACAAACCTGGGACTGTCCCCTAAAACATAATTTTAGGGATTTTTCACACTATTGTAGAATTCTGTTCGAATCCACACTTTCGTACCTAAGTTGCAGGTTAAAAAGCAAACTAATTCACTCAATTGTTTATTAAAGAGAAAATGAGTTGCGTATTTTTATATCTGAAAATCAAGACGAAATATTTACAAATATGCGAATTATAAAAGTAAACGTTAAATTGAATTAGTAATTAGGTAGCCAAAGACTAACCTAATTACACACTAAACGAAAAGGTTAAGCAATAAGTTATATAGTTTTAATAAACCAACAAGTGACCATGAACTAAATTAAAGAAATTGCTGCTGATGGCGAATTAAAAATAATCATTAATTTTAAACTTTAAATGATAAGAAATCAAATCATAATTAATTTTATCACTTTCAATGTTTAAATCTTTACTGTGAAATATGAACTAATGCAGAAATGAACTAAGGCGGAGAAATGATGTCAGAAGTGAGCTGAATTTACTGAGAAACAACACTAATTAATATGAAAATTTTATACCAACAGAGAGAAAGTGAACCAAAAGGAAAAGTGTGAAGAGGAGAGGAGAGAAGAGGAAGAGAGAGAAATGGAACAGAGAGAAGAGGATGAGAGAGAGGAGGAAGAATTCGGAGAGGAAGAAAGAGAATAAGAAGAGAGAGAAGATGAAGAGTGAAGAGGAAAGGAGAGAAAGAAACCATATTTTTAATCATTCATAATTAGTTTTGATTATTTTAACGTATATTTTGTAGGTCATTTAGTTTTTCTATTTTGTAATTATACCTAAACTGTAAGTACTTTTATATTTCATAAGTACAATTTTATTATTTTATTTCATAATAAATAATTTATAATTATAATAATTTTAATCTCTATTATCCGCATATAGTTTTTAGATATGAATAACACCTATAAACGTCCCTGAATGTTGTTGTTATTTTTTAATAGAGACTAATAACTTTAGTTTGAAACCTTAAGCATCGAATGTATGTAATGTATGTAAAAAATTAAATCTATTTACATTATCTACGTTACTTGCTTGCTCTGTTTTTCCCCAAGTCGCTATTTTGGTAATGACTGAGTACCCGTTGTACTAACCAGGGAATGACCACTTAACTGTTTACACCACCATGGGAGGTGGCGCTCATGGAGACTAGAATTGGAGTCACTGACTACTTGGTTCGCTTTTTAGCCTTAATAGCTTTTTGAATAATTAATAGTTTATTTCATTTTAATATACAATAAATGTTACTAATGATTTATGATATAAAATTGTATGTGTTAGATGTTTGATTAAAGTTTTAAACCCATAAATTTGTATCTGCAAAAAATTCCTCTTCCTAATTTTTTTTCATTCGCAACTGACGCATCAAATTAAAATCTACAACACAAGCTTAGGAAATATCTAACCAATCAAATGGGTATTATATATACATAATTAAATAATATCTGTATTATTCCTGATAGGTAGTTTAAATAATAGATTTCCAAAAAGCATGGGTAAACAGTAATAGCAATCGAAAGTTAGAGAATTAAACACAAAAATTACAGAATATGTCGCTAGTCGCATGAAATAATCAAACTCATTTGATCGCTGAAGTTGTTCTGACGACTTCGTACGTATTCTGACGATTAAATCGTTGCCACTGTAACCACTTCCATTGCAAAGTATGAGTTGGATTTTCATCTGCTTTCATCAGAAATCGTCAGAGCGAAAAATCACTCGAATACGCGTCCATAGTAACCGTAGCCTAATTCTCATTTGTACTATGAGAAAGGTAAGCCATTGAGTAAAAGCTCAAAACATTGCTAGATATACATTCTGAATTTAAAAATATTAATTTTAATATTGATTAATAATATAAATATCATAGACTTTTTGTGAAATATTAATCATCACTATAACAATCGGTGACCACTATATTCCACGACAGTAAGTTCCATTCGTGCTTGTTTCTTTTGTAGCTACATTCCAAGGTAAGTGACTGCATTCACTGCATTCAATCTGCATACATAAGCTTTGTTAACGACAGATGGTATGTCATTTTGGTAATGGAACCAATTTACTTTCTCACTGCTTCTTGTAGTTCTTTGTATTAAATTTCTATCCGACGTCAGCAATATAGCCTTTGGTTCCGAAGTAGACGTTTAACTCCATACTAAAGTAAATTAATTGTTCACCGGGATGGAATTTACCAGGTCGCTACCATTAGCGATGGTCGGAGCCATGATCGTAGAGCAGAGAAGCATATATTTTGTTTTTTAATGTTCATTGTCTAGATAAAGATAATTGTTTTTTTAATTATCTATTTAAAGAAGGTCTGCCGGTACAAATATACCAGGGTGGAATATACCTAGAACCCAAACAATCATTCACAAGGAGCGTATTTATGAATAGATATTCTATACTTTTTAACCCTTTAATGACGAAATAAAACTTTAGGTCTCCGATTTTGATGAAACCTCTTGTGAGTTATCTTTAAGAGGTTAAAAGCATAAAATATGTTCATTCACAGAGTAGTGGCTGAATAAACAGTTGTGATTCATATGATCACGAAAATTTCAAATTGCAATAATAGAATATTTGTAATTATAAACAGTAATCCTTCATTTCTTATGTTCTTTAATTCGTATTGAATAATCCACGTTAATTGCAGGTCGATGAATTTATAATTACCTTCTTACCGAAAATTTTTTGCAAGGATGCCAAAAAATTTAGGTCATCAAATTATTGCTGCCAAATCCTATAACCGAAAAAAATTACTGAATGATTGCATAAACATATAGTGGGCATATACTTAACATGGACATGACAAGTTTGGTATAGAAATATTTTATTCAAGATGAATAATTTTGCGTGATCATATGACCATGCATGTCATTAAAGGGTTAAATTTAGCATTATTGTTATTATTCAAGTATTTTCTCAATTAAATTTACAATGAAGAATTACAGGTAAACTCACCGCCGGTAAGTTCACCGCACTCAATTCACCGCATGCATGGATAATTGTCGCACTTTATTCACCGTATGGTAAATTCACCGTGTGCTAAATTTAAATTAAAGTGCTATGTACGTTACAATTGTTGTTGCAAACGTGTATCTCTATCTCTTTTTAGCACAAAGGGTTTTTGAATACATCTTCAGTCTGATACTAGAGTTTAATATTTTTAGTCTGGACGCTTGACATGACCCAAACCGATGAAATTTTCCTCTTAAAATCCATGGCAGAAATAATAACATAATGCATTTTTTCCCGCGGATGACATGGCATATGTCAGAGGAAGAAGTAGGTGTTGCCGTATGAATTGGAATTTCCTTTGAATTCAATGCTATTTTATTTTAATAAACTATACAAATTTGCAGGATTGATTAACATTGTAGTTGCATATGTGATTTGATTTGGCAATAATCGGGTGGTCAACAACCGAAAAAAATAGTCCACAACAAAATATATATTAAATAATCGAAAAAGTGACATTGTAACAACAAACCAAATTTCAATCAACTTTCTAAGGGCTATTTTATTTATAAATAGCAAATACCATGAACTAATAAATATCACATATATTTTTGACTGACGTAAGTTTACAAAATGGGCAACAACTACATTGTTGTATTTTCAAGATATTGCACCACTGTTTGTAATAAGAGTAACAGATCAAGTTACTTTTAACGGTACTACATTATGTCGTAGAATATCATTCTTTTATCATTTATGACAATAATAAATATCACAATTAAAAAATTCTTCTTCTTAAATCAATACGAAAACTGGTATTACTAAATTGCTTTGTCATTGATAGAAGATTATTGAATGATAAGCATGGCAAGTGGTATTGAGAGTCACTTATCATAAAATGGACTTTATGAGCATGATAAGTGGTGTTGAATTTCACTTATCATGCTTACTATTCAACTATTAATGCTAACATTACTTTATATTAATCTGTATATATTACACAGATTCTATATTCACTCCTTATATTATTTTCTAGTCAGTTAGGAAGGTTTAAATAGGGTGGAAATAATGAATTAATCGTATTTCTCTAGTGTAAGTATAGATTAAGTATGTATATTTAGCCTATATTATCGTATTGTGAAATATAGAATTCATTATATATCTAGAACTCAATATCAGGCCGTTTGCAATCGTTATTGGGGGAACACAATTTCGCACTGTATTTTTAATAGCCAATATTAAAATTAAGTTATAAACCAAATAATACATGTGTCAATAGTGTCATCTAATGTTTTTATATTTGTATGAAATATTAACATTTCTTATGCAATTATTAATTTTTATTAGCTATCTATTGTATTTTCATTGATAAATTACTATATTCAAAAGTTATTATTTGAAATTTTAATATTTCTTTTTAAATTACAATTGAATACAAAATATTAATTACTGATAATAATTTATTATTGCTTTTCAAATAATATGTACAGTACGGAAAATTGGACTTTACAATTATTAAGGTACATTTTTAATATGTTTTTTTTATGTTATATTCAAAATATTTTTTAATATTTTTTAATTTAGAATAGACAAATTGTGGAAGTTGTTCAACGTGTGAGAGAATAATTATCTTTATTATTTTGTATAAAAAAAACTAATCTCCTCAAACATGTAGTTTTAGATAATGCTTACCTATATAGTTAGTTACTAAGTTACCTAATCTTATCTAGTAATTGTAGGACAGAGAAGAACAGCAAACAGTGCAGACAAAGTTACCTAACAGTGAGCATCACAAGGACAGGCAGAGCAGGTAGTAGTGAGTCCTTCTCTTCTTTCATTTAGACAAATGACTACCCAAACTATAACAAACCCATAAGTAATTAACCAAATAGATCTCTAACAACTGTAATAGCATATACACTGTTCCATCAGAAACGTGTTTATTAAAATTGCGAATTAGAAAAACTTAAAATGCTTTAAAGGCCATTATTATAAATCATCATCCACAGACAAAACTACCTTCTCTTTGCTTTTTAGACATCAGTAAATGGTTAACTCTTCAACTCATGAATTACTGCAACTGTTCTCTTTGGCTTTATTGTTCTTGTGGTACCAGTCTCTTAATCAAAAAGAGATCGAACTCTTGTGAAGTTTTTCAGATTGTGTAAGATTTTGCCGCCCTTCCACTGATATTGAAGTGAAGCATGAATTATCGTCGTACTGTTGAAGGCAAAGGTGTTTTAGAACACTGCAAGACGATCCATTTCTTCTCAAGTTCAGAAAATCAATATTAATATTTTCAATGTTAAAACACATAATGCGACGAATATTATCAGCAAACTAGCGCATTACCCGTCAAGAATAACAGGACTATATTTTTTTACGTAATCTGATTTTTTTTTTCAGAGTGTATTTCTCTGTTTTCCGTATCTTTTCTGCAATACCGAATTAGCCAGTTGTTCTGTTTTCCAGATTTTCGGTTTGTCGAATTTTCAACTTTCCAGATTTTCGGTTTCCTGATTTCAGGTTTTCAGATTCTTGGTTTCCCGCATTTTCCTTTATTCTCATTTTTGTTATTTCCATTTTTTCCTGATTTTCGGTTTTCCAGATTTTCGTTTTTTTCGATTTCCAAATTCTATGTATTCCGAATCTTCGTTTTTCCCGAACTTTCGTTTTTTCAGTTCTCATTTTTAGAATTCTATATTTTCCGTATTTTCGGTTGCCCATATATTTCCGGATATCTATTTTGAAGAATTTTAGATTATTCCGTATTATCTTTTTTTCTTTTCTTTATGAACTTTTGGTTTTCCGTATTATTCAGTTTTTCATAATTTACGGTGTTCTCCGAATTTTCAATTTTTCCAGATTTTCTTTTTTTTAATAGTTTTTTGGACTTCTATTTTTCCGTATTTTTCAGTTTCAGTTTTTCCTTATTTACGGTGTTTTTTTTTCTATTTTATTTCTATTTTCAGGATTCTTGGTTTACAGGATGTTCGATTTTTTCTGGCTTTTCATTTCTCCGTTATTTTCTTCTTCTTCAGTATTTTCAATTTTTTCGGATTCTCAATTTTTTTTTTTTTTTTGTATTTTCAGATTTTCTGAATATTAATTACTCAAAGCGTGGCACACCACAGACAGAGTGAAAAGTATTTCTTAGAATATATAAAAAGTTTGAAAACACAGCAAAGACTTGAAGTAGAGTTAGAACATAGTTGGGAGCTGGTTGGTCTAGTAGAAAATTAACTTCAGTACTTTGTACTAGAAGTGAAGCTGTGACTGAGATAATTCTATAGCTCTATCTGTTTTCATGAATTATACAAAATAACAAGTCAAATTGAAAGCACTGAAACCAAAAGAAATAGCTTGGCACTAAAGCTTTTTCTGAACAACACCGCTTAGCTCTGGTAGACTGGATTGTATGAGAACTGAAGATATTGCCTTACCTGCTTTTGTGTCTTCAATTTATTATGTTAGTGATAAGGTTGATGTTATTCTTTCTTATATTAATGATACTGGAGAATTTACGAATGCAATTGGAATATAAAAGCTAGGTATTCTTCCAACACCAGTCCAAGAGTCCTGTCAAGAAGAATGGCCTACACCTCGGGATTATTCAATATTGGAGATTCTGTTTATTACGAGAGCACGACTGTTGTCCTCAACTCGTAAGAATACTGGAGTGTGTTTGAAGGCGATTTCCATGTCATGAGATTCACAGCTCGCTCTAGAAGAACTGAGGGTGGCCATTGCTCTTAGAATGAGTGTCAGAATTTGTGAACCTTTTTGTTGCCGCTGTGGTAGTTGGATGGATGTCCCAAGGCATAAGGCAAAGAAATTAATGATGTGGTGAAACAAGATTTGCAGAGAGCAAGGACTTGACATAGATCATGGAAAGCGTCCAGATGGTAGCAAAATTTTTACTTACATGAATGGGGTGAGTTTTATAATTTGGGATTCCACATGTGCCGGCACATTTTCCGAAACTCACCACAATGATTCTACAGTTGAAGCCGGATCAGCTGCAGGGACTGTGGAGAACCGGAAATGTCAGAAATGTGATGCTTACATATTTAAGCCAATTGATATAGAGACCACAGGTGCGTACGGTAGTAAGACCTCATTAATCATGAGGTCATAGGTAGATGCCTTGTTGGGACAACGAAGATTCCAAGGGAATCTGCCTAGTGAACAGCGAATGGTTCTTGCGATCCAAAGACAGAATGCATTTATCAGCCTCTCATCCTCGAAAGAATTTTTGTAGGACTGTCAAGTTCACCTCTTCCGGGTGTTTCAAACCAACCCCTCCCTCCCCTCTATGACCTCAATCGTAAGTTTTGAAAAGAATTTCTTCTTTTGAAAAAGTTTTGAAAAGAATGTATTATTCTTGTTTTCATTGGAAATATATTGTCTTTTATAAAAAAATCAAAAATAGTTTTGTCTAGGACGAAATTTTTATAAGATATCTTGGTCTAATATCAGACTTTTCTACAGGAGGGTTTTCTGTCTCTCTGTAAACTTCTAAATTTTCTCATCTAAATAATTATAGTTTTCTTTTTTTCTAAATATTTTCTTGCATTCTTCAATTACAGAAGAACTAAAAACAATCCCTAACAAATAACATAATACCTTTCGAAAATGGTTCGGAAAGTTTTGTCGCTATTCTTACTCGTCTCGGCAGTCATTGCCCATTCTCTGGCATCGCCTCTGCGCAACTTCACCCAGTTCGGCAAAGTTCTCTACATTCTTTTGGACGGGTAAGAGAAAGATTTCTAAATCTGCAATCTAAATCTATCTATTCATTTGTTCAGTAGAAGAAATACCTATTTCGGTGTAGAAGCTTAATTCAATGAGTTGTTTGTGATTGTTTGTTGACTTGATGTTAATGACCTTTGTAATAACCAATAACTAATACCTAAAATATTTTTATCCCTACAATTTTGTAGGTATAAAAGTATCAATTACAAATAACTGAATAAAATTGAAACACTAAAGAGATACACGTATTTTCTGAGTGCACACAACACTTGTACCTCACAAGTTATTTAACAGTTCATGTAAAACAGCGTGCTTTCATACTTTCCTACAAATAAGCATTATTATTGATAAATATATATTTTTCTCAAATGATCAAAACACCGATTGTTTTTTTTTTTTTGCATAAATATGTTGGCAAAGTTATTATATTACCATAAAATATATTAGAACATCTGGTGGTTATTTTAGTATTCTATATTAATTCTATATCTCTATTAATAGAAAAATAACAAAGACACAATTTGCAGAAAGAAATAATAATCTAATTATACACGAAGAACGGCTGATAACTTCGTTCTTTGATTTTCATTCGCTGGCCCAGGCAAGAAGGATTTGTTCTGGGATATTAAGGGGATGGAAAATTTTGTATTAGAAAACTATCTACACATTTTCCCTCATAGCTTCGAGAATTTTAAGATACAATATTCAACATAACTATTTCTTTTACAGCAAACCCACGTAGTAGACCAACCTCAATAGTAGACAAACTTTGTACACAAATTAGATTAATAGACCAAGATAATTTTGAAAATTTACTGGAAAAAACTTCGTACAAGACAAAACACAGTTTTTGTTGTCACCGGACAGTTATTCTAGCATAAATATTGGAAAGAATATCATCAATTATAATACCAAGTTCGACCTAATGCTAAGATCGACATAATTTCATTTCAAATAATGTATTATATTTATTATTTACCTTTTTATGGGGAAAAAAACATAAGTAAAATATTTTTTTTTGTGAATGGCTGATTCTGTACTTAGAGAAATGATATGAAAATTACATAAAATTAGATACAGAGATGACTATATGCTAACTTTTTTAACGGATGGATTAATTGAAAAAGTATTATGTTAAATTTAATTTGAATAAAGTTGATTTAAATATCGTTTCTAAATGTTTCTTTACCATCAAAATTATAACTTTTGTCTCTTTAATTTATTGATAAACAAATAGAACTCTCGAATTTTCAGTCAACCTTTCACATCTATAAAGGAAAATTGTGTTGTCTAGTCTTGTCTTACAAAATTAAAAAAGAAATTTTAATACTAGTCTAGACCAAGCTAGTCTGAAACGTAACTCTGTTCTAAAACGAGGGTTTATAGGTATATTTTATTGAAAGATAAAAAAAATTATAAAAAAATTTCAGTATCACATATTGGCCATTTTAAGCACTCTAATTCACAATATGTTGATATCATTCCAGGTTTCGATACGATTACGTAACAAACCAAAATGAAACTGCTTTACCTGGTTTTACAAAATTTCTTGAAAACGGCGTGAGAGCTGAATTCGTGAACCCAATGTACCCAACACTGTCGTACCCATCATGGACAACACTCAGTACCGGTTTGTATCCTGAGAACCACGATATCATCGGTAACTATTTCTATGACCCGGAAGATGGCACAAAATTTTCAATGTACGATGATGAAGCTACAGCGATGAAAAAAGTAAGATTTCAATTATAACACTGATATGTAGTACAATATATGGTATAGAGAAAAAAATTAATGGTTTGTTATGTTCATACAGTGGTGGCATGCAGATCCTATATGGACTGCTGAAGCTGTAGTAAAAGCTACCCTTAATCCTTTGGGGAGATGCGATGTTCCTGATGATGATGTGCTGCCAGACACCTGCAAACATTATGTGATGATTCCAGGAGCAGAAATTTTTCAGACAAATATCGATAAAGCTCTGCAAAAATTTCAAGATGGGTATGATCTAGTTCAGGTAAGAATTAGATCTACTCAAATCAAAAGAAAATAATACAAATGTTGTCAAATGATAATAATTGGTATTAGAGAATAATTTTTATACTTTGTTATGTTCAAACAGTCGTGGCTTGCAGAACCTATATGGACTACCGCCACTAAGGCTGGATTAAAAGCAGCACTCTACCTTTGGGGGAGATGCGATGTTCCTTACGATGATGTGTTGCCAGACACTTGCGAACATTATTCGATGGTTATAGGAGCAGAGAGTTTTCGGGCAAACATTGATAAGGCTTTACAAAAATTTCAAGATGGGTATGATCTGGTTCAGGTAAAGCAAAGCAATAGAAACTAAACAAATGATGTCAATTGATAGTAATTGGCTCTGCAAATCTAAGGTTTACACTGAGCACATAGACGACATTGGGCATAGAATTGGGCCGGAAACTGAGAATATGGAAGTAGCAGTTCAGGAATTTGACGAAATCATTCTGTATCTTTTGAACAGTCTTGAAGAATTGGGGCTTGATGATGAAGGTAGCAAATATATATGATAACGTGATATTCAAGAAATAGTATTTGGCAGTAAAGTAGAATTGGAATCGTCATTTTAAAGATTAATAATAAAGATTAATAATCTTTAAAAACGAGTATTGTCCATATATCATAATCATTTGGATAGAAATTTCATCGTATAAGAAGAAATCCATTCTTTCTTCTCAACTGCAGTGAACATTGTGATTGCAAGTGATCATGGCATGGCTAACACATCACCTGGTGACATCACAAGAACAGAAATGGACGACTACCTGCCAGCTGGAGCTGAAGGTATCGAAAGTATTGCTGACGGGGGAGCCTTCATAAATATCAAAGTCATAGATGGCTATTTAGATCAGGTAACTGATTTTTTCTTAATTTCTTTCCATCTTAATTATTGTACGTATATGTACATAGATAATACATCTGAAATATTCAGTACTGTATCTGATTTTTTATGGTATGATTTAAAACATCATTTCATTATCTCGTCTTTTCTATAGGTATACACAGGACTACTTAGTATGCCTGGAGTTCGAGTTTTCAAAAAAGAAGATATTCCAGAATATTTTCACATCAAAGAGGCCAAATACTTACATGATATCGTTATTCTCACTGATATAGGTGAAGTATACATATACTTTTTTTGTCTAAAATAAAAATAGAGACCCTTGCTTGCTTATGTAATAATTTTTTCTTTGAATTCCGTAGATAATTTCATACTGGCTTCTCGAAGTGAACCTCAATTTCCTATTCGGGATGACGACTACATTTACTACGGTGCCCATGGCTATTCTCCAGACGAGATGAAAATGAAATCCATATTCTTTGCTCATGGACCAGGTAAAAAGAGTTAACTAATAAAATATGACGAATTGAGTATAATATACATACCTTGATATATGTAATGATTTTTTCAGCTTTCAAGAAGGATTTAATTATTCATCCCATCAATATCGAAGACATCTACCAGGTAGTCATGCACGCGATGAATGTTCAGGCGCAGCCAAACAACGGAACTTGGGAAAATGTGAAGGATGTGTTTGCCGATAGAACAACTGAATTCTCAGAAGAATAAACTAATAGTGGTCAAGACTGTATTAGACTCTATATTATATTATTGATATTATTCGTCAAGTTGTTTAATTTTATGTGTACCTATGGAAGAATAAATTTGAAAATTCCAGCGTAAAGTTTCCAATCGTTGATAGCACAGTATAAAGATTAGATACTGTGTTGATAGCTACCTCTTGACTCTAGAGTCTAAAATATATTATTACTAAATGTTCTTTTTACATTTTAATATGTAATTTTTCGAAGAAATATAGAGATAAACTTTTTATTTATTTTTTGTTCTCTAGTTTTCATCAAATCTCGAAAAGTACTTTGAGTTTCACTGACCATTTTTGAATATGCATATAAAACATATTTTTCCGAGTGAATTATCGCGATTTTTATTCCGTATCTTACCATGTTTAAATGTAAATGTAGTGTTCTCATGATTAATAATTATAATTAATGTATAAATACAAATTGTAAAAATTATTAAATACAATTATTTTATCTCCTTCTATTTGCTTCTTCTTAATAAATCTAAACTGTTGCAACATCTTGCTTCCTTATATTATATTATCATTTATTATTACTTAATAATTTCTCTTAAATAAGATCATTTAAAAAAAATATTACTTTTTACAATAATATCATTACTCAAATCAATGTATATTCATTAATTATTAATTGTATAGAATGGGAAATTTTAAGAGACCTTAATTGTGATAGTTTCAATCTAACAATTATTGTCCGACTGATGAAAATGCTCACAATTTTCGCAAATTAGTAATTGATAATAACTTTATTTCACTTTTTTCATTGCTATTTACTTTTAATCATAGATACCGATACCAGTTACTTAGTAGTATTGAACTTCTGACTAGAACCAATTTATCCCTATAATTACCACTTGGTAAGAATATTTTCGCTGGAACATAAAATGTAAACTGATAGTTAATTGATTAAATTCTTCATTATTTTATTTAAATAATATATTCTTGAAAAGGTTAGATGAACAAATTATTGGTAAAATTAATAATTCAATATAAATCTTATAATAATTATTAAACATTACAAAAAATCACTGTTCCGAGTTCTATTACACATTCATAATTCATCGATTATAGAACAATAAAAACAAAACAAGAATTAACAAAACCCTTTAAGGTAAAAGATCATTGATATTTATTATTTTAAAAGGTTTTTTGTTGAAGTTTATGCAATTTTACCGAAGTTTTGGGGCAGTTATTTGTTTACCCTTCTTCCTTTCGTCGTATCTCATGCGTTATTATGCGTTTACCCTGTATTCTAGCACATTCACATTGAGTGTTGAATGTTTGGCATTCAGCGCAGAGTTAGGTCTTGAGCAGAAAACATCTCTTAGGAACCAGGTCTAAGGATGTGAGATTTCCTCGGTCTCTATTTTTTTGTCAACCTTTGTTATTGTTGAGAGAATAGACTTAAGATGTGGGCAATGTTTTCTTTAGCCTTACTTTAAGGTATTCTAAACAAATAGGTTACACAGAGAGAACCAACAAAACTGGCACCCAACGGGGTGGGGGGGGGGTGGGCAAAAACAACTAATTCAACGTAAAGAATAGCAGAGGAATTTGAGTATTGTAATGTCATGAAATAGCCATTACGTCATTATTAAGTCACTATAAAAACAGCCGATCTACCAGTTCCCAGGTATAGTAGCCGTTAAGATCACATCTCTACTAATCACATGTAGTCTCCGCCGTTTAGTCTTATAAATTAGTCAAGCTGATAGCTCCTTATAATAAATAATTCGGTTCCCAGAAAGAAGCCCACAGGAAAAAAACCCACAGGAAAAATGCCTACAAGAAAAATGCCCACAAGGAAAAATGCCCACAAGGAAAAAAGCCCACAGGTATGAAAGCCCACAGGAAAAAAACCCACAACTACATAATTTTATAATACAGAAAAACATAATGGCAAAATACAGTTTTTTTAAATTTCTTTTATAAGGTTTAATGTCAGCTTTCAGCCATTTCAACTATTTCACCGACGTTAAAAATAATTTAAAAAAAAACTGGAAGAAGCAGTCAGAAAGGGAAGTAGCTCCATGAACAATGTCGCTTACCACCGTCAGTGACAAAGGTAATGGATGCAAACAAACTACTCCGTGAATGCAGTCATTTAACAAGGGATCTGACGAAAAGGGACAAACGAACCAGTGGTCGCACTCATGAATGAAAGAGGAAAATGAAGAGGTGGTAGTAAATGAAGCTTATGAGCCTACCTAACACAAAAATCTAAGACCTCGTAGTTGAAGAGCATAAACTTAGCGCTATCCTCTAAAACTGCAAATAGCGTTAAAAAATTATTAATATGATAAAAAGAAAATATATAATCTTAATTACAACAGTTCGGAACCCAAGAGATACCACTTCTTTCTCTTCCATTCACATCAAACAGCTTCAGGATAGAGCCCCTGGGGTAAAAATATAATTGAAATGGTAAAGTGAAAATCACGGATAATTTTCATATTTATATACTATAAAATTTAATTTCAACAAGTATACAATTAATCTTAGCGATGAAGACTTTCAAAATGAGACAAAAGGTGCAAGACTTAGAAAACAAATTGAATATTCGTGCCTTTGTAAACTTAAGCCCTTATTTAAAACACCTTTATGTTTTTCTGCATTTTAAAAATTATGTAGTTGTGGGTTTTTTCCTTGTGGGCATTTTTCCCTGTGGGCATTTTTCCTGTGGGCATTTTTCCTGTGGGCTTTTTTCCTGTGGGCTTATTTCTGGTCACCAATAAATTCATATAGAGCTAATCATAAGACGTTTTATTGAGATTTGTCCCATACATTCTGTATAACAAATGTGGTAACTCTTGAAACCAGAGAATAGAGTTACACAAGCTTACAATTAATTAGAGTAATTATAAAGTAACTCGAATCGTTACTAGTTAAAGATGCCGAGGTTAACCCGAAGGGAACCGGCACCTTTACAGTATTTTGAGATGGAAGCTTTCAACCCTTCACTGATAGGGGTTATAAAAAACTGTATAAAATGGAGTGAAGGATGATATGTTTATGAATTGAATAGAAATACTACCATAAAGAAAAAAAAAACATTAATGATTTATAAGTAACTTGATGAAGAAGTTAGAATAGTGTCTCATATGGACAGCTGTCATTAAATTCATTGTTTCGTCCCGGATTTTCACATCTTGATACTGATGATGAATAGACATCTTGCTATTCGAAAGCTTGAATCCTAGAATATCCTTCAACCTTGAGATTTTAATTACTCTTTTGAAAAGTTTGTACTTCGTCACATTTGAGATATTTTGTCTCATTACATCATTACTGTATCACTTTTTTTGAGTGATAAAACATTCAGGAAAAAATAAACGAAAATTTTTTGGTCTCTCGATCATCATCAAAAATTTGTATTTATAAATAAAACAACAATTCTAATTTTGAAAGCTTATATATTATATTATTTATACATTGATAAATTGAAAGCTTTTTCTTAATCATTAACGATTTGGTTTTTAACAAATTAAAGGTAATGCATAATAAAGTAGTTCATCAAAGGGGGAGTAAATGTTATTGGCAAAATAACAGACTAGTAACCTACTGCATGGGAAGAGATCAAAAGGGAAATTTTATGATATCAGTTACTGAATGCACATAACAAACTTTAAGCATGATAAATACAACAAACTTTAAGCATGATAAATACAACAAACTTTAAGCATGATAAATACAACAAACTTTAAGCGCGATAAATACAACAAACTTTAAGCATGATAAATACAACAAACTTTAAGCACGATAAATACAACAAACTTTAAGCATGATAAATACAACAAACTTTAAGCGCGATAAATACAACAAACTTTAAACCAATTTTCAAAGGCTTCTTCACATGTCAGGTTTCCGTACGGTCCGGCACTTCTCAGTGATTTTTATTACTGAGAGGAGCCGGTACTGTGTGAAAGTGTCCTTTGAAATTAAAGTAACGATATATCTTTTCACTGAGACTGAAGCACAGAGAGGAGACGGATCGGAGACGTATCGGACGGATCACTGACATGTGTGAAGAGGCCTTTAATCACGAAAATAAATATGAATATTCAATGAGAATTTTATTCTGTTTTTATAAAAGAAAAAATAATTAGTTAACAGTAACTGAAAAGCAAAAACAACTCTAAAGTAAGATTGATAAATATAATTACATATACTAATAGGATACACTCAAAGCTCAAACCATAGTATCTTAATACACTAATAATAAATAATAAAATGACAATATCTTAACTAATAATAACTAAATAGATAGATGGCAATATCGTAACTACTAATAAATAGTTAGATATCTTATCGTTACTATTATAAGTACATCACATCACGTACACATCGCCTAAGTCAATTAATTTATTACGACTATTTTTCATACAAAGACGTAAAACCATAAGGGGGATGTCTATTGTCTATCAAAAATTTCCTCAAATTCTACGAGGCAATCAATATCAACTGTAGCGGTTACATCTACAAAAGTTATTCTTCATTTCAAACTCCAAAGGTAGAAAATAAAGGTCGTGAATGACCCGCTTCACTTTGGATGCTGTGACGACTCTGGGGCAAGATGCCATACTCTCTTTCACTCCGGATATCTGAAAGTAATTTCACAACGGAAAATTAGAAGATGTAAACAATATCAGAATATATCCCATACAGAAAATAGAATTACTATCAGATAAGTAATTATTTAAATGCGATAATTAGAGATTAATATTTGAATTTGTTTCCTGTATAGTTTTCCTATCAGAATATTCGAAGTTCAAAGTTTAATTTATTGAAGAAGTAACTTTGATATCCATATCGTTATCCAACCATAATAATAACTTTAACCAATAAACTATATGTAAATAATATGGGACTAAGTCAATTATTGATTCCTGGTCTTTTTATTCCGAGATTTTGCTCAATTTCAAGATCCTAAAAACGCGCAGCGCACTCTCGCATATAATAGCATGTAATTTTATGGAAAACTTTACTTAATTTTTTATTTAATTTAAAAGATTATAGGTTCCAAACGTTTGGCAGAATGTTTCAAATGCAAGTAAAATGAAAATACCAGTTTTGTAACTAACTCATGCAAACTTTATTAATTATGGATATTACCAAGTTATTATGTATAGCTCTTACTATCATATTTCAATGAAATGGACCCATTAAAATATTGATTATCTACTCCATCACTGCTGGTTCTGCTCAATACCCTTCACGTGCCTTGCACACTCTTGAGATTGTCGCACATTTTCAACGATTCGAAAAACGCAAAGGGCACTCTAGAGATCGTGTAAATCGTCAAATGGCGCTGAACATCTATAACATAATATATAATATAAATACACACCTTACAGTTGATTAGTTTGAAATAAAAATGGGCAATGAAAAACCTAACATGAAACTTAATCTAATCTAATATAATTTTCAAGATCTGTCTAGGTGTGTGTGTGTTCGTGTTATATACTCATAAACAGTTCGATCTAGAAACTTGGTAAGTTAAAACTTTTTAGAATGTTATGTCGAATTTAACGTGTTGAAAGCATTTTCCGAGATTAGAACTGGTTTTCGAATTATTAATTTATGCTTTGATCAATTTTTTTCTTTAGGCCCGCCATCAATTTTTGATATTTTGTCTCTTTATATAGGTTAAAGAAGCCATTTTAAACGTTTTTCATGATAACCATATGTTGTAGAGACTCTTCGTTCTCAAGATATAGCGCAATAATATTAAGCTTCCGATATGTTAGGCTACAGCTTTGGGGGTCTGGGAAGGAAGGTTCAGGAGTTTTCAGAGACTGAAATCTCCAGCCTATGGTCCTGTGTACAGAACGCTATTGATTTGTTTTACGAAATTTGAATGGGTTCTTGAATTATTCTGAATTTAAGTTTTAATGAAATAAATCTTTGTGTACATTGGAAATTTTAATATGGAAACTAGTCTACTCTTAAAGTCATTACACTCTTCAGCCCCATTCAGTGCAAGCAATGAACGTGAGTGATCACTGATGCGCTTTTACACGTAGTGCCGTCCATCGCTTGCAGTATGTCATCCTCTGATTATAGCGAAAAGGTAGCACTGTGTTTAGTTGTATTAACAAGAGACAAAAAGCGCAAAAGAAGATCAATATGGACTAATGTTTTCTAATAAAAACCTTATTTTCTCTGAAAATATAGTATTTTCAGCTGAAACATTTAATATCATTAAATAATTAATGTTTATTTATCATAATAACTTTTCTATATTATTAAATAATATGCATGGAACGAATCTATTATCCACAGTTTGATATTAATTATTGAAAATTGATTAAAACAGTTTTCTTGAGGAAAACAACGTTTGATTCATCACTGGTGACATTATACAAGAGCGATTATCAACATCACCGTTCTTTATCGCTACCGCTCGATCATGGGTCAAAAATCAAAACACTCTTGATATGAAACACGCAATAAAGGCTATTTTTGCTTGCAATGGGCGTGGCTTAGTGCCTCTCATAGGAATGACGACGGTGATGAATGCTTGATGAGTTTCAGTTTCTATTTCATTTTAGTTTCACTTACCGTTCTCATGGATAGGCTGTTCTGTTACTGCTGCAGTTCTGGATAATTCCTGTAGAGTGTCAATTTGGGAGTTGTCCTTTGATGAGGTAGGTAGAGCCTGCAACTCAAATGAAGGCTGAAACATGAAATATATTATTAGTGAAATAATTTCAACGAGTATACATTTCAATATATATTATAATCTTATAATGAAATTAAAGAAATAGGGCAGTTTATATAAAACACCTAGTTTTTATCATTTGTCCATTACCTGTAAGTTTTCGTTTTCGTTATGTGATGCAATCTCTGTGAAACACAAAAAATGAGCTGAGTTGTTCATAATATAAAAACAATACTAGAAAAATTCATCCACGGAAAGTTCGTCCACGGAAAATTCGTCCGCGGAAAATTCGTCCGTTTTCTTAAATTAGGAATAGAAAGAAAGACATTATTGAGTGTTAACACCACATTACAGAGAATATATAGTATCCCAGAGCTATAGGGGGATATTACGCGTGTCCCGGTAGGCTGTGACGTCACATGTCAACAATGGTGCGTACGTTTGTACGTACAGTACAAACAAAAAAAATGGCTGCAACACACCCAACTTTTGTTAAATAACGTTTTCGGTGATATATTTTTTAATTCCACATTACCGCATGCTATTATCCAATCTCTATAGTCATACGGACGAAAATTAAAAAATGACTGTTGATGAAATTGCTACTGGTCTTTTTACACCCAAAATAGTAACAAATTTTTATTCTTGAAGAAGACGATTTATTCAAAATAATTAGATCATTAGTCAGATCGGTCGCGTTGGTCGCCATCTTAATTCTCTATTCCACGTGACCCACAGCAATTCTGTTTACTATGACGTGACCTCTTGTTTACATACATGACGTCACAGCCTACCCAGAATAAATTTGAATAATACATGTAACTGGGGTACTATACTATTCTGTTTACTATGGTTAACACTATATGAAGGGATAATAATTGCAGTCGCACTAAATCTGGTTAGATAAAAATTACACATATATTCAGCAGTTATAACTGTTGATAAAGAATTCATTCTATGTTAAGTAGCTAATTTATTATGTCATTTATAATTAAGAATTTTGAAAAAATAACTTAATCAAATACTTAAATTGAATAGGTGGACTATTTCAGCAATGCAAATAATAGGCAATATTTTTCAAAAAATAAATCTGTTTCATTCGGAGTGTATTGCAATACTAGCTTTATATATTTTATTCATCAATATCTCGATATTTTGGCCTCTTATGTTGTGTGCAATTCTCTTTGTTTGAATTCTTTTAGTTTGGTTAACTCTTCTTCCTTCATTTTTGCACGATAAATTTCCAAATATTAGGATGCTCTTTCTTAAACATTCCAAAATTCAAGTAACTTATCTACTGAATGTAACGGGTTTCCACGTTGGTTTCGTCTTCTCTGTTTTGTTCCTATGTACGTAGCTTCAAAATAGTTCAAAATAGCTTCAAAAACGCCATCAATATCTTCAGGTGGTAAGGACGCTAAGGTTCCAAACTTTTCTTAGATTAAATTAATAAAATTATTATGTATCTATCAAGAAATAATCATGCACAAATCATGATTGTTTAATGAAACATTAATCTTGATAGATACATAATAATTTTATTTAATGTTTAAACAACAAACTTAATGCATACAACAAAGTACATTCACTATGTACTATCACCTACATACATTATATTTAAAATACTTTATATCAAAACATATATCAAAACATTTTGTTCCATTTGAATTTAATTAGTTTGCGATTAAAGGACGAATTTTCCGTGGACGAATTTTCCGGTCACGTATAAAAACAGTTTTTATTCAAACAGATAGAGCGAATTTACCATCTAATGCTGATTTCGATTCATTTCTCCGTGTCCAAAGATCTTCTTCTGGTTTTACTTTCACTGCTTTCTTACTTCGGTAAGTGAAAATTCTGCGAACGTATTAGGTATTTTAAATATAAAATATAAATATAAAATATATATAAATCCTCTAATAAAAATAATTCAATCATTCAGTGATCAAATTTTATCGCTGGAATCGATCAGACAACTGGAATTTCCTTTCTAAGTTTCATAAACACTGCTAATTACTCAAATAATTACCCAATGAGGAGTATCGGTAACGCGATGACTACAAGAATAACAGCCATGAGCACCATCCAAAGGTATTGAGTAGGCTGATCATGTAATCCACCAGCTGTGAAGATTATTTTTGGTTCTTCTACCAGTAATCTATCATCTGAATAATGATAGAAAACCAATTAAAATTTGATAGTTTAATCCATATTTATTCCAATTTGTTACACTTACTGTTTAGTTTGAGTTCGATGAGGGGGATAACAGAATACACCTCTCCGCGAACCAGAGGTGGATTGCTAGGCGTGTCACCTGAACCAACTGTGAATTCTCTTGCATTCTGAATAAATCAAGTCTATTGTGTTGAGCATTGTTTGTTACTAATAAATGTATATAATAAGATTTAGGATATAATTGTAAAATATTAACATTGAATTAACCTCAACAACTCCGGCCACATATAATTTAGTTCCCAACTGTTTTTCTGTCAAATGCTTCTTTTCCATTACATTTCTGTTGTATTCATCATATAGATCAGAGAAGTTCATCTTTTGTTCACTATATCCGCTGTAGACAATGATGACTACATTTCTGTTAGAATAAAATTTCGTTTACAGCTAATCATTCAATTGTTACAATTATAAACAACTTTAATTATTAATAAATTATATACGATACACACATCATAGAATCTCCAGATTCGATTACGGGTACTTTGATTACTATCGTGGTATTGGTGGTGTTGCCTGATAAGAATCTACGAGTAAGCACAGGTTCAGCCAGTTTCGTATTAGTAGCTGTTTCTGCCACAGCACTGCAAGCCTTTGAGTTACAACATCCACTTTTGACTAGATACTTGGAGTTGGGTCTTAATCCGGTGAACTAAAAATATTAATACAGTGATCAGTTAGAAAACTACATCTTAAAATCATACTAGATAAACCAAATAATACAATATTGACAATTCCTACAGAGAATGTGTATTCCTCAAGTGGATCGACTGAATGTTTGGAGCTATTTTTCTGAAGAAGATTCCCCTTATGCAAGCTAGTCCAGCAACTTGGTTGTTGACCTACGTACTGAGATGTAGTGACTACTACATCAATTCCGTGAAGAGCATTCATAGGCTTTAGTTTGGGTTTACCTGGTGCTGAAATTATTAAAAAATAATATTTAATTGATTTCTAATCATTTGTTCAAATGGTAATGTAAATATATAATGTTTATTCATCAAATGGAAGACATTCTGAATTAATTCAATATACCTATTGGTGTCGTCAATCCCATAATAATTTCAGAATCTTCTGAACAGTTGTTCGCTTTCTTTCTTTTGCAGCTCTGGACCTTTGAAAATATATGTAATATGTGATGTGTACATTAAAAGCTGATAATTGTAGGGGAGAAAACTATAAAACTACAAAATCTATCAACTTCTCAAACCAATAAATTACGTTAGTTAGTTTATCATTTTACCTGTAATAAATATCTATTTATTTAACTTATTATAATATATTCATTTTACAAAATATCTTGGGGAAGTGGGAATTTCGTTTGAGTTTTTATTTATTGTCATTGAGCTCAACCGTCTTCCAATACTATACAACGCCTTCGTTTCGGTTCAAGTTTTCATGTCATTTTTTGTAAAAAGGTAGTACCTAACATTTGCAGCTTTAGACATTTATCTATTTCCGTTTTTACAGATAATGGCATTTCACTTTAGTAATTTACAGAAAGTCAAAGTTTAAGTTGAAAACAATATCCCACCTTTAAACTGTAGTTGACATTGAAGTTGAGATCTTCTAGCTGGTAGCAGATAGAACCTTTTGAGGATTCACAAAGGGATGACGAATTTACATTCTTTCTCTGCCATTTATTCTTTTTTCTGTAGCTGAGTTTGTAGGTTTGAATTGAGGCGAGGGATGGACAGGGTACCAACCATTCCAAGGAGAGCGAATTGTTTGTTGCCTTGCTAACTTTAAAATCTTGAACAACTGCGGGGCCTGCATATATTTTATTTAAGTATATTTAGGCATCAAACGAGTCAATTTATGAGAAAATATTAAATTGTTACACTTACTGTTTGACTCCATTGTAGAAAAGACACCCTGAGTAGATATAGATTGGCCAATGGAGTTCTTCAAATAGACTTCAATGGAGTATTCATTGTAGTGTTCCAAGTTCAAGAAGGTCTTTGTTAGAGATGTAGAGTACGTGAATATGTCCTCAATGATGTTCGCATATGATGTGCCATTGGGACATTTTGGTAATTTCTTTATTTTCCAAACCGATGTGATATTTGGACCATGGAACTTCTGACATTCAGATGCTATTCCAATTGTACAATCTAGAGTTTGATATTGGGATCTAGTGCTGCAATCCAGCTCTCGCCATTCTATATCAGGAACTGGAAAATGTAAAAAGTCATGTACGGCGTGGTTGAGGTGTGTTATGGTTATTTTTATTTGCATGGAAGAATAAATGAGTGACAATCACCTTCTTTTGGGGGTGTAGAGAAGGTTTGACAAGCCGAAGATGCAGATTTACCAGCTAAATTCACTCCAACAATACAAACATTGTACATAGTAGAGTACGAAATTTGATTATTGTAATCAAGTATCATCTCAGTTTCAGTCAATTTGAATTCTGTTCCATTTGGATTACTGTTGTGCGGGCATCCAGGATACTCAACAGGCTGAGAATTAAAATGAATATTACGACATTTTCAATAAGAAATGTATTAATTATTGAGCAACCTTGTTAAATATTCATGACATTACCTTTATAGTTACTTCGTAGCTACTAGAATATTCCACATCATTCCATGCGATGCGAGTTTTATCAGAGGTGACATTTATTAGAATGTTGTTTGGAGACGCAGGAGCTGGTAACAAGAAATATGAAAAAAATTATATTTGTAGAAAAAATAGAAGTTTGAACAACGAATGTAGTACGTATTTAATTTCGATGTGAACCAAAAACATTACAACAAGATTTATCTATTTATTAATTCAGTTTTCAGATCATACTATCAATAGTTATAAATCATAGATATTATCAACTAATATTCAAATAGATTTTCATTAACGGTACTCTAGAATATAATGGGTTAAAAGAGACCATTGTACTAAATGTGAGGAATTTTTAAGATCTAGCTAGTCCATTTTTAATTTATTTGCTATGGTGGAGATGTGAAACATTAAATGATTACTTTCAAAACCTCATATTGAGAAGTAATGGTAAAATTTAAAAGATTGCTTTATCTCTTCCTGTATAATATTTAGAATGATTCACATATAGCTCGTATTTCTTACGATTTGGTAGCGTAGTGATATTTCTCGTCTTTCCATCCAATGTTATTTGATAAAGAGTATCAGGAGTTAGATGGTTGATTGCATAGGTTGAAGAGTCACTGGAAGTGTTAAGTATGGTTCTTGCACCATCCATAACAAGAAGAGTATACCTCACTATGGGACAGAGTGGTCCATTTTGGTTTACCTGGTGATAGGGGAATATCAGCAACAAAACTATTATCAAACATCAAAGATTATAAACATGCATAGAAATATTACCCATCCTGGCCATTCAACAGAGATGTCAGTCTGTCTGATGTGAGTAACATTGTAGTCAACACTGGAGTACTTGTCTGTTACAGAAAAAAAAAAACATTGATGAATGAAACCTAATTCAATAGAATATGTTATTATGATACAACTTGTAAAACTTATATTATATATGTATGCACAGTAAGTAGGTAGTGCACTCTTGTAGTAGACTGTAACTCTGTGTGCACAACCACATCCTTCTCCATTCCCACACCCTCGTGAGGGTGACTTACTCTTTCCCTCTATAGGCAATAATACCGTTGGCTATTGGGACATTCGGACGTGCATGTCCTTGTTCTTTTTTTTCATCTAAGAACTTTGCTGGTGAAGTAAATTATCAGTGACAAATGATAAATAACGTAATATCAAAGCTATACGAGGTATTAATCACACATTCGGCGGGCAGAGAACCAAAGGTTGAGTAAATAGTCGACTTGATAATAATTGAACGGAGAGTTATAGGTTCGATGTAATTAATTAGGTATCCTCAGCCATAGTCATTTATTTACTTGAGAAGCTGGGTTCTTAGTTTAGTATTAAGGTTTATAACTGTATCGGTGAACTAATCATTTTGATTTTTATAAATTAATTTCGAATTACCATAATATGGCAATTCATAATTAATGTCAATAATAATAATAGTCAGTTAAGAATAAATTAATATTAGATTCATTTTCTCGTATCTATCTGAAACTTTTGTAGGCATTGATTTGAAAGAAAATAAGCATGTAAAGAATACTTAAAATGGAAGTCAAATAGCAGAAATTTGGAATAAATAGGCGTATGAATAAAAGGAAAGTCATCATTGAATCTTAATTAATCAAGTAAATAGGTAGCTTACGTTGTGACAAAGAAAGATACACAACAAATGAGTTGGAGTAACGACACAGTTCTTTGAAAATACCCCAGGTACAGATGTTTCTTTTTATCTTCGATATAAAGAAAGGGCAGCTAACCCAGTCTGTAGCCCAAATAGGAATGTAATTCTATTGATTTAATTAGTAAGATGTTGATAGTTTCACGATGTGATTTTATACAATAATTTATACAGCTTGACATTGTGAAAGACATTTTTATGTTGTAAATCACAGTCAATTTTTAAAATAATCATTTCACTGAACTTTACAACACTTAACGTCTTATGAAATTTACACCTCAGTCTATTATAATTGAATATAACTGTACTATAGCATCATAATAAAACCATGTTTTTGAATAATAACTAATATTTGAAACCATTTCATTAAATTAAACTGAATTCAATAGTTACCCAGACAAGGCAATGTTAAATGATGACTCTGTATTCTCATGTTATATTCCTCCGTTGCTTTTCCTCTGTTAGTCAAAATATTCAGTTTGATGTTGTAACTGTTGCCTCTGAAGAAATTGTAACTGAACTCTGAAAGAAAAGATGAAGTCAACATTAGTATTTGTTAGATTAACTACCTCTCACATCACCACGCTAGGGTCTATTCAGGTAATTTGTCTACAAACCTCTTCGTTGTCCAGGGTTTGTAGGAATGTCTGCAATTTCACTGGAGTTGTCTGCATTTTCTATCGATATTTCGTACCTGAATAAAATTATTTAATTGTTATGAGTGAGGAAATAAAATTGAAACCAAATCAACATAAGAATAATAGTTGGTGTAATAGTTAGAATATACGTTTTTTGAAACTATTAGGGTTTGATTTTTATTAAATGTTATAATATTTAATTTCATGCTACTTTCTTGATATTAAGTTTTTATTCAAGATGTTCTCTGGTGAAAACGATTTCTTTTATTACTCTTTCAGTAGATTTTATCAGTTTTTCTCACCTTAGTTCCCCGTCTGTGTTCGACAGCTCACCATCGTCATAATCTGAATCCCAATCGGAGAAAGTGACTGCACAGCCTCTGACGTCACAGTCAGTGATGAGGGGAGGCTTTCTAAATCTCGGTAAATTCAGAGGAGCATTGTCTGACATTTTATAGAGACAGATTGTGATTAGAATGAACTTACACGCCTCAGGAGTGACATGGAATGACAAGTAATGCCACTGCAGCAGAACTCCTCTATAGTGAACTTCAACTAGTTCACTAAACTGGCCTTTTCATGGCAGATTATAGAAAATAGTTTCTTTCTTTTTTAAATAAATTCATTATACAGGGAAGTTAGGGGTAAACTATAAAAATCAAGATGGTTCACTACACATGAATTCATTATAGAGGAGTTGCACTGGTAGAACTCCTGTTTCGTGAAATATAACTTATTTATTATATAGAGATGCTTAGAAAACTCATGAATATTTATGGCAAACTAAACTAAATATATTCACTACAGAGGTATGTTTGCTATATGTACAGGAGTCTGATTAACAGGATGATTCACTATACAGGTGTTCACTATTGAGGAGTTCCACTGTATTAAAAAGATGACCAAATGGAAAATCTTTTCCTTATGCCTTTTGCACCAATCAGTTCTTCATTTAGCCTCCAGTGTCAAAATAAAATTAAATAAATAAAAAATAATATCTTTATTTACCTTCATTGCAGAGGGTTGCATTCTTGCATCCGTAATCACACCTGCCGTTATAACTATCACAGGTGTCACCACTGCAATAGTTACATGTGCTAAGACAGTCTGGTCCGTAAGTACCAGCATTACAATCTATTAAAAAAAGTTACTGCATTAATTAAAATATAGAACTTATTTTGTAGATTGATGACTCTAACTTGAAGCTACATATTCCTCTATATGCATTTCAATTTACTATCATATTTTTATTTAACATAAACTCATAGTCATTTGTGCGAAAAATTGATTTAATCAATTCATACAATAGAGAGCAATCAGTAAAAAAAATGAAATGGTTTGTGTAACTCACTTTTCCTTACAAAATTTCTTTATCGTAATATATGTGAACAATAAATTAAATTCTGATCTCTGTAGGCATTTCTGTATTTGAAATGATAACCAGATAATGCAAAACACTTCTGAATACATCACCAAATTTATTATTTAGGTTTATGAGTTCTACTGAGAAAATAAAAGAAAAAATGATGTAAATTCTATCAATTCTTAAGCGGAGTTAAAGAGCTACTAAGTTTGTAACAAATTAATTTACCTATAAGGCATCCTGGCGGCTGGTATCCTGGAAAACATGAACAACCTTTTGGATCTCGCAAACAGAACACAAGGCGGTTACACTTCCCTTTTTTCTGCCAGAACAACCGTATTCCTTTGCAGTCCAATTGACATTCTGCTCCAAATTTATTAGCTGGGCAAACTGAAAGTGAAGAGAAATTAATCTAATTAATGATTATCATAGTGATATTCTTAATTGTCTTAAAGTAAATAGTTAGAGATAATCTAAAATGGTGGCTGTTTCATTTAGGTAGTTGTGCACTTTTTTATTGATTGTGTATGTTTCCCAGAGAGAAGTAATGATTGAATGAAGAAATATAAAGTGAGATCCTCTGTTAATCATCGATAGCCTGTTAATTTATTTCTTCTCTCAGTATACCTGATATTTAAAAACACAAAAGGATTTTAAAAATGTAGAATGAATATAATGAGGCACTGAACAAACGAACTTTAATAATAGACTAAAATATTGTTAGTCTATTCTATTCCTTATATTGAGTAATTTATTTTAATCATTGACGTATAATTAGTTATTATTCCATCCAAGACATTGTTGCAAACGATTATAGTCTAGGAATAAATTGCATTCAAATCTTATATAAAGAATTATTTACGTTTGGAAATTATTTCTGTCGAGTCTTGTAATTATTAGAGGTTCATTAAGGTGAAAATGTTATTTTTCAAAATTCAACTGATCGTCCTAATTTAACTATAATTTTTCGTATGTGTCTATTCTACGATCGTTGTTTGTGATGTTCAGAAGATGATATGAGGTTTCACATTAATTAATACTAATTTTCTCTTTTATTATTAATCCAACTCACAGGTCTGACAGTTCTTGCCCCTGGTGCCGGAAGAACAGACGCATTCTCCAGTGTCCGAATCACACTCTCCGTTGTTGAGACAATCTCTACACCAGCCAGAGCAATTGGCCCCATAACGATCCTTCTTGCACCCTGTGTGATTAATTCGAGAGATATCTATTATACGGAGATATATTCTTTCAAGTTATCTAGACACCTTGCATTTGAAACTTGTCAGCTAAAAGGTTATGAGACATATAATCAACTATAATATGAAGTACAAGCTTATAGAGTAAATTCGGTTAATCATTTTAAAATTGTTTACTCGGTGATCTTTTTGTAGCCGTTTTGGAATTAGCTTTTCCAGGACGTAATTTTCCTTAATATTTAATAGTAGGTACTATTAGATGTACTTAGATGTACAACAACAGATACAAAATGTAAGGGAATGTTATGTTCAAATAAAATGAATAAATGAATATGATAATGTATATATATTACAAAATTAAACATGATGTTCCCATTAAAAAAAATATTAGCAAATGTTTAATTTTACACCACTCCTCCTCTATTTTATGTAATTCTCACCTCTCACAATAAGTCTGGCGAAGGATTCACTGTCATTTTCATGACCCTTATACAGTCCCTGGTCAGAGAGAGAGACAGAAGTTATCTCAATATTTTTTCCTCGTACTGTACCGGAGATGGGAGCCTCGGGCAATCTCAGTGGTTTATAACTTGGACCGCTGTACTTCAGTGTCACTGATTCTTCTAGACTTGCAGTGACAGTTGGAAAGATAGCGTGAACTCCATCTGAAATTTGGGACAGTTATTAATTAACATGATGAATGAGCTTATTGCTGCGTTTTATCATTTAAAGTATTTCTTCATTAAGCTTAGCAGAATAATCTATGAAATAACCCTACATTGAGTGCTAGGAAAATAATAAAGTATTATTTATGTAACCCGTTCGCTGTCATTTGCTGCCGTGTGCCAGCAGCGCTTTAGCCAAAACAGATATTTAATTAAATAGTATAATTTTTTGTCTGATGTTTATAAAAGCAGAAGACATTTTATTACATCAAAATATTATCATAAATATATTAACCCTACTAACATAGCGGCTGGCGCTAGTGCACTGGTCTTCATGGAAATATAATAACTTTAATTTTAAACCGATTTGGAAGCTGTCTTTTCATGACTTTTACTTTTTCACATAATTACATACGATTAGACAAAAACAAAGGTGAAAAACGATAAGATACTCATATTATGAGCATTTATTCAAATATATTAGGAGTATATAGGAGCTCTCTACAGTCGGAGCTCTGTACAGCGGCTTAGTGAGATGTGCGAGAATTTGCACCTCGCCAAGCTATTTGCATTGTGCAGTCACTGCAGTGGAAAGCCCCGCCCATACACCAGTACCACCTAAGAAAATTTTATTTCGTATCTTTGCTTATTACTTTTATTTTGAATGGAAAACTATTATTTGGCGTTTACCGATGAATGTGTAGATATCGAATAAAAGTTTTTATGAAGAAAATTATCGAAAAGTCAATTCGTTAAAATTTCATATGAGTTTTACTGAGAGCTAGTTCTTGCGGGCTAGGTTTGTGAGCAAACTTTTGAGGACTAGGTTACTAGGGTTAATACAGATAATTTTGTTCGTTAAATTCATTAATTAATTATTTCAATGATAATTTTTTTCTCTCTAACTTCAAATAAGGCTAAATAATTGAGAAATAAAGAGAATTTTTTTTTCTATGGATTGTTAATATTTTTTTGGGGTTTATCAGTACAAATTATATTTTCACCCATAATACATTTTTATAACACTTCATTTAACTGTGTGATTTGGCCCAATAAATTTGGTCCCTTAGTATAGCCATAATGCTTCTTTGGAGTAATGCTAATTGTAGTCAAGGACATACGTTTAACGACTCCTGTGTAGTTTATTACTGATTTAACATAAAATATATGTATATCAGGGGGCGTGCCGCCCCCCGAACCCCCCTGCCAGGTCATTATACAATATAAAATCATGAAGTGTGCAGTACAACAGACTAGCGGATACAAAAAACTACATTAAACTATAAAATCAAATGAGGATTCAGTCATTTCAGTCCATTTTAAGTCACTAACAAGGTCCTTGTCTGTGACCCATAATTCGTCAATTATCCACATTTAAGTCATTTCAATCGATTTTCAATCACTAACATCGACCTTGTCTGTCCTTGACTACAATTTGTGTTACCGCTTCTTTAACCCTAATCGGACTGACAAAATTTAGGTCTCTAAACTCTAAGCCTAAAGGACTGAGAGTCGAGTATTCGCTACACAATGATACTTAGGAAACCAGCTGCTTGATTTGTATGATTTTTTGTCAGTTCATAGCTTTTATCATATAAATGTAATCTGAACATATTTATATACACACGATTGATAGGATTGATAGTTATTATATTGAGTGTATTCTGTTTTAATTTTAAAGGTTTGAGGTTTTTTTAACGGGGTACTGAGGAGGTTGAGAATTAGGTATTTCTACTGTTGAGAATTAGGTATTTCTACTGTTGAGAATTAGGTATTTCTTCTGTTGATAATTAGGTATTTCTAAATTAGAAACAGTTAAATATGGAAACTAATATTATCATCGGAGATAGTATACTAAATAACTTTCAAAACTAAAGTAAATGATTGCAGCAAAGAGCTTCAAATTTACAATACAAAGTAGGAATAAAAAAATTTTTAATTCTAGGTATTTAAAAAAATAACTTCATTTTCTTTCCATTACAAAATGTATACATTTTTAGCGCCCACCCAGTATGACTTTATATCGTATTGACTATATATTGAGTAAATTTTCATTTAGTAACCTTTGACTTGTTGTGTATGAATCATTCTTATACTTTGTTACCCCAAAAATTCTAATTTGTTAATATTCTTAAAAAATCGTATTTTAGTGAGTTCAGACAACATAACATATACTTTGTTTATTGTGTTCATTTCTACAGTTTATTTCGATGGGAAATAAAGGAGAGAAAATATCTTTTATTACACCACATTGAGTAACAGAAGCATGCAATATGACTATGATTATATGACATTGCAATAACTTAGGAAACTTTCGAATAAACACCCCTTCAAGTGTGACTTAAAATGTACGTTATTTTCATATATTTTTCTGTAATACTTACCATCATTTATCCGTATAACAGTCAAGATGTCCATTTCAATATTGGGCCCAAGGCATCTTAGCACGCGAATAGGTTTTGTTTTACTTATTCTCAGTCCATGAATACTTGTACTTTCACTGTCTACGAATATTTTATTATGATCTGCCTTGCTGAAATCCCATTCAGTAATTTGAGGTTTAGCAGATGAGCTTCTCAAGGTTTCCTGGCTATTAGGTAAGCAAGCGAAAAGATGGTGCGAAGAACGGTAATAGTTGTTATAAACCATGACCATCTCATCAGTACCTGCACCTGTGAAAAAACAAAAAAGATTAGAAAAAAATATCCAGAATATCTTCGTTTTTTTTCAATAATATGCAGTATATATTTATATTTTTTCTTAATAACAAAAAAGGCCGGCGTTTTACACCTATTAAGTAGTAAGACGTATGTATTTTGTAGATCATTTACAATAATTGTTCATATAAAAATTTATTACTATCTGCACATATATTCAAATGTCACAAATGAAATAATATTTGTTTCTGGCGACTGTGATTAAATTAAAGCTAGAAAGAATTATTTCAAGAGATTTTAAATTATATTAATTAAAACTATAGAAGATTTTTAATTATATAACAGCTACAATTCTACATACTATAGTACCAACTTATTTTCTTATATATGAAATATCGTTATTTATTTTTAGATAAGTTAAGCTTAATTATATATAAAAGCGTGATTTGATTTGTAAGAGCTACTTGTAGGTTTCATTTTACTTTTTCTTTTGTGTTGCAATTTCTTATATCTGTGGTATGAAATAACAAGAAAAAAAGTATATGACAAAAAAAATTTCATTTCATTGTGGCACTCGAAAAGGAATAAAATTTGCCAACCCTGACATGATATATTGTAGCAACATAATCAATCTTCAAGAAATATTATATTATGTCTTCAATAAAATCATTACGCTAAATCATTATAACAATAATTAATCAATCTATATACAATGTGTAATCATGCAACGAACCTTCAAGATAAAGGCAATAATTTCTTGTGTCGGAATCTTCAAATCACTTCAATTAATTTAATATCATTCTACAGGCACATCAAATGTGAGCCACAACAGCTTACAATATAAATATGATGAATAGAAAGATATCTATTCATCACCAGGACAAGAATGAAGATGACGAATAGAAATCTTTCTAAGCTTGAAACCTAAAAAAATCTTCAACGTTAAGTTTGAATAACATCGATATAATATGGATTTTCCGTAGAATAGGAATCTTTCCAATAAAATAATAATATAGTATATTACTCAAGAGAATACTTCATCAGAAATATTTTTAACTGAAAATGAAACCTGAACACAAATGTCCCTAATAATAAGTTGATAACTAAAATATTTTATTGAACAAGCATATAAATTCTAAACTCACGATCAGTCTGAACGAATCTCTCATTTCCGAAATGGAATTCTACGTTTCCGTCTCTGAAATAAATTATTGTTATCATTCACAATTCTTGATTATAGGCCTACAATTTGTACAACTAAAGGTTGTTGATAATATTAGTTCAAAATTGTGTAACTCTTCAATTATGAAATGAACATTCAGTATCGGATTTACCTGGTTTCTGAGATTACTCTGTTAGAAACTGTTCCAACAAAGGTTTCATTGGTTGCAGCCTTGTTGAAAGTTACCGGAGTTGCGGCACCAATGCGTGCCACACCAGCATGTAGAGCAGAGAGGCAGATTGGGGAATCCTGAAATTAAATAGGTAATCAGTACATGAATTACTTCAGCGCAATCTATTTCAATCTAACAAGATGATGCAGTTTCAGTGATTTTCATGTACGATAGCTTGAAATCTCACCGGGTGATACACTGATGTGCCATAAACAACATCCTGGTTTTTAAATGGCCACTTTATGCATTCTTCAGGACAGCTGGAAATTAAAATAATAGAAAACAGTTAGCAATAAAAGGTATAATATTCGATTTTACTGAAAATAATAGAATAACTGTGATAATTTTTCAATATTTAATTATTTTGTGTTGAAATTTGAAGATAAATAAATATATGTTATTATGGTAACCTGCTCCGTTGATTTATAGATCATTTTGCCGAATCGGCACCTTTAGAATTTTATGTATGGAATAAAATACTTGAAATCAATGATACAAATCGATGACTCGAAAGCATTGTAATTTTATTTATTATTTAATGTGGTAACTATGTACGTAGTATAGAAATTATTAAATCTCAACACAACTGAAGCTATTTAGTTATAAAATTAATAATCCACAAGTTAACAAAATTTAATACAGTGGCCGAGATAAGGAGTATTTAGACTAACTTAACTTCATTTCAACTTAACTATCACGTAAATACTTTATTGAAAACCCTTGAAATGTTTGATAATACTAACTTAAGAATTAATGAGAGAATTAATTATTTTCATTTTTACTTCTAATAACATTTGATTTAGCTCTCAGAAATAATTTATTTAATATCTTTGTACGAGGAACTCTTCTTTAGTGGAGTCCTCTATAGTGAATGTAGAGTCCTGCAGAGTAAGAGAAACTTCTCCCTATTGTGAACAATTGTCTTTTAGTCTGCCATGAACAGCCATCAGATTTAGAAATTTTATGGCCATTTTATGGTAGACAAAATTAAAAAAGTTTGATCACTATTCGGGGTATTTCTCTTAGTGAAAATTCTGTCTCAGAAAATCACAGAAAAAGATATTTTCAATAACTCCTAAATTGAGCTTTAATTGGTCAATGGATTTCAAAATTTCAAACCTTATCTACAAAATGTCTGAGAAAATAATAAAATGACAAGAATTTTTGTCTCAGTTGGTTAGTTTTCTTAGAGTACCTAAATTTGATGGTAATGCAGTTGCAGCTACATTTTTACTATAATTTAGAATATTTACTGGGATTAAAAAGACTCAATTTTTATAAGTAAACTGTAATGTATACAGAAAAAGTATAGTATAGTAATTTATGTTTTCAATAATTATTATTTATTTTACATGGATACATAACAAGTAAATTTGTATATCCTTACAAACTAAAATATTGAATGGAGGGTAAAAAAAAGATGTCACATAAGTAAAACACCTCCATGGATACTATCACGTCTGTCCTGTCGATCGTGTGCCGACACTTGGCCGAATGAAATTTCGTCGATGGACACATGGCCGAAGGACATTTGGCCGAACAGACATTTGGATGAAAGATAATTGGTCGAAAGTAGATTTGGCGTAAATTTCACCGAACGGACATTTGGCTGAAAGACTTGTATTCAATGTAAATCCATTCAACTGCTGCCTCCAGTTTATTTAATTACTAGTGTACTAACCCGTTATGAATAACGTGTTCTCAATTGTATCACTATCAATATTTGTGTAATTTAATTTTCAACACTTTGGTCCGTGCCCTCAGATTTGATTGAAGTTATTAATTGAAAAAGGACAATAATATTATAATTGTATCAAAGACATGACAGTGATAGAGTATATAAATTTTATGACAAAGGTTGCAAAAAGTTCTTTATAAACTTTCACTGTAGATTGTAAATAATTTCTACTTCAGTTATAGTAATAATCATTTATTGCACTCATAAGAATTGGTAATCATGCTACCACCTGTTAACATATTTAGCCTAATTTCTGAATATTATTCTGGGATCTTATTGAAAGCGTGACAGACCGCAGACAGACAGACATACAAATAAAGATAAGGAAACTATTTATGGGGGGTGATAATTTTTTATTTCCGTGGAATTGAAAGTTATTTCATAAAAAGGAAATTAAATTCTAATATGTACATAATGTGTATCCATGATACGAACAATCATGGATTTCCTCGCAAACATATAATTGGAGTGGGAAAAAGCTTCTCTTCACACTTTGGAACTTAATTGTTATCATTGCTTATTATGAATTGAATAAAGTTATTATTTTATTATATTAATAAATAATATTGTCATCCCATTTTTTGGTTTTCCACATAAATATATAAACATCCGTTCGGCCATATGCCCTTTGTCCAAATGTCCGTTCGGCTAAATCTCCGTTCGGCCAAATGTCCTTTGTCCAAATGTCCGTTCGGCTAAATCTCCGTTCGGCCAAATGTCATTCGGCCATGTGATGATCGGCCAAGTTCCCGTCAACCATATTCAGTATATTGTGACAAGCTGTAATCATTCTAATAATAATTATACTATTTTATGAGTTATCACTGTACTCACATGATTTTGAAGGTGGTGCCCGATTGTCCGAAGGTTCTTGTGCATATATCGTTACTTTGCAGAAACACTTGATTGAAACTCAAGAAAAGGAGAAACAAAAGAGTTTCTCTTGTCGGTAAGAACTGCATTCTATTTAATTGTTCTCATTAAAGTAACTCATCAGGATTCCCATAAGTTGATTCACTGAAGCTACTTCGAGTGCATAAACTTAAATAAGATCTAAAAATTAAAAGTTATACATGCATTACTAGTATCTAATGTTCTGGTTTATTATGAAATTTTAACCTATAATTAACAGTTTTTCGGTTACTACGTCAAATTATGTTTCAATTTTATATTCTGCTCTCAATCATACTCATAATACCTCTACTTTATTATACTATTAAACAAGTTTTAAAATTCACTAAGCTTTTCAAATCACTGTCTTTCATATCCCACCTTCTCTTTCCACGTCTTCACTGGTACATTGACTAATTTGTTAAAATCCCAATACCTTATTTCAAATTATTTTCCCAGCGCCAACTTGTAAAGTTATGCCAACACCCCTCCATGTATGGCTACTGGTACAACTCTTATAAGCAATAAGAACAGAACTGCACTACATTCAATGAAAACTTAAAACTCTCCCATGAACTACTTCTTATCTTTTGTACAGGATGGCATAGTTGATAAAGAAAAAGGATTTTAATATATCACAACTGTTATCTATATGCTTAATATTAGAAACTAAGAAATTTTAAAAATGATAATTTTAAACTCATCAGGATTTCCCACAAGAAAGTGATTGGAAAAAACTCCATACATATTTATAATATCTATAGAGAAGAATATTATTAACAAACGGAGTTCTATATATCCTTTATTCAATATAAAATAATACCTTAATTTCTCCATTGTTTTATTGAATGACGAGAACAATGCCTATACTAATTGAACAGTTTACTCTGAATACCTTTATAAATTTTTATATTTAAATCAGCTCATATAGTATTTTAGAAGTTAATATTTAGGAGTATGGAACGCCACTTTACAAAGTTAAAAGAATATTTTTCACTAAGAGACAGGAAATCATTTGTTATAATATGGATTACGGACTCTGAGCTAGAAGAGAATATTAATATCTGCTTTTACATTGAAGATTTTAACAAATCTAGTATATAAAAAAAAATTATTCTTTAACAGTCATAAGGAATGAGTTCTGATCAATCATCTAAATTCTAAGATAAAATCAAAATTCTAATAAACCTTATTCGAAATTCAATATTTTCTGTATTCGTAAACCCCTCTCACCCTTTTAACTCAATGTATGATTTTTAAGATATTTCGTTGTCGTCTATCACTAATTCCGATTCTATTTAATTTGATGATTCATATTGATACTTTTCACTACCTTAAACTCAATAACAATCGATCTTTTACCTACCAACTAAGTATTCTCCAAATGAATTTCTGTCAACTTTCATTATATAGTAGACCATTTCTGCCTAAACTTATCTCCAACTAGATATTCGATAAAAGAATTTTCACTCAATTGTCTTGGGGCCTAATCGTTCTGGGCCCAATAGTCTTGGACTCAATTGTCGGGGTCCAAATAACCGTCGAGGCCCAGATGTCTTGCACCCCAACTGTCGGTCCACAAGGTCATTGTATTCTGAAACACTGCTGGTAAATAAATCTAAAAAATTCTAACGGATATGAAATGAAATCTAACGGAAATGAAATCCAAGCAATATAAGCAAACATGGTGACGATCAGTATTTTCTCACATAGATAGGATACACTTACAATTCGAGAAACCTTCACAATTCCATTAATTAATGTAATTTATTAATCACTTCTAAACTGGGAATCTATTAATCAATAGGTACCAATTATTGAAATGTGTAAATAATATCGAAAATGAGGTGGCTAATTTGTTCACGTCAGTATATAAGAACTAAAGTTTTCTTCAATTTTACAGAAAATAATATTTAATTTAAACCTTTAAGGGGACCGTAAAATGTACAAATTTGAAATTTTCAGGTATAATGCAACTACTCAAATGGATTTTTTTTTTGACAGATAAGTGATTTTCTTATCGTGTTTGCCCTCTTCATCCCTCACCACCAAAAAAAAACAATTAGGTGGGTAATTTCAAAAGACATTAGCTCATACAATTTTCAAGCTACATACATAATGTTAGTTTCATCTTGTTCAAAAATTTAGTTGTCTACAAAGTTAAAGGGATATTTTTTCAAATTCGTCTAAGAAAAATTGTAAGAGTTTTTCGTATTATTTTTTTAAAAACCTTAATTTTCTTTAATATATCTCATTATACCTCCTCACACATTGAGAAATTTGAAAAAACCCGTCAAGAACTTTGTGAGCAATTCATTTATGAAGAAAATGAAACAAACAACATGTCTCTGCTTCAAAAACTGTAGGAGTTGATGCCTTTTGAAGTCAAGGAGAGCCATTTTACTGAAATTTACGGGAAAAAAATTGTCTAACTATAATAGTTCTGGTTTCATAAATTAGCGTGGAGACTCTTGTTTGTGTGTTGTGTCCTCTTTTTGATGCATCTAGTCAACAAATCATTTGATGTGAGATCCAAATAAACCCTCAATACCCGTGCTGACAGGTCTTTTGACAGACCTGCATGAAAGGTATAATTTACAATATTCTCCCTCTTTTTATGATCCACTTCTAGATTATTTTTAGCTCTAATATTTCAACACGTTATCCGGGAGATTATAAGACATCATTTTATGCCAAAAAAAAAAATTCAGTTTTGAGGGAGTCGGACCTCTTAAATATTGCTCAGCAAACCGGGTTTTTGTTTGTTTATCAATATATGTATATTCAGGATGAATTTTTATTTGTTATCTACTTTCATTATTGTATTTCCTCTTAGGCTCTTGTGTGTCTATATAAAATATTAAAATATCTTTTATCAATATTGAATAATTATTTTTTGAATTGATCTAGATAAAATTAAATCAAAATTAAACATTTGGTCTTAAATAATTTTATATTAAAATATATTTATAATATGAATTATGAAACTAGAAAACTATTGCAATTCTGGGGCAATTTATAAATCTTTTTATACTCCTATAGATGTTTCAATATTTAATTCAAAACCTATACTTGCACATCCAACTAAAATTTGTTATGAAATCATAGAGAAAAGTAGAGATGTAAATATATAAGAATCTTTCCATCTTGAATAATGAAGAATAATAAATTTAATATCTTAATAAGAAATAAAAATAGTAACAGAGCTTCTATATTCATGAAGGCGTATCATATTTACAGAACTAAATGTTTGAAAATATAGGAAGTTGCTATGTTGATTCCTTTACGTTCTTAGAATTTTGCCTGTTTACTTTTACTGTCCGAAATTTATCATAATTTGCTTCTACGGTCCGATTTATTTTTCGGACCGTAAAAGTAAATAGATCCCTAAAATCATTAAAACGCACCATCAGTGACTTCCTAGGAGCTTTAAACTAAAGGCTAGGATCAATATTCTGCAAACCTCATAAAATTCGGTTCAGTGTATATTTCATTATTTGCTTTTAAAATTTTTAGTAAGTACCCTTTGTGCAACAATTGAGCAAATCACTTATAACCTTACGCTGAAGAAGAAGAAGAAGATTGTACACTCTTTGTTTTGATTTCAAATTTGAATTTTATAAAAATTGCCAAAAACGCTCACAGATGAAGAAATAAATACATATTTTATGGCGACACCTGTGGACGAATCATAAGGCAATAGTTTCGTAATTATTGATGATCATCTCTTTTCAACAAATTCGCGATATCAGTTCACTCAATACATGGCTGGTGAACCAGGTAATTCGGTAACAATTTAGGTTACTTGTGATTGCGACTTTAGAATATTTGGAAATGGATTTCCATATTTGGAAGAGATAGTTATTGGCACAAAGAGGAATCATTATCAGAGTATGTCATTTTTGAACTTATGGTCCTTTTTTTCTGGTACAGGACATAATGTTATTACAGATAACCTTGTCCCCGTCTGTAAAACTAGCTGAGAATTTACTGAAAATAATGACAGTAATTGGAATTATAATTTGTGTTATATTAGAAATCGTTTATATAAAATCACCAAGGCCTTCGTATACAACAATCCTACTCAAAAATTAGAAAAACATATAGCAAAATAATGTTCTCTCTGCTTCATACTGATTCGTCTATCTCAACTGATCCTAAAATATTTCAGTCTCTGTAGAGTGTAGAACAAACACTGTAGCCAATTATATTTGGAGTAGACTTTGTTTATCAAATGGTAAGAAGGTAGTCAATAAAGAAGTCATTGCATCGTTGGCCCCTGTGAATTTTATTATGATGTAGCTATTCAATTTGTCAGATTCAATTGTAAAGGTATAAATGTAATCTAGATATACAAGTTGAGCTATACTGAGAAGTTACAGGTACTACAATATAAAGAAAATTCCTGGTGAAACAGATCTGAAGAGGAAAAATCAGATTAGACATGGTGTATTCAATAACTGAAAGACTTGCGAACAATTTATTGATCAACACTTGAAAGTACTGGGACTAAACTAGAAAAACGATGTAGGAGTTTAGGAGATGCAAATGCCCTCGATCCTGCCTGTACGAAATGTACTTCACGTATCATAATTATTTGAGATAAATGTTAGCCAGTATTGTTATCTGAGGGTTTTTTTTATATCGCTATATAGTTCATGTATAAACGATAATATTCGGATTATATTCGTCTATATTATTTATTATAAAACGATGACATTCGGTTTTAATATTTGTGTTTGGTCTACTTGTATTTTAAACTTTGATATACATACAATATTTCACTTACCATAATAAAATGTTAATTAACTATAAGCAATGTTTTAACTATTACTAATTATAAAAACCAAGTAAAAACTCCTGAATATACCGTTATCTATTTATGAAACAGTCATATGCGACAGATATATCATTCATTCATCGTATAATTAAGCCCTAATAACATTTTTTAATAGTGCAGGTTAAAATAACCCACATGGTCCACTGAGGAAGTTCATTTTTGTTGTCCACCTAGTGTTAAATTGATTTATTAAACTTAATACTTGCTCACATTCAAAACAAATGGTGCACGTATAATGCACATTCTTTTTCTTGAGACTGAAATTAACGAGGCGGATGTAAACCGGGTGTTGTAGAGTTTTGATTATAAAAATCTTTAAAACCGAATAAATTTATATTATTTACCGACTACATGCAGTTTGCACATAAATGATAAGAAACATTAGCCTAATTGATCAAAGCAATAAAAATATTAGCTCCCCTCCAAGCATATTTTTTTATTGTTTCAATCAAAGAGGCTAATGTTTCTTATCATTTCTCTGCAAACCGCTTCTAATTATCATTGATAGCATATTTTTAATTTTATAAGCTTTTAAAGATTTTTTATAATCATAAAACTCTACAATATCCCAGTAAACATTACAATGTTGGGCCAACGTTGGCCCAATTCAGAACGAAACTCTTGGCCAACGCTGTCATACCGGTCTCGGTGTATTGGGCCAGCAAAGGCCCGACGTTGGCCCATCTCACGGATGTCCACCGGCCCTGAACAGTATAACCACGTATAAACTACTTTTTGGTACTGGCAATACTTAACTTTGACGATGCCATGCGTCTACGGCCAGTACCTACTTTTTTCATATTAGAGGTGTATTAATTAGAATACGCTATACAGAACACGTGAAGACAACAGTTACTTCTAAAAATGTAGTAACTGTCCTAGAAATATATTATACAGATCGAAGTCAGGAAAAAAAATTGGAAAGTTTCAAATTCAAACTCAAATCTATATAATTTTACTTCCGCTATTTTAACCAAATAATAGGTAATATATCTATTTAAAATTAAATAGAAAGTAAAATTTTTAATGTGAATACCTATTTCGAACGAAAAATTAACTTTTCCTACTAATATATGAATTAACTAGCGTCCAAGCTCATTTTTATGAGTGAAATAAATAAAGTGTTAGATTAATAATTGAAGGGATAACAGGCCTATTTATACTAAATTGCCAGAAATGGCTATAATTTCATAGATATCCTTAATTGAGGATATTAAATTGGCTATTTGGTGTGATTAAAGTTGTGAGAGACCGATTGCACCTATTTTCTCTGATATTCTGGCGATAACTGCTAAATAGAACCGGTAGACCATATAATAAATATACTGGTACATCAAAAAATCACTGGATTGTTTAATCAATGTTTCCCTTCATTGGGCCAGTATTGTTTGGAAACCGTTGGCCCAATATCGTTCACCATAAATTGGCCCAGTGTGTAATAGCATTGGCGTGCCAATGCCCGATCGTGCCTTTACTTTGCCAACGTTTACCGACGTTGGCCCGATAGTGTCTACTTCCGACCTACTAATTTTCATTCTGAAGAAAAAGAATGTACACCATTCGTTTTGATTGCCAACTAGGTACTACTACTAGGTATAATAAATCCATTTAATGTTCGTGTAAGGGTATACAATTGGATAAACCTATTATAGAAACTGTTATATATTTCATATCTCTGTACTTCATGTTTGTTTGTGTACGTGCGCACTGAATAAAGGATGGACAGTATTGTCACAGATCATTGAATATAGAAGATGTCCCACTCCTACGTGGACGCTAGTGGCCAAATAATTATTTAAGTGAGAGCTTATCAGCCAATCAGAGAGATGCGTAACGTGACGTCACATATTTCAAACGTACTCACAAACGCAAGATATAAGAACATAATCAGGTATAGTACCTAGCAGACGACACAGAAATATGACGTCATCACAACAACACATTCCTTGTTTGTGACCGAGTGGCTTATAATTCCTCGTATTTGCATGTTAATATCGAGAAGTTTGAAGTCATTTTATAAGGGTTTCGTACAAAAGAAAAGCGAAAATGGCGATTGAACCTCAAAGTTGAATATATAGATATAATTCAGGTGTGATTTTATTGTTAATTTCTTTAACTTATCTATAAAAAATAGGGTCTTGAAAATATGCTACCTAGGAGCGTAAAGTAGTGCTAGTTAACTGCTAAATTGTAGTTCCTATGAATAACAAATAAGGAAAAAAATAATGGAATACAATTTAACCAATGCCTAGTTAGTAATTGATCAGAAAAAAATTAAATTTAGAAGTGCTAAGTTTAAGTAGGTTTTCCCATATTTCAAAGTGTGGTCAGAGTCACCATTTCCAGTCATCCGGTGGTCACGTCAAACTATAGATTCTATCAGCTGATTACCATACCCTATGTTACTGTATCCTGCACAAACGGGTATAAATATATACATAACAGTCATAGCTACATTTTCTTATACTTCCTATAAGCAGATATGGAAATTTTAATTTTCAGGAAAATAGGGTAATTAAAGTCGTATATATTTTAATCTATATTTATTATAGAACAGAAAACAAGAATCGAAGTCGAAACTGAAATATTTCAAGCAAACTGAAGAGTGTCTTATTAACTGTTCAGTCTCAACGCCATTGTGCAAGCCTTTAGCCACAGATAGTCATCATATTTTCTGAATAAAAACAACTTGTACCCATCTTTAGATGTATTGGTACAAAAGAAAAATGAACATTTTCACCAGTTAACTTTGATTAAAGATAAGAAAATTATTGAATTAGGCAGAAAATACAGCGCACACCCTCCGCTCATGATATTGCATCAGAAATAAACCAAAAATTCAAATTCGTACTGAACACACACACGTACAAAACATGTACAGAACAGAAATAATTATATTGTTTATAAATGTATAGTTTTATTATCAGTTTAATATCCTAAATAAATGTTTTGATTTTAAATAGCATATTTAAATTCAATAGTATTCTCTTTTTGTCGTTTTTTGAATAATTAAAACAAAATAATGTATCAATCGTAGACAACTCCAAGGATACGTCACGTTACGCACTCCTCCGATGCCAAGTGTCGCTAGAAAATTGAAAATACTGTAGTGGGATATCTTCTATATTCAATGATCTGTGGTATTGTCCTGTATCTCAAGCTACGAGGTTGTGTCAATATCCTCTCTCTCTACACTTACCCTTACAATTACAACATCTGGCGACAAGGATAGACAGTGATTAATTAAAAATGTCGACTCCTACTGATCTGAATAACTATTCCAAGTGTTTTAATCCTAAATTGGAGAGTGTAGATGAATTTATTGCTCGTTTTAAACTTCAAAACAAGAAAGCTTTGGCGACTGAGGATAGTGATGGTGCAACAATAATAGCTAACTCGCTGTCTATAAACATTATTACAAACCTACAACGCCGTCTGCAACCTATTTCTATAAATGATGCTACATACGAACAAATAGAAACTCATCTATTGGCTGCGTATAGACAAAAGAAAACTTTCATTGGAGCTTCTGTTGCGTTTATAAATAGGAAACAGAAGACTGATGAATCTATTGAAGAATATTCAAAATCTTTGAACGAATTGGCAACTCAGTGCAATTACAAAGCATGTTGTAGAGATGAAAGACTGCGCGACATTTTTCTGAGCGGAATTAGAATGAAGAAAGTTCTAACATCACTAATTACAGATTCTACTATTGAAAGTAAATCTTTTCAAGACTGTGTGACTTCAGCAAAATTAATTGAGCAAGCACTTCGTGATGTTGAAGATATAAATCCTGATGAAAAACTGTACCATCAAGCAACTAACAGTGTCGAAGAAATTAATAAAGTACAACTGAATAGAACTGACGGCGGAAATCTACATGCGAATAAAGTACCTGCAAATTATACATGTATTCGTTGTGAAACAAAGACGAAACATTTTGCAAACAACTGTTTTGCGCTTAATATTACTTGCAACAACTGCTCTAAGAAAGGTCATCTGGCGAAAGTTTGCAAGACTAAAGGGAACGTTCGTTATGTGACAAGTAATCTTAACAACATAAGAGCTTCAAATCAAACAAATGAAGAGGAAGAAGATCCTGCGCAATATGTCACCATAAACCAAATAGCTCCCGATTGTGAAACTGATGTTGGTAATAAGAATATTAATTCTTTTTATAAATAGGTTAGAACCGGTGCCAATTAATCATCATCCTGTACAAATAAGTTGTAAGTTAAATACATTTTCTGTGGATTTTGAGATTGATACAGGTTCCTTTGTTTCAACTATAAATATTAATGATGTTAAGCAAATTAAATCAGCTGTCATACTTAATACTAAGAAACGAGCTAAAGGTTATAGTAACACAGTAATTAAATTTTTAGGGGAAGTTAGGTTGGAGGTTGAATTTAATAAGAATAAAGTTATACATACATTTTTGGTAGTAGCTTCTAATCAAAATTCATTACTTGGCAGAGATTTATGTGAGAAGTTGCAAATTAAAATGCTTTATCCTTATAATGAAACTAAACATATTAATTCAGTTGAACAATGTGATGTTTTAAACAAGTACAGTAAATATCTATCAAACGAATTTAAATCTGACGTGAAGCAGAAAGTTGTTTTCGACGTAAAACCGGATGTTCGTCCAATATTTTGCAAGTCTCGCTCTGTACCATTAAAACATAAGGATTTGGTAAAAAAAAAGAATTAAGCAGACTAGAAAGTTGTGGTATAATTACAAAGGTGTTTAATAGTAAATGGGCTGCCCCTACTGTAAATGTGTTGAAATCGAACAATACCATTCGAGTATGTGGAGATTATTCTCTAACTATTAATAAATGTATGGATACAGTCCAATATCCTTTGCCCTCGGTTAACGATGTGATAATGAGAATGGGAAATCCTAAGATTTTCTTTAAACTTGATTTACATAGTGCTTACTTACAGTTACCACTTGACGATGCGTCTAAAGAATACACGACTATAAATAAAACCGAGGGACTATTTGTTTATAACTATTTACCTTTCGGTGTTGCTAGCAGTCCAGCAATTTTTCAATCTGTAATGTGCAGAATACTATCGGGAATTGAGAATGTAATAATATATCAAGACGATATTCTCATCATGACTGATGACAAACAGAAACATGACCATGTATTAGACATGGTGTTAAATCGATTTATGACTCATGGACTAAAATTAAATGTTCAAAAGTGTGCCTTTTACGTAAAATCTATAAACTACTTGGGGCATATTTTTGATGCAAATGGCGTTCACACTGATTACAATAAAATCCGTGCTATTCTTGACGCACCTGCTTCATCCAATGTTAGTCAGGTACAAAGTTTCATTGGGTTGTGTAATTTCTATAAAAGTTTCATTCCCAATTTCAGTGAGACGTTCGCTCCTTTGTACAAGTTGTTAAAGAAAAATACCAAATTCTATTGGGATAGTTCTCATGATAACTGTTTTTCAGTAATTAAGAAACTTTTCAGTACACACAGGGTTTTGAGATTGTTCGATCCAAATTTGGACACAGTTCTAGAAACTGATGCATCTTCTGAAGGTGTTGGAGCATGTTTATTGCAATTACATAGTGATGGGTTATTCCCAGTTCAATTCGCCTCGAGAACTTTAAACAACGTCGAAAGAAATTATTCCCAAATTGAGCGTGAAGGCTTAAGCGTTATCTATGGCTGTGAAAAATTTCGGTACTATCTACTCGGAAATAGGTTCACAATAAACAATGATCACAAGCCTTTACAAAAGTTATTTGCCACTACATCTGATGTTCCTTCTATATGTTCAGCTCGCCTTAAGAGGTGGTCGTTGCGTTTATCTCAATTTATCTACGACTTTAAGTACACCAGAGGGGTAGACAACGTAAACAGTGATTTCTTGAGTCGTTTACCTTTGAAAGATACGAATTCCGTAAATGAACCATACGAATTGATATTCGTAATTGATACCTTAAGCGCTATGCCTGTCACATGTAATGATATCAAACTCAGTACAAATTCAGATAAAGATCTATGTTTGGTAAAGGAATTTATAAAGTACGGTTTCCCTACTAAAGTAAATGATATATGTAATACATTCAAATCTGTTTCTGAGTCTTTATCTATTATTAAGGGTTGTATCATGTATAACAACCGAGTTTTCATTCCCGTTCCTTTAAGACCAGCAGTTTTAAAACAATTTCACGAAGGTCACCCTGGCATTAATGCAATGAAGCAGGTTGTACGGTCATTAATCTGGTATCCAGGCATTGATGTTGATATACATGATACAGTTCAAAATTGCTCCATTTGTATTAGCAATCGAAACAGACCACCACAAAAGTGTAATGCAGAATGGCCAAAAGCTGAACGTGAATGGTCGAGGATTCACATCGATCATTTTTTCGTAGAAAATAAAATTTTCCTGTTGGTGGTTGATTCGTTATCGAAATATATCGAATGTGAGATAGTTAGAGACACGGCATCTAAGGAAACTATCGAAACATTAAGAATGATTTTCAGTCGAAATGGACTCCCCGATACCATTGTTTCCGATAATGCTACCTCTTTCACGTCAGAGGAATTTAAAGATTTCTTGCTAAAGAATTGCATAAATCATATCACACCTCCACCCTACTCCCCTGCTTCCAATGGCCAAGCAGAAAGATCCGTTCAAGTTGTTAAAAAACTTCTGAAAAAGAATAATTCTGGTTCAATCAAAAGTAGGTTAGCTAATTGTTTGCTGTATTACAGAAATACCCCTCACTCTGTAACCAATGTACCACCTTCTGTAGCATTAAACAAAAGAAGATATGTTACTATTAAAGAACGGATTAACCCGTCATTTGTACCAACTATTAAATCTCCTCCTAAATCTTTTCCATCATTTAATGTGGGTGATAAGGTGTTAGCATTAAATTTGAGGGAGGGTAGAAAATGGTTGAAAGGAACGGTTGTGGAAAAGCACGGTCAGAATGTGTACAGTGTGTTATTGCATGATTATGAAGTTGTTTATAGACGTCACTCTAATCAACTATTGATGTGTAAATCAAATGATTACGAAGCTGTGCCGTCTGATAATAGTATAACATTTGATCTAAATTCTAATAGAGATTTTCCTCCACTAAATCTTCAACCAGTTTCTCTAAATATAAGTTCTGATAACTCTAATAATTTAATTAGTAGTGAACTATCTATGTTCAATAATCCTGATGCTGATGATTCCAATTCGGATGTATCAAATACTAGTAATCCTAATACTGAACATTTGGTTACTGCTAAGAATACTGATGTTTTATTAAGAAGATCAGCTAGAATACCTAAGCCGGTAGAAAGATATATTGAGAAATGTTAAATGTATAAGTATATATGGAGATCTTGTTTTGAACTATTTAAAAAAAAGGATTAGTTTCTTGTATTAAATATATACTGTTACTTCACATTCAATTATTCATATTATATTATTTTTTTAAATGAAGTTTGTAATTAAAATATCTTGTGGTGGAGGAAGTCCCACCGTTTTTGTTATTATTTTTTATTTATTTATATTTCTTAAGTCTTTTCAAGGCAAATTTAATTATGTAAGAATATTATTTCTATGGTTTAAATCAATGTTATTATAATTAATATATTTGTATATATACTTACCCTTACAATTACAACAGAAACGTTTATATATACTTTAGGAAACAATTAATATCTCATATGGAGGCTGAAAATGCATTGTTTGCTTGTAAAATCCAAAATTTAAAATGAAAACAAAAAGTGTCCCAAGAAACAATGCATCCCAACTACGGGTACCATTGGCTCAACAGTGGCAGCAACGGGCGATGGTTTGCTGGTGCTAAGAGGCATTGGCCCAATGCTGACTGCCAATGCTTAAAGGGGCAGTTCAGTCAAAATCAAACTTTCGCCAAATTGGTCCTAAATCGATTTAGTATATTTATTTATGTAACATTAGAATATTCGTTGATTTTAGAAATGTTTATATAAAAAGTATATTGTAAATTAGTGGCGCCGTCTGTGGACTGCGGTGGACCGCGTAACTAATCATTGTAGTACGTAAACAAAATGATAACCAGTCCCAGACTTGAATCGGTTATTAACTTATGAAAATGGTGAAAAGAATTTGTGAAATTGAAAACTGTCCTTCGAATCAATTAGATTTAGTTTTGAAAAGAAAACCATATCTTCATAAATTACCTGTTAATACTGTTGATAGAAAAATTGTTCACATGTTATCAGCTGTAAAATATAAACAAATAGTACAGACTGGTGGCGCCATCTGTAGGAGGACGCAGGAACTAAATCGAATCTATAAAATATGATAAGGTAAGTTCCGCATCGCCGGTCAGTTCACAACTTCGGTCATTCAGCGGGTACATTAATATTGTAGATTCAGTAATTAGTCAACGAAGAAAAAAGAAGACTAATAAAGTAGTGTCACTATACCTTTCAGTGCTTGAGAAGTTTCGTGGTGCTTAACTTCATGAATATTGTTTAAAAATGAATATAATTGTAGAGCACTGATTCTTCACACCGTATTCAAGCAAATTTATCCAAATTCATCTATTATGAAATCTGTCGATGTGTTTGTTTCGATCGTGTAAACGCGCGAGCTCATGTTCCAAATTTTGTTTTGAAATGTGTTGCTTTATATGTTGTTAAGTGTTTCCCTATAAACTGTACTATAATGATATAAAGTCATGAACGACGAAGTGAATCGGTTTTAACACTTTATTCATATCATCGGTCACTTGACCGACAAAGTGAAATACAATTTCTCTTCATCGGTCATAAAAAAATAATCTTTTTCTTATTCATTCATTCCACTGCATTAATCAATTAAAAACATTGCTAATTTTACCGTGAAGCTTTAAACCTAATGAAGTAAATGCTTACTTATATAGGATATATTGCGTTATCATATGTATATTAGGTATTTGTTATTTTTCAATAAAAGTGATATCAAAGTTATTTTTTGTTTATTATTCCATGAAAACATTTTCTATCTTTTCTAATTAGGTAGGTATTTAAATTTTTCTAGAGTGAAAATGATAACCAAAGCCATTAGCGTATAGTATTTCAGAGGAACACACGTAGTACCGAGGTGTAAAATTCCTCCCAAGCCTCACCTCAAAAAACCATAGGTTAGACCCCAATATTAATGCAAGTTATTTTAGAAACCAAAAAATGAATCTAGATCGTTATTTATAGAGTTTTCTTTGTCTTTTTCCAAAATTTCAGTGCTTTATAAATGTATTTTACTCAATAGGTACCTAACTTGGTTGCTCAGCCTCACAGTAGGTATCGCTTCAAGTATTTGTTTTATAGTTTGAAACATCATTATTTGTGCCTTTAATCACATGCATTAATAATTTTTATTAATGATATTTCCGTCTGCTTTTTGATGAATTTTTGTCATCTCTTTTTTCACTTTGTAAAATTTGTATTAGGCTCCCCTCAAAAGAGAATTCACAGAAAACTGGTTCAATATGCCGTTGCTAATTATTTTCATCTAGTTTTATCATTCTAAATTACACCATATATTTCAATTACTGTGCATCAGACAGACATCTCCAATAAATGTGCTTTTCTCTGGGCCGATTTTCTTTCACACCCAGTTTTGGTAGGAACGAGTAGTCTCACAACATCACTTTCTCATTTTTTACAGATTTATAACTATAAGAACCAAAAGTAATACTAAACTTTAAAAATGGCTCCAAATAAATTTAAAGATAAATATAACGAGAAGTCAATGTTAGAAGCTGTTGCTGAAGTTAATAACAAAATGTTGAGTCAACGGCAGGCTGCAGATAAGTATGGAGTGCCTCAATCCACCATAGCTGATAGAGTCTCCGGTCGATATGCTCCAGCAATTCTAACAGGAGGTTTGTGTATTATAAAGACTTTCTGGCAACCTATGTTTTTTCACGTTTCAAGAATCATTTATTTCATTTACAGGGCAAAAGAGAAAGTTGTCTAAGGAACAAGAAAAGAGATTGATCAAATTCATGAAATATAGAGCACGTATAGGAAATGGAGTTACAAGGCCTGCTATAGTAAATCTCATAAAAGACGTGCTGGATAAGGCTGAAAGAGATTCAGATCAAAATTTCACCAATTATGATCGTTTATTTAGATTTAATATGCCATCCAAGAGCTGGGTCCATAGATTTGTTACAAGACACAGAGATGAAGTATCTGTGAGGACACCAGAGCAACTAGGCCACATGAGAAAGAAGGTTTCAGAGAAGGATCTGAGGGATTGGTTTTCAAACTTGGAAAATTTTCTTTTATCAGAGCATCAAATCATAGCGAAAGATTTTTTCATTCCTCAGAACTCTCAGCGTATCTTCAACCTAGATGAAACAGGATTCCCTCTTGCTCCTGGTAATAAATTGAAAGTTGTGTCCGAGAAGGGAAGTAAAAATGTTTATAACGTATCTAGTGAATCAAAAGACCAGATTACGGTGTTGGGTTGTTGTTCAGCCAGTGGTGTCTGTAAGAAGCCTTTTGTGATATTTCCAGGAATTCGTCCTTCTTACAACTTAAGGCAAGTAAACCCAGATAACTACGATGTTGGATACTCACCTAATGGGTGGATATCAAGTGATGCATTTTTCGGCTGGTTTGCGAATTTGTTCTACCCTTCCATCAAAGATTCGGTTGAATTTCCTGTAATTGTTTTTATGGATGGTCATAGCACGCATATTAACGTTGCCGTGGCAGAGTTTTGTAGAAACAATTCGATTATTTTGTTTTGCTTCTTGCCTCATGCATCACATATCATGCAACCACTTGATATAAGTGTATATGGGCCACTTAAAAAGTATTGGAACACAGCCGTTAACGACTTCAAATGCAACTATAATCAAATGATGAGTAAGAATTGTTTCTTTACTGTTTTCAATGGTGCATGGGACAAGTGTAAGAGAAACATGCAAAATATAATTTCAGGATTTCGTAAAGCTGGTTTGATTCCTTACGACCCCAACGCAATTGATTACTCGAAATTAATTAATGAGGAAAATGCAGCGAGAGAATTCAACAAAGAAGTACCGTATAGCACAGCCCAACAAAGTCTTGCATTCATGAGGGCTCTGAAACTATTTGATAAATATCTTACTGCTAGCAATATCGAACAGTTCAGAACCAGGTACAGCGAGGGATATGACATCGATGACAGGACTGATAAAGGTCAGATGTACTCTATATACAGAGAACTAAAGGAATTGACAGAAGGTAAAGATGACTGCACATTGACAGAACTGACAGCCAACAACGCTCAAATTCCTTCTGCTGCTGCACTCTTTACGAAATCTATTACCAGCGAAGAAGTAATAGAAGACTGCAATGAACCTGACAATTCAATTGAGGATAATGATCCACCTCTTGAACGAAATATAAACAATATTTCCACAATTGAAATTCCCATGCCCACCACATCTTCTGCACCCGACGAAGAAGGAATAATCATCATTCAGAGGGAGAGTACTCCAAATAAGGATTCAACTAGATCGGAAACTTTTAATAATTCTACAAATCCCCGATTTTATGGGAACTGGGAATATTCCCCATTTAAGAAATATCTAAAGATTGATGAAAGTGTCGTAATGTCAAGAAAGGAAACACGAAGTAAACCCAATCGTCCCCCTGCTATAAGTGGCTCAGATTACTTTAAGAGTTTAGTTGATAAGCAAGAGAAGAAAGAATCAGAATTACGAAAGAAAAAAGAAAGACAAGAAGAAAGAAATAAGAAAAAACATGAAAAACTGACGAAAGGGAAAAAGACTGTAGTATGCTCTCAGCAAAGAGAGAGCATCGAAATTGTATACGATGATGACTCAGATGATGATAACGCTATCGAAAATTCAAACGAATGTCATGCATGTGGAGGAGATGAAAATCAAGAGGACGCAGATGCCTGGATGGGATGTAATGCATGTCCTAGATGGTATCATAAATTCTGTTTGGGTGAAGAATACGAAAATCTGGGACTAACAGAGATGATGAAGAAGAGATTTATATGCAAATATTGTAATAAATCAAACAAAAAGATAAATGTGATAAATATATATGATTTTGATCTATAGTTACGTGTGTGATAGTATATATGTAGTGACTCGTGATATCTATATATATCATTATATCTAGTTAGTATCTTCTTTTAGTTGTTAATTCCGGTGAGCCGTATCACGGAATATTTGTCATAAAATATCATTAAGGATACATACATATGACACAATTTTATTTATCATTCATTTTATATATTGAGTTTATTTATACAAAACATGTAGGTACCTTATTATTAGTTGATTTATAATAGGGAATAAACTATAAAAAAAAACATATTTAAGTGGTATTATTAACCATCATCACATTCATACTTTAGATAGAACGAAAAAAAGGTGACCGAATCATTGAATTTCATTTCGAAACTGACCGATCATGTGAATATCTTAAATGAAATCTGACCGACCATGTGAATTTCTGATATGAATTCTGACCGACCATGTGAATTTCTCAAATGAAATCTGACCGAAGTTGTGAATTCCGTTGATTAATGAAAGTCATAATATTAGACATTTTTACACAAAAATGGATACCTTTGTACGATCGTCTTTTATTTTATCTGTAAAATGAACATTCTGGCAATACTCTTCAATTTTCAAAACATTGTCAAGGCTCTGCGTTTTTGTTTAATGAGTGAATAAAGAGTAGTAGGGTGAAGTGACCGATAGATCGACACTTACCCTATATATCGCTAATTATATTTTTTTCAACCGTTTAATTCTAAAAGAATGCTTTATTCTTACAAAGTGATCGTTCAACATTAATTTTATGAAAACAAAAATTGACTGAACTGCCCCTGTTAACCAACACGATCCTAACATTCATTGACCCAATGTTGGCTGCCATATCATATAGCCAATGCCCAATTGACACTGTGGCCATCAGTGGCCCAACGTTGGCTAGCATCCACATGAAATGTATATAAATGAATCTTTTTTAATCTTTGATATTGTTGACTTGTTACATAAAATTTATTCAAAATAATTAATTTTAATATTGTAATGTATTTTTTAAATTTATTTAGGTAGATAAAGTTATAGCCTAATCAAATTTATAGGTAATATTCGTGTTTGTCATATAAGTATACTAATGGTAGTTTATTAATATATTATGATATAATACCTGAACAGTATATTGATAATTGAAATGATTAATAACATGATTAAATTAATTGAATTGTATACCAAATTGTCAATGAAGATTCCATATTTTAGGAAAGAGAATTGGCGCCATTTTCATAAGAATTTAGACCTGATGTCTGAGAAACATATAATTGAATATGGAGGCGCATATGGTTTTTCACACTTGCATTTGTGAGCGAACCAAAAACTCGTTAAACAGAAGAAGAGAGAGTTAACATATTATCATATCCTGAATACATCCTCAAAAAAAACTGATGAATTTTTTTTTATAGTAGGCGTCGATGTCATTTTGTAGGTAGTCTGTAGCGCTGAGTTCCTAACTTCTAAGCATGCTGTAGATTAATACAGTACTTAGGATCACGCAGGTAAATTGCGGCCCTTTAATTTTTAATTGCGGCCCTCTCAAGAGTCAAGAGAGTCTCTAAATCATTCTGAACCAAAACTACATTAAAATGTTGCATAGCTATCAAAAGAAGCGCAGTGCTCGTTATAATTCATTAATTTAAGTTTTTAATGAGTGTTTTGATGCTATGATGTTTCTGTTGTTAGAGGCCGCAGTTAGTTAGTGTCCCGCAATTTACACGCTTTATTTCTGCTTTAATTAGATTTTCTTTATTCTGTGAAAAATAGTCTTTAGTTTTCTAAAAACAGATGGCACTTCATCTGTTCAATAGTCAGGCTGTATCATAACTCATTTAGGTACCTACTTACTATAAAGGAGTTCTACTATAAACTGTTTGTTCTATCTTATTGACTAAGTATATTTTTTGTTATAAGATTTTATTATTTATATATCGAGAGGATTGTGAGGGTTATCATTTTATCATTTCCATATTGATTTAGTGAATTAAAATGTCTGGTTAAAATGTTTACTTTTATTTACCTAATTGAAATTCATTGTAAAAATAAATCCAAGTTTGAACTAAAGCGGTTAGCAACGCCATGCCTTCGTCAGCCGTACCTATGCCATCATGGGCCAGTGCTGGCCCAGAGTAAAATACAGTTGGCTTTAGAGCGGTTAACATCGGCATGCCGTCATCAGCCGTGCCTATGCCATCATGGGCCAATGCTGGCCCAACAATTAAATTACAGTTGGCTTTACAGCGGTTAACATCGGCATGCCGTTGTCAGCCGTAGCTATGCCATCATGGGCCAGTGCTGGCCCAACAATTAAATTACAGTTGGCTTTAGAGTGGTTAGCATCGGCATGCCGTCGCTGGCCATTGTCAGCCGTTGCTGTGCCAGCATTGGCCAGCGTTGCAAAAGGCATTGGCCCGACGTTGGCACAGAGATGGCCCGATCTGGCACGGTTGGTTTGCCGACGTTTGTCCACCACCTTATTCAACGGCCTGCCGTAATGGCCCTACGTTGGCCCAACACTGCAATGCTTCTGGGGGTAGATACAACCTTCTTCCTCAGCGTCAGATTAGTGATTCTTAGTCTTACAATAATTGTTGCACAGAGTATTAAAAACTTTAAAATAAACAAATAATAAAGTATGTACTGAACCGAATTGTATAAGGCTTGCAGAATAATGATCGTAGACCTGAGTTCTATAATATTATGTAATACTTATAATTAAACACATTTTTCCCCCGGAGTCTAGAGAGGACTTTTATCTTTTTAATTTCCGAATTTCATAATAATTTACTTTCGTAGCAATTCAAAATTAGGTATTTGACCAATCTTTCATTTCTGGCTCTCTGACTTGGTGACCAACCTATTATTGTAAATACGGTACCCAAATAAAAGTGGTAAAGTTTTAATTATTTTTATCTATAAATAAGTATAGTTATTAACACGATTCAAGATTCCTTGAAATTTTAAATATTTGAATTACCTACCCAAGGCCAAATGGATACATCATCTATGTCTAATTCAGATGAAAATGAAGTTAATGAACTCAATGAAGACACTTCGCACAACTCAGCTTCTGGTAAAGTATTTATTTAGTCAATTATTACAATAGTCAGTACTGTTGTTATCTTTTCAAAATTCAATGCTTATTTAATTTATAGCTATATATATAAATTATTATTACCTATTTAACACCCAGTCTGCACTCTGCAGAAACTGCTGAAGTGTTTGTAGAGATATCCTATTCTGTTCATAGCTAAATTAATGTAAATATAGGGATTAATTCAGAAGTGGATAAATTCCTGCTAAATCCAAGTAAAAAGCATGTCCAAACTCGCCATTTTAATGGCGAGTTTGTGACAGTTATTTTGAGCCCTTCAAATGCAAATGGCGAGTTTTATCTATTTTTCTCCTATGCTACAATGTTATTTTGGAGAGAATTTATGAAAATTTGATCATTTTGGAGAGAATTTGTTGAATTTTGGAGAGAGCTGGAGAGACAAATGGCGAGTTTATGAGACATACTATTTTACTTGGTCCTGCTTTAGGAGTTTAGGTCCGCGGTCCGCCTCCTATTTTTGATATTTTGACACTCAATATAGGTAACCTGTAGACAGTAGAAGGAGCCATTTTAAGATGTTTTTCATGAATACCTTTTGTTGTGGAAACTCTTTGTTTTCGAAATATAGCGCAATCCAGTCTGTATTTGGTGCACAAAAATTCCAATCTGGAAAACTGATTAGGCTAACAGATGAACTCTATATGCTAAATGCTGCGTATTATACAATTTATAGCAATTTACCATTAATTTTTGAAGTCTGTAAAACTCCAACAGAGTAATTAGTTCATCAGAAAGCACCTATTTTTCCAGACTGATAAGAAAGCTCTGTAGATATGGTAATTTATAGCAATTTACCATTAATTTTTGAAGTCTGTAAAACTCTAACAGAGTAATTAGTTCATCAGAAACAGAAAGCACCTATTTTTCCAGACTGGCACAAAATTCCACTGACTTTTCGAAAAAGCTGAAAAAATCCACCATAAATTTCCAGTAATTTGGCTGATCCACCAACATTTTACCCATTTTTCCACCAAAAATTAATGGTACCATAGGAATAAATTGCTATAAATCCACCGACTTTGCCAGAATATTATTTTCAATGGAGAAAAATACCACAGACAAGTCAGTGGAACTTACCATGAAATACAATCTGGAGTGCAATTAAGTTTTCCATAGGTAACAGGTTAGGCCATGTTTCAAAGTGTGGCAGAAAAAGTCTCCAGTTTAGTGAGAATTGGATCCAGGTCAGTGAGGTCGCCACATTTAAGATACTTTAAAGGAGAAATTTGACTTTCTAGTAAAGATTTTACACTTGGAAACATCATTATGCTTCATTTCTCTTGCATGTACATTGTACATCTCTTGAGATTTTTTTGGGATTGATTTAACTTGTTATTTACATGTTTTTTTTTAACTTATTTAACCCCTCAAGTGTGTCAAATTGGTCACCAAGATTTCATATTTCAGGACAATTAGTCCCCAAAATGACCAAATTTCTTCAAAATGTCTCCAATAATAACATGTAAACATAGGAATTAATTAGAAAATTGTCACCAAGATCTTGTTTTGATGAATTTTCCCTCAAATATAGTCTCCAAAGATCTTTGGTGACATTTACGCGCTATGCAGACTGGCTCAAAAGTCGCCAATATACTGGCGACATTGTCCATACTTTAAAACAGGGAGGTTAGGTTAACCCAAGTAAATTAATAAAATAGTATGGCTCATAAACTCTCTATTTGTCTCTCCAAAAATTACAAAATTTCTCTGCAAAATAATCAAATTATCATAATTTCTCTCCAAAATAACATTGCAGCATAGGAGAAAATAAGATATTTCTCGCCATTTGTAATTGAAGTGCTCAAAATAACTCACAAACTCGCCATTAAAATAGCGTGTTTGGACATGATTCATTACATAGAGGTTTACACGTTCACTGCGTATCTGGATATAACCCAGTTTGAAAAGTACAGCAGGATTTTGTGAATTAATCCTGCACCCAAGTCCTATTTAATTCATATGTTCCCGAATCCAATGTTATTTATTGCGCCCAAATCCCAATAATTAATGTATAGTTGAAGTTTCAAGTTGTTCCAGTCTATCAAGTCGTAATTAAGCTTGCTGATTATCACTGCAAGTTATATATATAATTGGCTATGTTAAGATGTTAGATCTATTTACAGATTGAGCCATGCAGAACTAAATGTAAAAGTTTAGTTCTCTAATATTTATCTGCAGTGAACAATGAAAGAAGATACAAATATTGAATATCAATAATTCAGTATATATATGTATATTTGATGTTTTTATCCCTTAGTTATCACAGTTTCTCACTAATTAGTTATTAAAAATCAAGAGAACATACAGCCATTATAAAGAGGCATACTGTTTACAGACATTGTAAAGGGCATACACCAGATTTTATTTGGTGGTAAATTCCAATGATATGTCTGCTGATATTCAATTTCTCTTATAAAAAATTCCTGCAATGTCGGAGGATATTTAGCTATTAATTTTTGGAGGGGAAACTGGAAAAATGTTGGAGGACTAGACATATTGATGAAAAATGTTGGCAAATATTTCTCAGATTTTTGAAAAAGTCAGAGGAGTGCTGTACACCAAATACAAACTGGGGCATACAGACATCGTAAAAGAGCATACACTCTACAGACACCGTAAAAGAGCATACACTCTACAGACTTTGTAAAGGAGCATACAGACATCGTAAAGCACCATACTGAAATACTGACATCGTAAAGCACCATACTGAAATACTGACATCGTAAAGCACCATACTGAAATACTGACATCGTAAAGCACCATACTGAAATACTGACATCGTAAAGCACCATACTGAAATACTGACATCGTAAAGCACCATACTGAAATACTGACATCATAAAGGAGCATACAGAAATCGTAAAGGAGCATACAGAAATCGTAAAGGAGCATACAGAAATCGTAAAGGAGCATACAGAAATCATAAAGGAGCATACAGAAAACGTAAAGGAGCATACGGATGTTGTAAAGCAGCATAAGGACGTCGTAAAGCAGCATACGGACGTCGTAAAGGAGCATACGGACGTCGTAAAGGAGCATAAAGACATGTGAAGGAGCATAGAAACATGTGAAGGAGTATAAAGACATTGTGAAGGAGCGAACGGACATTGTGAAGGAGCGTACGGAGATTGTGAAGGAACATACTGAGATTGTGAAGGAGCGTACGGACATTGTGAAGGAGCGTACGGACAATGTGAAGGAGCGTACGGACATTGTGAAGGAGCGTACGGACATTGTGAAGGAGCGTACTGGCATTGTAGAGGAGCGTACTGGCATTTTAGAGGAGCGTAATGGCATTGTAGAGAGCGTACTGGCATTGTAGAGAGCGTACTGGCATTGTAGAGAGCGTACTGGCATTGTAGAGAGCGTACTGGCATTGTAGAGAGCGTACTGGCATTGTAGAGAGCGTACTGGCATTGTAGAGGAGCGCACTGGCATTGTAGAGGAGCGCACTGGCATTGTAGAGGAGCGCACTGGCATTGTAGAGGAGCGCACTGGCATTGTAGAGGAGCGCACTGGCATTGTAGAGGAGCGCACTGGCATTGTAGAGGAGCGCACTGGCATTGTAGAGGAGCGCACTGGCATTGTAGAGGAGCGCACTGGCATTGTAGAGGAGCGCACTGGCATTGTAGAGGAGTGCACTGGCATTGTAGAGGAGTGCACTGGCATTGTAGAGGAGCGCACTGGCACCGTAAAGGAGCGCACTGGCACCGTAGAGGAGTGTACTGGCACCGTAGAGGAGCATACTGAGTTACTGACTTTGTAGAGGGCCACACAAATATCGTAAATGGTCATACAGACATCGTAAAGCCCTTGAATATGTAATTAGTTTAGCTAATTTAGGTTTCCCACAAATGGCTTTTCCAGTTTCCCCCATTTTGGGGGAAATTGACCTTGCCAACCTGGTATTGTGTATACATTCAGTGTGCATTGTGTATACATACAGTGTGTAGACTGTATAGCGTCGAGGCGGGCATCTTTACGCGTTTTACCATAAATCACCTTAGCATAGATACGATAGTTAGCCATGCAAACCAAATTGTTTCTGTATTACCGTATGGGTAAAGGGTAGATACTGTACGCTAATAATGTCGGTTCAACTGGAGAAATATAATTATTAGACATTTCTTTGCGTTGATGAATACTCTAGAAGTAGGGCATTTTGAGGCAATTCATCGTGCGTCTTTAAGCACCCCATTAAATATTTAATTATCCACCAATTTTACTGATGTGCACCTATACTTAACATTGTTTCTAAAGGTTCAGAAGCTTCTCTTTACAATGGCGTAATCAAAATTTGGATTGATCTTTTAGTTTTCATGTTAATAGGGGTGCAGTGCATTACCCTGCAGTGCGGAATAATGATCTGAATGGTGCGGACTTAAGGCTCTGTTTGCTAGGATAACAAATTTTTTAGAAAAAATTGTATAATTATTTACCATTGGTCATAGGGCTAAGCCATTTTATATGTATAAAGTATGTGACTACCTCTTCCTTTACAGATCTTTTATAGTTGTAGAGATAATTGGACTTGTTCACCAAGTGTCGGGTAATACCCGTGTTGACGCTACCTTTTTTCTGATTAAAATATATTGCACTCAAAAATATTAATTTACAAAAAATATAGTATCTTGATTACATATAGTATACAAAAACAAATTGAGATATAATTATATATTCTTGTTTGTGTTTTTAAATGGTTATCATTATAAGGAAATTATTAATTAACGATTACCCCCTTCATAGTTCACGTCCCTATTTCAATCAGAGACGTCAACTAGGAAGGGGATATTTGGATTGGTTCCTAGTTCAGGTCCCTAAATGAAATGAAATTTAATGAAAGCTCTTTTCCATATGAAACTACATAATAATATTCTACTTCCAGATTGACGTAGCAGTTTTGCATTGATTTTTATTGATAAAAGGGACTCATTTCTCAGCATTAGTAATAATTAAATTTACTACCTAACTATTGGGAATATGAATAAAAACATGTCAGCTCTATAATGACCACTGTCCTCTGAGGTGCACATCAGAAAAACATCAAATAATGTATAAATTTTCTCAATATATTCATTTTCTGGCAATAAGAAGCATGAAAATAAATGTAAGCTATGCCACACAATGATTTTAGTTTTTCAACCACCTCAGGTTCTTCCCGAGAACATTGAACTTTATAAAAAGGTTATCTATCAAACATTATTCTATCAAAAAAACAAAAAAGTTCATATTTATACATATCTATAACCTCATTGAAATGCATTAATTATTTATTTGTTAATTGCAATTAATCACCCCATAAAAATTATTAGCTATATTTACTGGCTCTATATTTATAGAAATTTGCCCCCAGGGGCTCCATCCTGAAATGGTTTGTATAATGATTTTTGTTTGCTTGAATGAAAAGTTATAAAACGCACTCTTTTTAATATTGCAATCAATTGACTATTTCTTTCTTACAGATATGGAAGGGGAATCACTCATGAGTTTAGAAAAGTTGGATAGACTGAGTCCTGACCTTTGGAATGAACAATGTGAGTAGAGTTCTGGTTAAAATATCATTATTATGTAGCTACTATATCTAAAACTCAATATTTTTCAAGATCTGCTCTAGAATTGTGTTCTATAATCCTTTATCATTCTTGTGATTTATAATCCTTTATCATTCTTGTGATTTATAATCCTTTATCATTCTTTTGATCAAATGTTAATCACTTAATCTTAATACCAATTTTCTAAATTGCTGAATGATAAGGGTTAGAGATCACCTCCAAAAGCCGTCGTTAATTTATCCCCACAGTGACCCCACTAAATTTAAATTTCTATAGAAATACTTCAAATTTGTAGAGCAAAGGTTAGCTATATAACATTATTAACATAGAACAAAAAAGAAATTGAACAAGTTTTCACTTCATAATTAATTATATAAATATTCACCGTCTGACTTCTATTAGATAGAAGAACAAGAAATGCTTACTAACTGCTACATCTTGTATTTTTTTATATTTAACGAAATAGGTAGCCATTTATGATATATCTATCAGTTATGTTATTTTTTTGAATCAGTCAGAATTCGAATCAATAAAAAACTAAAAGAAACCCACCTGAACAACATGAATTACACATTATTATAAGAATATAGAAACAAATTTGAAATGGTATGCAGTCTTCTAAACAGTAACTTTGAATCTTATGTATATAGTAATAAAATTAAATAAAGTGAGTGGAGGGTACCTTTAAAGTGTTTTCCTTAGTTTGCTATATTTATTATCCTTCTGCTAAATCTTGCATACACATTGTCTGTAATTCTACATTCTTGCTTAAATTTGTAAATGGACTCGTATTTCTTCCACAGTCAATGGTCTCTATGAACTTGCTAGTTTGGTTAACTCCCCCAATAACAAAGTACCAGCTCCAGCTTTGGCTTTGAGTGATCAGGACCAAAACCTCCTTTGTCGTAAGTTTAAAAAATTCCACCTTAGATGCTAAAATGCTCTCGCTATTATTTATACAAATTATGTGCAATACCTATTTATCTATTAACACCTTGGCATAATATTTTGAATTTGTATCCAGAATTTGGTGCCTTGCAGCCCTATGAATTGATAGAAGAAATTAGCAAGTTGCTGAATGTTGCGTACCAATTGGGAATTGAAGAGGCGAAGCAGATGACCAGAGGGAAGTACATGGAGGTGCTGACGACTAATAAACAGACGGATGATTTAGATTAAGCGATATTCATAACTAATTAATTACTTTTTATTATTAAAGACAGTTTATTTTCTGATATTCATTCTCCTATGATTATTTTCACAACAAATAAAAAAACAGCTCTCAGGGCTCTATCCTGAAGCTGTCTGTGGTGAATGGAAGATAAGGGAGGTGGTGTCTCTTGGTCTCCAAACTGTTGTAATTTGGATTATGTAGCTAATACAGTTTTTTTATTTTACCATTTAGCTATATCATTTTTTTTAAACAAATTGCATTTTTAGAAAATAGCTCTAGAGCTATGCTTTTTAACTACGGGGTTTTAGACTTTTCTGTTAGGTAGGCTCCTAGGCTTCATTTTCCTCTTCCGTATGTGATTGCAGCCACCGGTGCTAGTGTCCCTTTTCGTCATATTCCTTGGTAAGCAAGTAGCTTTTCTGCATCCTTGAGATTGTGACTTTGTTCATGGAGTTGCTTTCCTTTCTGACTGCTTCTTCCAGTTTCTTTTAATTAGTTTTCTTTTGACATCAGCAAAATGGACTTTAGTTTGGTTCTGCTAAAACACCAAGCGATGTGTTTTTTCCGCTGTGCTAAAAAAGGCAAGTGTGAAGTGGGCTTTAATGTCTGATGGAGGTGTGGTTAAACAACCAATTTATTATTCTCAGTATTTATAGAACTTTGTCTTGAATCAACCATTTCCAATGAATATAAATGATGTATAGAGGAAAAAGTTTAAGAACCAATTAGCTACCAAATGCTCAATTTTTCTTTAAAATTATTGAATATATTTTCAATAGGCCTAGGTCATTTCTAAAAAAAAGATGTGTAAATGAAACTGATGGCTATCTACAGAAGGAGTAATTTTTAAAGATTGCTTAGACGATTTCCTGTTCAATTAGCTATGTGCTGTGTGATTGTTCTTGGAAGATCATTTCACCTATAACTTCATTGATGCACTTCATTTTAGTTTTCAATGAAAAATCATAGCTATTTCTTCATATTGTCCAGGCAGTTTTTTTTATTCATAAAAGTTGGTACTTGAAATGATATGGATGCACCATAAACAGTGTACCTGTGGTGCAATGATGCCATTGCCACTGTGGGTCATACATATCCTCATCCATTGCCCTGCTCACACTAATCAAAAAAACTCCCTGAAAAATTACTTTAGAAAAAGATCTTGCACTAGTTATTTAGCTCAATGATGATACAAACCTGGAAGCTTTCTTCCAGTTCTTAATTTCATCTAACTTCTATCAAATGTATATAGTGTAGGTATCGAGGTACATTCATGAAGAATAGCCAATCACTCTCTTTTAAAAATATTATACTCTTGTTCCTAATACCAAACAAAAAAAACTTTGTTAAAAGACTTTCGAGTCTTTGCTACCCCCATCCGGGTAAAGAAAAAACACTTAAGATTTAGTAATGTTGTTTTTAAGTGGTTAAATAGAATTCTCATGTCTATTTGGAATTTTCTATTAGGTAAGTTGTAAGGATAAATATCCATTCTGTATTTGGTTCATCACTGTGGGTAAAATAAGTGGAACCCCCCAGGATAAGTTGAGACGTGAGCATATTTTGGACCAAATTTAAGGCAATTTGGTTAAATGCTTTTCAATTATAAATGACTTTGATCCGATCGCTGTATTAATATATAATTTAACATTTTCTTCATTGGTGTCCATGATACCTGCATGTATGTGGAACCGTTCGCTTACTCTGAATATCCGGTTGTTAGATATACAGCTGATTCAGAGTGAAACTTATATTTATTCTGAAATTTGTGGTTATTATAATGTTTACATTATAAAGTAGATACAATTGCTAAGTTGCTAGTTAATGCATCATGAAATATTTTAATAGAATATGCTTATTGTTCTAACTTCTAAGCATAATCTGAATTTAAGATTATTTAGTGACCTGAAAATTTTGATGAAATCGTATTTAGAAATTTGTTATTCTCCAGACTATTAATTTTAGTCATTTAGTAGGCACCTTACGATATTTCAGTACAATAGTCTAGACTTCTTTTATCTCCATTTTGTTTGAGACCATTCGTTTTTAATAGGTAAGGTTAATGATATTATTTGTTGTAAATAAGATAGATTATAGGTACTGTACATAAAAGATGATGTTCCACTTATGAAATAACAACAGATATAATATGCAGAGTAACACAATTTCAAATTATGTACCTTTAACATTTTATAGCCTAAATTCACAGAGATTGGTTACACTTACAATTATTTCTTCCTTATTCTATCAATTTTATTAACTTGCTTCTGTTAGAAATATACAACTCCATTAACAATCATAAGGAGTAAAGGCAATCAATGGTGGTACAGAAACCTCTTGAAAATAAATAGGCTCCTGTCTTCTTCTGTGTTCATTTATTTGCAGTCAAATATTTCTTGTTTTATTAGTAATCAATTGGTATGTAATTAAAAGGTAATTATTTAATTAATCAAAGCTCATGTGCATTATAGCAAACCACTTTTTTTCTAGGTCAATTTTATGGCAAAGAAAATTTTAAGGATTTACAATTCAATCATTTGATACATCAATATTGAGCAACTATGTGATAGTTAACTGTTTATGTACAGAACAATTTAAATAAACAAACGACGTATCTTTTGTTAATAACTGAGTAAATAATTATACACGAAAATTGAAATTACAAAACTAAAAAATACAATCAAAATGTTTTGGATATAAGAAATAATCATAAAATCATCCTTTTCTAGCATCACACATTAAATAATGGAATCAAAATATACATATTAGAATATTCTGTTCAAACTATTGCTACAATAGCTTGATATTAATTAATACCTTAAAGTTATCTAAACTATACATTAAGTCTTTTGCCTTCAAACATTTTAATAGAATGCATGTCACAATGCAGTCAAGAAGAGCAGAGCTGCATTAGAAGTAAGTCCTGGGACTCTCACTCCGATTCTGGGGGAGAAAAAAATAGTTAAACTGAGACTAATCATATTATAGATAGGGTTAGTTACGAATTATCGCTCATTTTCATATCTTCGGTCATATAAGAAAAAAAGATATAATTATTTTAATCGGTATCATAATACCTGCAGGTATCATAATTCGTAATTTGCCCTAAAGTCAAAGAAAAGTATATATGTAATGATTTTTTCACAGTTTATTGATTTCACTTTTCTAAAACAGAAACTCTACTAATCGTACTGTTTGTAGTAATTTAAAAAAATGACTGATTACACGACGACAAATTTGTAATATTTGACAATTATAGGAGTGAAATAAGCGATTTTTTTGATGCTTTTTACGAAAATATTGGGATTTAAATCGGTAGGTAGCATATGAAATAAGCATGCATTCATTAATCATTCTAATTGAAATTTACGTATAAATATTAATTAAATATTTCATCGTTTTGTAAGTTACTAAGAGCATGCATTTGGTTAGTGAGAAAAAAAGCATTGACCGTCACAGATTCAAGTACTGCAGAATCACAGGTTAAAGTACTGCAGAATCACAGGTTAAAGTACTGAAGAATCACAGGTTCAAGTACTGAGGAATTACAGATTCAGGTACTAAAGAATCGCAGGTTCAAATACTGAAGAATCACAAGTTTAAGTACAACAGAATCACATGTTAAGATACTGAAGAATCACGGTTTCATAAACTGAAGAATCACAGGTTTAAGTACAACAGAATCACAGGTTCAAGTACTGAAGAATCACAGGTTAAGATACTGAAGAATTAAGTAAGTAATATTACTATCAAGAATCACAGGTTCTAATTTCTGAATATTCACTATTCATTATTACCGAATAATCATGATTATTTTTTGAGGTTTTACATATAATGCAACTCCCAAAGAATCAAAAGGTTTTTTCTGATGAATCATAAATCATATGGAAGAGTCTCAATTTCTGCCACACTGGTTTTTCTTACCATATTCATCTGATTCTGATTGCTCTCGGACAGATGATTGCCTAGAGCTCTCAGAGGAAGAGCTACTCACTGACTCAGTTCGTTCTCTCAATTCTGTGTTCTCTGAAGTTTCACTTCCGTCACTCTCTGATTCATCCTCACTCTCTTCTTGGATAGAGTTGGTCTTGTCGACGCTCTCTTCAGATTCGAAACTCATTTCAGCCTCTTTCACCTCCATCTCAGGCTCTTTCACTTCAATCTCTGGTTCTTCCTTTTCATCGAAAGATCCAGAGTTCACCCTAGCCAGGTTTATCTTTTGCGGTGTAGGTTTCTTGCTCGATTTGTACATGTCAATAGACACCAGTGGCTTCGTTGATTCTTTCTCCTTGTTAGCGAACATCGCCTTGAATGTTGGTGTCGTCTTATCAACAACTTCTGTTTTATTTTCGATAACTGGTTTTGAAGAAGCATCAAAATTTCCATGGCTCCAGTCACCGTAACCGTTGCGTTCATTCCACGACTGCCATGGTGAAATGATACGTCAATTATTATGGTTATCACTGATTAAAACTGCCTTTTTAAATATACCTTAAAGCAAATTTATTTGACTTGAGATGAATATCTTCATTTATTGCAAGTATCAATTATAATTGAAAATCTTTTAATTAACATTAATTAAATGAAATGCAGATGTTCATCTTTTTCTTTAGAAAATACTTATGACTAATCAAAAATGCTTCAAACTATATAAAAGGTTGTGGTGAGTATCTTGTAACCGTATAGAGAACAGTAAAAAAAGTGACCTTTATACCGAGTGATTAGAATATTACTAAATTTTAACCCCTAAACCCTGTAATATATTATATAGGTAGTATTCATGCATTGTTAGTGAGAGCATGTGATGTAGGGGAAGTAGATTTGGGGAACCTCCAACAGCCCAGGTCATGCAGTCATTTACAGACCAGAGGATAACTTACTTCAAGTGGAGGTGGGGGAGGCACACCCTGTGGAATAATCACTTCCCTGGTTTCAAGAGTTAAATGGCTTGGAGGTTTTGGGATAATCAGGTCGGTAGGCGAGATGTTCATGAAATCATTATTTTCGGTCATGTTTACAATATCTATAGGATTTGATTGTTGCCTCTTCCTATATTTTGCATCTGTTGTGTATTTATCACTTAAACTAATGGGAATATGACTGCTAATTGAAACAATCTCGTTATTACTATCTAAGGGAGGGGCAAATTGTGTCTGTGTGGGTGGAGATGGATTATGTTTTTTACTCTTTGAAGTTTGTACCTGAGTTTTGACTAGATGAGATTGATTTGTTCCACTTGTGATTCCTGATAGGTTTCGAGGTCCTTGAATTGACACGTAAGTAGTAGGAGGTTTCTTTGGAGCGGGAGCTTTTGGAGCTGGTTTACTTTTAGTAAACGTTGGAGTTGCTTTCGGTGAGGAAGAGTTGAAGCTTTTAATTAACTCTGCAGCTGACTTAGGTTGACTAGCCATATCTTCTTTATTTTCTGAAACTTCAACTTTTACTTCCTTTACCTGTTGTTTGATGGATGGATGTTCCAATTCAGAAGATTTGGCTACTTCAGTTTTCTGAATTGATATCAAAGTAGGAGCTGCCTTAACAGTACTAATTTGAACTTTCGGTTTTGGAATTTCCTTACTGAATACAGAATTGATGACTTTCTTCGTTGACTTTTCTTTCACACTTCCTTCTCTTGTTTTCCAGTAGTTTCTAGCCTTGCTGGCATCTTCACCTACAACTTCTTCAATCTCAGTTTTAGTAGTATGGATCGTCTGTCTCTTTTTTTGACTGCTTTCACTGGGAACTGGAGCAGGCTGCTTTATTCCAGATGTTGTGCTAACTGATCGTAACAAAACCTTGGTCTGGAATTCATCAGCTGCTGCCTTACTGTTGATGGAAGATTTCACTAAATTGTTGGAAGGCGCAACTGAGGTTGCTTTAGCTGAATTCTTGACAGGATTAATAGTGGAATTACTAGTAGTCGTTATTGCTACTTTTGTCACTGCAGGAATGATTTCAGTGGTGCTAACTTCAATGTTTTTGACGTCTGCCTCTTCTGATGTGGTACTTGAAGCAGAGGAAGAAGAAGAGGATCTGCTACTCTTATCTTCTTCTCCATCTTGAGCCTGGAACATCTTCTTATGTTTCAGCTTAAACTCTTCCATCAACTGAAAATTGCATTAGGAAATTAGTATGAACCATAATTATTTTAAATTATAGTTAGGAATCAGAAATATTTGGAATAATTGAGATATTAAGAATTAATTATAAAACAATTTAATTTAAAAGGGGTTCTAACTTCTAGTCTTATAGCTATTATATACTTTTTAAATTGGTACTTCATCTATTACTTTTCCTAATCGATAATCAATAATTTTACCTTCTCATGTTGCATTTTCTTAGGATCCACTTGTTTGTCAGACTTGTAAGCAGATATTTTTGCTTCAAAAGCTTCTGCCTTGTCGACATCATTTTCAGATGAATCCTGAAAAGAAAATTTTCTTTTCAATTTACCAGCAATATTGATATATTTGGATAAAACATGATACAATTGTTACTAGAATTTTATTTGATTCAATGTAACTCACATCTATTTTCCTCTTCTGTAAAGCTAAGGACAAGGCAGAAGCCAAGTCTCCCTTGGTTGATTCGGCGGCATTAGACATATTGCTGAGACGAGTAGAGCTTACAAGATGGCTGATTGAAGACGATTTCCCTAAGGAAAAATTTTGGGGCGGAGGTGGCGGAATAACACCAGGAGCTTTGCTCTCTGAAGAAATGGAAGAAGATATGCTAGCGTCCTGTTGATGATGATGGTACCTCACCTCTTCCCATAAGATCGAAGAATCTTCGTTACTGCTGTGAGATAATTCGTCGAAACTTTTGCACCTTCTTGACAGAAGACTGTGCAGAGGTGGATTAGAGCCACAAGACACCCCACTACTACTCGACGGAGACGAAGGAGGTGAATGTCTGTGTGAACGGTGACAATGCACGCGGTGATGATTTTGGCGCTGGTGTCTACAAAACTGTCCGCTGCAAGAACTATACTCTGAGGAGCAGTGTTTAGACTGTCTGGCGAGACTCGAACAATGTTTGCTGTTATGTCTGCATCCACAAGATGATGCTAGACAACAGGTTGATTGCGAATTTTTGCTCCTTGTTAAAGTGGTAGAATTGTGTCTCTTTGGTGGAGCTGGAGGATCTGACTTTATGATCACTCGGGAGGTATGTCTTTGGGAAACAGAAGAGGGGGTTGGACTTGGGGATCGAAAACCAAAATAGTTTGGAGAGGGACTTCGAGAATAAGTTCTTTGTTGCTGGAAGGAAGATTGGGAATTAGGGAAGTTATCTCGAGAGGTAAGATCACTACTGTTCAGTGTTGACGAATCGCTAGTTGAAGAGTCACACGAAATAACCAATGGTCCGTAGTGTGGTCCAGTGGAACTTTGAGTCCTTTGTAAACGTTTTTGGTCCTGTTACGAGTCAAAAAGATAGTTCCTTAGTGAATTCATTCAAATGAAACAGTGTAGCAAAATAATATTTCTTTGTGAAGTATTTTAACAAGTAAAGGTAAATAAAATATCGTACTTATAATTATTACCAGTCGTTCATAATAAATAGTGATGTCATTACTATCCTAGTTATAATTTATAACCTCGATAATAAATATTATTATTTCACTGTCGTAAATCATGAAAGAAAATGGAACAATATGGTCGAAGAAAATCTTGAGATAAGAAGTTTTTATCAGTTGAGTCGGTGTACATGTATGTACAAAATAACTTAACGGAAATAGTAGTCAAATATATCAGTATATAAAAAAGTATTGTTGCAGAAATAACTTGCAGACGATTTACAGTCAGAATAATTTAGCGTAACTGTAACACAATTATTATATAATACACTTATTTTAATGTTACACCTTTGAAATTCGACTACTTCCGTACCAGCAACTAATAAGGAATTGAAATAAAAGTAACCCAATCTTTCGCTAAATTAGAATACTAGAACTCTATGTTTTTGAGAATAATAATAGGACTAGTAAGTTTAAGGTGTTAGTAGTTAGTTCTAGATGTTGCCTATGCACGCACTTGACTCGGTCACTATTTCAGAGAGAATGCTGATGCTATCACCTATTCTAGCTGATAAACTGTCTTATCAGTAATGTATAGAGATAAAAACTAATATACCATTGACATTCTTATCGAAAGATGTCTGGTTAATTAAATAATTAGACAGTAAACATAATTAATGTACGGACGAATTAGGTTGTTTATGTGATATGAAGATAGAAATCACTTGGTACCTATTTTAACTTTCAAGCTTTAATTCTGTGAAGGACATCTACCAACATCACAACTATTCTGTGATGTACATTGACGAAACTAACTATTTTATCTTTGGAGAGAGCGAAGTGATAGCTACTATATTATTAATGGAAATATATAATTCAAAGGCATTTCATTATGTTAATATTCGTTCATTGAAATATTTTTGCAGACTTCAACTAAGAAAGTGTTAATAAAGTATAGCTATAAAATATTTTTTTTTTTAATATTTATCATCTGTCGAATGCTACATAGCAAATCACCGCTTTATTTCTTTAGAGTCTTAGACCATTCCCCATAATGATAAATATAACATTGACTTCAAGATTTAAGCCACTTTTTCGTTTTGCGATGGGGTAATTCTCACCTCATATTTACACCTCTCTCTCATAAGCCTCTGCTCCTCAGCTACAAGTCTTCTCTTCTGCTCTTGTATCTTCCTGAGCTTTATCGCCACCTCCCTGTCCTGCTCTTCGCTATCTTCTTCAAACACAGACTGTAAATTCAGTTCAGACGCAGAGGCGTAGTCCTGCAACATAAACATAAGTTGAGACTTTCGTTCAATACTCCCGAGGCTCCTTAAAGATTATACAGCACTGTTCTTAAATTCATCATTGCTTTATAAGTTAATGTTACCTGAGATTGAGAGAGTTGCTCCAATCTGGATAAAGCATCTACCTCACTACTGTTCACTCTACTCTCAACCACAATGTTGTTGACATGAGGCTGTGCAGGGTTAGCTGCCATTTTGCCGTCTGTGCCACTCTGCTTCGTCAAAAAACTAGGGTTGCGATATACACTGTACACAGTGTTGGCAACACTATCATCGTCTGAAGTGCAACTCGTGGTGCTGTAAATACTTGAGTGTGTTGTATGATCTCCTCCTGAATGAATAAACATAAGTTTAGATCAAAAATCCTTTAAAAAAATTTCCTACCTAAATTCATTACGCTTACCTTCGTCTAACAAATTGCTAGATGAGTGAGATGGTCTGATTGTTCCAACCGAGGAATAGTCCGATGAGTTTCTCTGTCCAGTAGAGTAAGAGGTGGAGGATTTGGGTCCTTCGTACTGAATAGGATCTAGTAAATCGCTGGCACTGCGACTCATGGATTGAGATGGTCGACTCAATGGTTTAGAGGACGGGCCCTGTTGACGAATTAGAACATGGTAAAAAACTTGAATAAGGTTAAATAATATAATTTTATTTGGTCTCAACAATTTATTAGTGTAAATTGATTATTTTTTTGAGTTTCCTTACTCGGTATCTGTGCTGTTCATATCTTCTCTGCTCTAGTGTCAGTTGTCGCCTCTTCATATCTGCCTCAGCTGTGGCCCATTCTCCATCAACTAATTTGAGCTCTCTCTCCACAAGCTTATTAGACACCTGACTCAGCCTGAGGAGATAGAAATTGGTAATGGCATATCAGGAAAAATCAGATGAATTAGCTACTGATTGCAGTAAAATTCTACAGGTTTCTAAAATAATTTACCTTGATGTTATTTGTGATTGCTTCTTCACTCCAACTGATGGTTTGGCTTCCTCCATCCCTACATTCCTCATACCACCAAGTCTGTTGGCCATTCTTCTGGTGTGTACTGACGATGTGGGTGGTGGAGTCTGTTCACCCGCGGTGGAAGAGGCAGATGAGTTGTACCCTGAGGACTCACCCGCTATCAAATCTGGACGAATGATTCTTCTAACCTCCAGCACGATGTTAGATTGCTTCTTAATCTCATTGATGGCCTGGAAGAAGAATAGACATAATTTTACTGATCTGGGAGGACCTGAATTATATTAGTTACAGTGCATTATTGTTATGAATAGTACTCTAAATTAATATTCTACAGTTTGCCTTCGCATAAAGGGTAGAACCTTTTTGTATGTCTTTAGTAAGGTTAATTTTATTTACTTTGCTTTTATTTTATCCATGGAGAATAGATTCTTTAGCCACCTTTTTTTTACCATTTTGGATAGATCATTTACCTGTTTGTTATCCATGGTTGATAAATCCTTCCCATTACAAGACAGTAGTTGGTCGTTAATTTTCAGACCTGCTGTATCTGCAGGTCCTGATCTCTTGACCGACTGAACGAAAATGCCACTTCTTGCAGTTGGGTCATGAGTCACACTGAAAAGTAGATATTTTTCTAAACCTATTCCTTCCACTGTCCCAAACTATTTATATACTTCAAAGTTTGTTTCAATCAAAATTATTCACTCACCTAAATCCAAGAGTGGATTTTCCTGCAGCTGGAATAACAATCCTATAAACTCTTTCGTGGACCCCTGGATTCACATTCTTAGAGTTTGGTCCTTTCTCTCCATTTGGAACCATTAGCCAAGTCAGAGGATCACCGCTTCGACTGCAGAGAAATAAAATTAATTCGATAATATTAAATTATGCTTAGAATATACTTAAAGAATTAGAGACACTCTGAATAAGAATGAGAAATTTGAGCAACAAGAAAAAGCACATTTCAAAAAATAAAGAATGCAATTCTTTCATTGGATGTAGAACTCAGGCTTCATGTTGAACTATTTGCACATACGATTTAAAGTTGTGATTAGCTATATTGGCATGGTACTAAGAATTTAAGAAATATATATCAAAATTTATGATACGAGAAATGAATTTAATAATCAAATTAATAATAAAAATAGACATGATCATAATCACAGGTATTGAAATACTGAAGTTACAAAGAAAGTTCAATAAACTTAGAATACTGAAGATTCCATAAGTGATAAATACTAGGCATTTATTTCACTTAATTAAGTTATTTCTGATGTAAGAGAAATTACTTTTTCAGATATTGTCAAATCCAATAGCTAATTCTTTACAAATTATTATTTGGAATATGAAAAGACAATAATGTAAAGTATTGTTGTTTTTCTCCCCTCACTCACTCCTTGACTGGGATGATGCCCGTCTCCCTGAGCACCAAAGTAACGGTACTAGTCCCCCCGATGGTGTTAGCGACATCCCTGTGAACAGCACCAGTCACTGCCACTCCGTCCACCTCCAACAACTGATCCCCAGCCTATTGGAGAGAAATGGAGTAGTTAGAGTTTGCAGTTACTAAGAAAATACTAAAGTTAGGTACGAATTGTAAGTCTGTTTCACATCTTCGGTCATATAGGAGAATAACGGTATAATAATTTTTTTTGGGGGGGTTTCCAATCTATGTTACCTGCAAGTATCATGGATACCAATTAAAATAAAACTTAAAATAATTATTATTATACAGTATGATTTATATCGCATTTTCTACAGGACCGAAGATGTGAAACAGAGCAATAATTGTGACTTATTCCCTATTCAAATGTTCACATTAACAAAGGTAAAAATTGTGCTCTCTAAATATTAAATTTTATTTATTAGAGTCATGAAAGTATATGTGATGTGGAAGACTTAAAACACTCACGTGAATACCGTTCTTCTGAGCGATAGATCCGTTCTCCACATGAGAAATAAAGAAACCTGTTCCGTGTTCCTTGCCTCCTTTCAGGTGGAATCCATAGGTTTCGTTTTTGTGCCGCGAAATTGTTAAAACCCTGAAAAGAATAATACTTTACTCTGTACTAATAGAATATCTAGTAAGTGATTAGATAGTAATTATGACTTTGGATTAGCTAATTTGAACATCACTTGCCACTACTTCAAAAAATAATCCATTATGACGTTACATTAATCACTGGAACAGTTTTGTTGAATTGCCTACCAAAATTAACATCGTGAACTGCGTCACAAACTACAAGTTTCAAATAATAATAAAAAGAAATTATCTTTTAATATCTATTTTAAATATTTCTTCATAACAAAATTGACTGCAAACAAAATGCACCCATTCAGATATTTGAAGCCTGACATTTAGGACATTATTGCATATATCCTCAGTACAAAATTTTTTCTCTAACCATGTGTGTAATTCATTCAGAAACCTCACATCTACAAGATAGTTATAGAAACGCATGAATTAATTGAAATAGCTATAGAGTCTTTTTATTCGATAACTAGCTAATATTTATTATAGTTAAAAATATAGATAGATATCTTACCTTGCACCACGAATGAGTGTTCTGGACCCCTGGGGGGCCCTCTCTTTCTGAACCATATGGCGAGGATGGGGCGCAGTCCTGGAACCCATAGCCACTGTGGGGGGTGCGTATGGACCCCCTCTTCTCTGTTCAACCCTCATGTTCGGAGGATTTGAACCGTGGTTTAGCTTTCATTAATAACCTGCAAAATAACAGAATAAATTGATTTAGTTTTATATCGACGAGGAAATTAATTCAATATTAAAACTTTTTTATCAATAAACTCGTGATTTTAGTATGGTTTATTAAATCTATTTTCCTATTTTCATGCTATTATAAATAGGTTGTGTATGCTATTACTTGTACATTAGAAATGTACCTAAGCTGTATTTTTTTTTTGCTGAGGTGACATTTTAAACCTATTTATAAGAAATGTGTGAAAAAAATTCATTTCTTATTTCATCAATAAACAAAACCTCCAAATTAGGAACTGAGAAGCATCAAAATATTCTTTCGAAATTGTTTTTACACAATAACAAAATAATATTAGTAGGCAAATAATATTATTACTTCTTTAACCTCGAAATAATCACATGTCGAAATATTTTAACGTACGCCAATTTATCTGTAGAAGGATAACTTACAATTTAACTCATATTAATTTACATTTATTTGAAATTAGGATAAAAAAATTAATAAATTTAATTCAGTTTATAACCTTTTACTCTGCCAATATTATGAAAATTGTATTTCTATTTTTTTCGTATTAGAACCACTAACATACATATAGATATACTATCGTTAGACTAACCACTATAATAATAATCATTAGTTTCCATTGAATGCTTGCTTGACCTTCACATTTCTAGTTTTACTTTACTGCACCGCTTGCAAATACCTAAGTAATAACTAAATTATAGCTTGGTATTACTATTACCTTACCGCATGGTAATAGTAATACCTTGGTAATACTTAACTCTAACGCATGCTAATACTTTGGTATTACCTTGGTAATACTATTACCCTACCGAATAGTAATACCTTGCTAATACTATCACATTATCGCTTGGTAATACTATTACTCTACCGCATGGTAATACATAAGTATTACTTTGGTAATACTATTACTCTCTCATGCGGAAATCAAATCCTCTTTTTCGAATAATAACCTACAAAAGTCAATGGAATTAACACAGTAGGAACCACAATTATTCACACTATTATTTCTGATGGTAAAAGACTATTTGTTAGGTAATTATCCTTTATTTCCAAACGTAAACAATGCAGACAGGCTTCTGTTATTTCAAAGAAAAATTAATACTTTTATAATAATTATTTGTAAAGAAGAAGATAGAATAGATAGAGAGATGGCTAAAAAGTGCCTGTATATTCATAACATTTCCGTTACGATGAGCAAAATACTCCGCATTAGAGTCAGACGAAGCGTGTCCAGGAACAGCTCTGACGTAATGGGAGAACACATTGGCAACAATTCTTAAAACAACATTTTACGCGATAAATAAGATAGAGAAAAATCTTCTTGTACATTTTTACCAATTTTGAAGATATTAGTGTTTCCCTGATTTTAATTTTAATGAAATAATTTGGGTGAGTTAAATATAAATTATAATTACATAAACTTTAAATCGATTTTCCTATTTTATTTTGTTGTTATATTTTCACAAATATTATTTATAAGTTTTTTTTCAATCCAAAATTATCCTATATTCTGCTGCAGAATTTTTATTCTAGAATTTATATGATCCGATTCATTCATAATTTAAGTTATTATTTACATCAATTCAGTAATCGGAAGTAAAATAAGATATCCCGAGCTACCAATGATATTATTATGATACTATTATGCGATATATTTATAAGTTATATTACCAAGTAAAATGTTAAGTATTTTTTATGTATTGAAGATTTTTAAGCTATAATGTAAACATCTTTCCTTCATGTAACTATATTCATAATATCAGAAAAATGAAAAGTTAACATTTCGCATCTATAGCATCTAACCTTTTCACTCTGATATTTCATCTTCAAACGCTATAGGAAATACAAGTTAATATTTATACTTTATTGTGTATGAATTTAAATAGAAACGACGGAACTACAGAGACAACTATAGAACAAAATATTAATTGTTCACACACTTAAATACAGATATAAACTAGTGCATTGTAGTGTGTCTTGGTTGTAATTAGGTTCAGTTGTTAGTATTCAAAGCAGTCTGGTGCATGCATTAGTTATCGTGAGAGAAATAGAATTAAAACTATCTTCATTGATCGGTCTTGTTCAATAGAATTAACATTAATTTATTGATTGACTGCTAAGGTTTAAAGCTGCTTGAACGTGAAAATTAAGTCGATACTCAACTAAAAATATTATTAAAAACTTTAGTGAAAAATTACAGGAATTGATTTTAATAGCTATTTTTTTTAAATAAACCAATATAAGACTGGTTACACTGTAAATGTGACACTTAGTGTGACAAACTAAAGCTAGGAGTTACTTCTCTCAATGTAAATTTTCCTATAAACCAGCTATAATGTTATTCCAACAAATCTAAATTAAAAAGTATCAAAAATTTAGATAAGAAAAATTCATCCAGGATAATTCTAATTTGTGTGTCAGTGTTCAGAAGCCATATTGTTAATATATTGAATAAAATGAATCACATTCAAGAATCACATTCATGGAATACCATTAAGCGATAGGATGAAGATGTGAAGATTGTGAAGTTCAAGGAAACTTCACAGTGTAATATCACTAACTATAGCACTGTATAGATGAGATATGTATATTCTTACAGTGTATTTTCTATAGTACTCACTATACCTTATGTATCAGTGATATTGTTATACTTTTAGGTGATAGTGCTATACTTTTAGGTGATAGTGCTATACTTTTAGGTTATAGTGCTATACTTTTAGGTTATAGTGCTATACTTTTAGGTGATCGTGCTATACTTTAGGTTATAGTGCTATACTTTTAGGTTATAGTGCTATACTTTTAGGTTATAGTGCTATACTTTTAGGTTATAGTGCTATACTTTTAGGTTATAGTGCTATACTTTTAGGTTATAGTGCTATACTTTTAGGTTATAGTGCTATACTTTTAGGTTATAGTGCTATACTTTTAGGTTATGGTGCTATACTTTTAGGTTATAGTGCTATACTTTTAGGTTATAGTGCTATACTTTTAGGTTATAGTGCTATACTTTTAGGTTATAGTGCTATACTTTTAGGTGATAGTGCTATACTTTTAGGTTATAGTGCTATACTTTTAGGTTATAGTGCTATACTTTTAGGTTATAGTGCTATACTTTTAGGTTATAGTGCTATACTTTTAGGTTATAGTGCTATACTTTCAGGTGATAGTGCTATACTTTTAGGTGATAGTGCTATACTTTTAGGTGATAGTACTATACTTTTAGGTGATAGTGCTATACTTTTAGGTGATAGTACTATACTTTTAGGTGATAGTGCTATACTTTTAGGTGATAGTACTATACTTTTAGGTGATAGTGCTATACTTTTAGGTGATAGTACTATACTTTTAGGTGATAGTGTTATACTTTTAGGTGCTAATAATTTTTTTTAATGATTATCTAAGATGAGAGTTAGATATTATAGTGATATTAAGATGTTATAGTGAAGATACAGACATAGAGGTGATAGTAACATATCTCTGTTAGAGTCAATGCACTTCATGTTCCTCTTTGAGGTTACAGAGTGAGTCTATTAAGCGTGTAGTTAGACACAGGAAATCAGGTCCTGAGAAGGTGATGTTACTTCGCACCAAAATATTATGTCTATGATTCCTAGAAAAGGTATTTAAGGAGTAAAAACTTAAATAATTACCAACACTTTTCTGGGGGAAAATCAAGAAAAGTTAATAGGAAATGGAAGAAATAGATTTTTTTCCTAATGCAAATAAACACTGCATTTTATTATACCTCTTGTTTGCCTGATTAAAAATTATGTTTATCACAATTATTATGTAACAAATGTAATGAAAAGTATACAATAACGCGTGTATCAATATAGGAAAAACCATTGAAATAGTTATATTCTAAAGCATTTAAATAACAAGAACAATCACATTTAGCTCATAGTAAGCAGGATAGTTTGAAATAAAAGTGCAATCACTTTCATTTGTTTCTATTGTTAGTAGAGACTTTCTTTGAGGGATAGAAATGTTAGCACCCTTACGAAACTTAGCAATTGAATAACACAGAAAGCGTGATGTGGTGAAACGTGTGGTTAGTGTGCAGTAAGCCCATAACTAATGCATTTCTGCTCAAATAACGACCTTATCGTCTGTCTTTTCTATTACATTACACTGCAACACAGTGTCGTAGAATATTGTAATGCTTAAAACTGTTCTCATATTTCATGTTAGACTGAAATGCCAATACAAACTAAAGCGCCTAGGTACAGTCTACCTATTTATTGTTTCAAGTAACTAATACCATAGTTTTTAATGGGTAAACACCCTGTAGTCTAACCAGTTAATGAAATGGTAATGCTTCATACTCCCATTAATGTGGGTGTTTCTTTCCTCATTTTGAACTACATAAACAGTCTTTGTCTCCAGTGTGCTATAAGTCAAAACTGAAGTGAAATGAACACTTTAATTTGAAGTAACTACATGCTAATGTAGTTACCTAATTACTATTAAGAGTATAGGTAAACTGTTAAAGTAAAAGTAGTATTCTTGCTTTGCACTAATCTGATTCTTTCTCATTACTATCATATTTATTGTTTGTCTCCTCTATTCCATTCTCTCTATTCCCATTATTCCATTCTCTCTATTCCCCATTATTCCATTCTCTCTATTCCCCATTATTCCATTCTCTCTATTCTCATTATTCCATTCTCTCTATTCCCATTATTCCATTCTCTCTATTCCCCATTATTCCATTCTCTCTATTCCCATTATTCCATTCTCTCTATTCCCCATTATTCCATTCTCTCTATTCTCATTATTCCATTCTCTCTATTCCCCATTATTCCATTCTCTCTATTCTTATTATTCCATTCTCTCTATTCCCATTATTCCATTCTCTCTATTCCCATTATTCCATTCTCTCTATTCCCCATTATTCCATTCTCTCTATTCCCATTATTCCATTCTCTCTATTCCCATTATTCCATTCTCTCTATTCCCATTATTCCATTCTCTCTATTCCCATTATTCCATTCTCTCTATTCCCCATTATTCCATTCTCTCTATTCTTATTATTCCATTCTCTCTATTCCCATTATTCCATTCTCTCTATTCCCATTATTCCATTCTCTCTATTCCCCATTATTCCATTCTCTCTATTCTTATTATTCCATTCTCTCTATTCCCATTATTCCATTCTCTCTATTCTCATTATTCCATTCTCTCTATTCCCATTATTCCATTCTCTCTATTCCCATTATTCCATTCTCTCTATTCCCATTATTCCATTCTCTCTATTCCCATTATTCCATTCTCTCTATTCCCATTATTCCATTCTCTCTATTTTCCATTATTCCATTCTCTCTATTCCCATTATTCCATTCTCTCTATTCCCCATTATTCCATTCTCTCTATTCTCATTATTCCATTCTCTCTATTCCCATTATTCCATTCTCTCTATTCCCCATTATTCCATTCTCTCTATTCCCATTATTCCATTCTCTCTATTCCCATTATTCCATTCTCTCTATTCCCCATTATTCCATTCTCTCTATTCTTATTATTCCATTCTCTCTATTCCCATTATTCCATTCTCTCTATTCCCATTATTCCATTCTCTCTATTCCCATTATTCCATTCTCTCTATTCCCATTATTCCATTCTCTCTATTCCCATTATTCCATTCTCTCTATTCCCATTATTCCATTCTCTCTATTCCCATTATTCCATTCTCTCTATTCCCATTATTCCATTCTCTCTATTTTCCATTATTCCATTCTCTCTATTCCCATTATTCCATTCTCTCTATTCCCATTATTCCATTCTCTCTATTCCCATTATTCCATTCTCTCTATTCCCATTATTCCATTCTCTCTATTCCCATTATTCCATTCTCTACACAGATAGAAAAAGATACAACTCATGTGGTCATATCACATGGGTCATCAATTTATGCTTTGAATCAATTTATTACGTGAGTTGGTTGGACTTTATTCATGTTTTCATGTGTGTTAAAACAACTATAGTTAATTCATTTTATGGATTGAATCAATTTACTATGAGAGTTAAAAGTTACTTTTTTGAGAATTTTAACGTATGTTGAAACAACTATGACAGAGCGTATTGTAGTAACCCACAAAGACTGTTAATTCAATGTATCTGGTGTATAAACTAACTTATATGAAGAGTTGGCGCTATATTTTTTCAGTTTATGTATGAGTTAAAACAACTGTTTTGTTTTAACCCACGTCAATTTAACTACTTTTAAGTAGTACCTGCAACTCACCACGTAGGTAGGGACAAAAATAACCCATTCATATGAGTCAAAACAAATCAAATTTGATTTGATTCAACTAATCCTTTCTCTGTGTGCTCTATTCCCCATTATTCCATTCTCTCTATTCCCCATTACTCCATTCTCTCTATTCCCCATTCTTTTCTTCATTATTCTATGCTTTGCATTTCCCACTTCCCCTAATCACTCTTTTACCACTTCCCCTCATTATCGCTCTTTTCCCCATTCCCCCCATTATCACTCTTTTCCCAGTCAATCACGTATTCTTTGTACCCGTGAGACAATCTACACAATCAGTCCCAGTTAGTCAGTCTCTGCCTATTGTTCAGCTCTAACTAAAGGAAATACAAACAACTAAATGGTAACAAGAAATTAGAATGCAGTGTGAGGAAGTAGGATTCACTACTCTAAAGATATTTCATGATTCTACCTTACAGTCTGTAGAAGACACAGTCCATTTAAACTAAAGTTAAGATTTGGTATGAATTGTTAGAAAAATTGTTGATACCTGCAGGTATCATGGATACCAACTGAAATAAAAAAATGGAAATAAAATTATTATATATTTTTTTAAAGATCAACAAATAAATAATTTTTCTAACAATTCATACCAAATCTTAACTTTACTTTAAATGGACTGTTTCTGCCATGGACTGAAATTAGCTAAATTAATTAATTAATAAAGTTGGTTTCTGTTTTTGGAAATATTAAATTGATATGTTAAGATGAAAAAGAAAGTAATTTTGTGTTGATTTCATTAATATAATGGCTGAATTAACAACTCCACTGAAATGGAAGTCACCCCGAACAATCGTCACTAAATTGAATAAAAAGAAAGTTAAATATGACATGACAATAGCTATCCTCTACACCACCAGTGTACCATATCTGGCCTCTGCAATTAGAACGTTATTCACACTAATTAAATAGCAAAATAGACATTGCAATTTAATTCATATATTATTATTTTTTATGAGTTTAAAAGTTGTCAACCCTATCCACAACGAGGTGATCCAAGAAGAACGACTCGTAGAAGAGGGGACAGTGAAAGTACACTCCATGCACTAGGTGGTAAGAATAGACATCCATGAATAAGAAACCTACACGGTCCAGTCAGTCTTCTTACCCATGGATATAGCAAAGCAGAAAGAATTAATTAAGAGGAAGAACTCTTCAAGAAAAATATAAAGAAAAGCTAAAGAAAAAGGGCACGAAACCTAAATTAAAACAATTAAAACAACAAAACTTAAAACTTAAACAAAACTTAAATGCTACAAAAGAACAAAAAGAAGGGAAGGCTTACCTATAGAGGTAGCCACGCGACAATGAGGGGGGATCGGCAATAATGATTATAAACCCCCAAGTCTGATAATCAGATCCCCTACCCCTATTCAGTTCACGTAATTTAAAATAAATGTCAACTGAACTATCTCTCGAATTTTAATTATACGTAAAAAAGTGAGTGTTAAGCCAATTTTAATTACTGAGTTGCCTCTTCATTGTTTTAAATTACAGTGTAGGTAATTTAACGGTGCAAAGGAATAATTTGAGCACTTTCACTGTAACATAAGAATGTCTTTGGAAAATGGTGCTAACAATCAACTTGCAATATTAATTCTAATTACTTCCAATGACAACATAAGTGTTGCTAAGTTAAGTTTACGATAAAGTCTCAAATATCAGGTCACTCTAAAGGGCTGGTCGCATAACGCAGATAAAATAAAAAGCCCTAGAGCGATACACATAACAGACAGCAAGACTTACATGAGAATCTAATATTCAGACCTAATATCAAGTGTGTCTACCATTTAGACCTAATATTAAGAGTTAATATTTAAACCTAATACTTAGAGTGTCTAACATTCAGACCTAATATTTACGGTGTCTAATATTCGGATCGACTAATTTAATAAGGGTGCATGTCTATTATTTATTAGATCTAATACTAGGAGTGTCTAATATTCAGACCTAATATTAAGAGTGCCTAACATTCAGACCTAATATTAAAAATGCCTAACTAGACCTACTGAGCAAATTCACTGCAAATTACACAAATACAATGGGACCAAAGATCAAAGATAGAATTTACTGCAAATCAACCCCTCCCTGCCTGTTGCTCTGATAATAGTCTCTATATCCTGAGGTGGGTACTCTGCCAGGCAAGGAGGGGTTAGAGTCTCCAGAATCTATAGGGCCAGAGTTCATTGCAACATTCCAAGCAAGGGCAACATGATCCATGTGATAACATGTAGTGGTCTATGTGCTATGGCACGTAGTATAACTGTGAGCTAAAATACCACTATATGGTTAACTATTTATGAGTTTGTAGGAACGCGTTAAGTATTATATTTAAACTGAAGACATATGGTAAATAGGGCAAATTTTCAATAATTACCAATGGTGAACTAAATACTTTAAGTAAACTTAAATTGTGGAGACAATATAGTTCTCTCCACAATTAATATATTTCATTGCTAATATTTTGATGCGTTTATTAGTAATAACGAATTGGAATTTCAATTCGATATTTAATTAACATCTTGTAACTGTAACTTTAGCCTCTTAGACATTATCTTTTGAAGACATTCAGTCTTTAGGTTGCAGAAGAGTAAAGGTAACTTGTACCTAATAGTGTAGCCATGTAAAGATAGAAAAACTAGTCACTTTATTCAATTGGTAATAATAAAATATCATGCATTTTACATTTACAAACTATATATATATTTAAAACTAAATATATTTAAGTCAGCAATATGACCATTATATATAAGCTTGCATTTACTAACTTTAATATAAAAAAGAAAAACAGAATTAACCAATAAATGTTAATGTTAATAAAACGTTATTTACTATTTATGATATTAATTCTTATTCAATAACAAATTATTGTAACAAAGAATTACCACAATTAATAAATAGTCACATAAATTAATTTAATTCTCACAAAATATTTTACTCTCATTATAGCATTGCTTTTTTAATTATAAAATTAAATGGGATACTTTAAATACAAATATATTAATATTTTTAATCCATTGTTAAGTGCAACATATACCGGAAAATATTTCATAAATTCCTTTTTATTAGTCATTTGGATTCAATTCCGGTCCATAGACTGACTGACTGACTGGCATATCACGTTCCTAATTACTTTATGATATTGCCCTCATAATTATCACTGGATTTAATAGACAAAATGACCTTTGTCTATTAATGTGAAACAGTTATGGCAGAGAGAAAAGAAATGAAGGCATGGACAAATTTGGTTAGTAGAAAATATTATGGGAGATCACGTTTTTTTTATTAATTTATTATCGTTATATTTTAGTAAATTAAAAGTCGTATTTAAATGTTCCAGCAATATAAACGGTGAAATTATGAATATTTTCACCGTTTGAATTTCAAAAGAAATAATATAGAAAAGGTATAATGATGTCAAACGGTGAAAAGAGTAACACTAATAATATTTTCAATAGAGGAACACTATTGCATGTTCATCATAAATTCTGTACAATGATTTAATATTTATTGTTGATACGTATTACAAATATTGCACTGTATAAAATGTTGTTACTCTTGTGGAAAGAGTATTACTACAGGAAATTGGGAATCCAAGCGTGGTGAAACTGTGATAAATATCCGATATTTTAATGGAAAACTGTGAAAAATGAATCATTTCTTGTAAACATTTAAAATTACAATTCCTTATCTTAATTCATTTCTCAATAACTTCAAAACATGATTTCATTTTCTAAATTAGTTTGATTTTTCATCAAGATGCACGGTAAAATGATTTTGGATAATTAGAATTATTTCCTTATTTTAGGTCTAGTGACTCAACAACACAAATATTTTGATACGCCGAGGTATCTATAGTTTCGTAGTAATGAGGCAAGGTTATACACCATTCAAAAATATATATATAAAAAACTGGGTATTAAATATTATATAATATTTTAATCTACAAAACATTTGCACTTCACTCGAACATAGTAAATATTTTGAATATAGAAAAGTAAAAATTGGGATTAAAAGGTTCGAATTTCTCAATCAGCAAATATGTCAACAAGTTAATCCTATAATATCAAATATAATTAATATATTTTAAAGCTATTTCATATCATAAAAACCAATGAGTTATCTATCACCAATAGTTACTTCAAAAGATATTTCATCACTGTGACTTACGATCTCCATTAATTGATCTAGACTATCCTTGCCTGGAGCACTTAAATACCATTATATTCCATATTTCCGTGAAATAGCACTCAAAACACTCAATTATTAGTCATTTCACCTAGAAATAAATAACATGTTTAAATTCTTCGATACTCATAAAGGTGATTGATTGTAACTTTGATTTTATTAACCTTGGAGGTGGACATCAGTGATATATAATCAATGTGTAATTGTGTCCCCTGGCGGTAAAAAGTAAAACTTTTAGTGACCCCTACCGTGAAACTCTAGAACTAAAGAGGTACTAGTGACCTCTAGCGGCTAATCATCTAACTAATGGTTTATAATAGGTTTCTGATGTATTGAAATGTGAAAACAATTAGCCACATCATTTAAAATGATGCAAATCATTTAATCGATATAGCTATGTGTTGAAATCTATTGTTTACGGTTCGATAGAAATGGAAGCGAAACACAAGGTAGGTGATTAACAAACACATTCATAACCATTTAGCTAGCGGAATCTAAGGAAAGAGCCGGTAGGTAGTCAGTAAATCATTCTTAGCTCACAATAGGATGGTCAAAAGTGTTGCCAAATAATCTCAACACTTCACAACCTTTTAAATGATCTACAGAGAATGAAATATAAGTCAACCTTTTCATTGATCTATAGAGAATGAAATATAAGTCAACCTTTTCAATGATCTATAGAGAATGAAATATAAGTCAACCTTTTCAATGATCTATAGAGAATGAAATATAAGTCAACCTTTTCAATGATCTATAGAGAATGAAATATAAGTCAACCTTTTCAATGATCTACAGAGAATGAAATATAAGTCAACCTTTTCAATGATCTATAGAGAATGAAATATAAGTCAACCTTTTCAATGATCTATAGAGAATGAAATATAAGTCAACCTTTTCATTGATCTATAGAGAATGAAATATAAGTCAACCTTTTCAATGATCTATAGAGAATGAAATATAAGTCAACCTTTTCATTGATCTATAGAGAATGAAATATAAGTCAACCTTTTAAATGATCTATAGAGAATGAAATATAATTCATTGATCTATAGAGAATGAAATATAAGGGTTCGTTAAGTAATATCGAGGTTGCGGAATGCTATTTCGTCCATAGGTCAATAAAAGTGACTGTTGATTGGTCTCACAAGGAAATGGGTATTAGCTTGATAAAAGAGAGACTAGAGTTTGTGTACTTACAATTTCAAAGAGGCTGCAGTATCTGAAAAAATAGAAATTAATAATTTAGTAATTATTTTTATAATAGCAAATGACTATAATACTTTACAATGTATGATAGTTAGCCACGAGATACTATCAGTAGTTGACTGAACAACAGACATAGTATATCGTGACACTTCTCAATAGATACCTATGAAATACACACTCTATAACAATAGTAAATAAAAAACTGAAATGTTCAAAGAAGAAAATAAGTGGATCAATGCAAAAAAAAGTTGAAGAAATGTTAGCAGTTTTGGAGGGAATAATTTTATCATGAATAACTATTGATACATTGGATAGTTACTATTGCGATTGGTAGTATTTACTAATGTAATGAGTTTAAAAAAGTTATACAAAATTTATTGGAGATAAAAGATAATGATCAAAAAATTAAGAAGTGAAAGAGAAATGATAAAATGATTATAGTAAAAAAATATATTAAAAAAATAATAATCAGCTATCTACAATTAAAAGAGGGAATGAATTATTCTGGAGGTTTAATGAAGGTTTGCTTTTAAAAATATAAAGAGATTCTAAAATTTTAGAATCTCTTTTTTAATATTTTTTTTTATTATAATCATTTTATCATTTCTTTTTCACTTTTTTATTTACTAATGGTGATAGTAAATCCTTAATTACTAGTCACTAATATTCACCATTAGTGTTCTGTTTCGTGAGTTAACATTTGTAACATTCGTGACTCTTTACTTTCAATCAATAAATAACAAGAAGGAGAACTATCCCTTCTAGCGTGTGTAAAACAGCATCAAATATACGCTAGGCCTAGCGTTCGCTAAGCAGTTCCTAGTGTACGCTAAGCAGTTCCTAGCGTTCGCTAAGCAGTTCCTAGTGTACGCTAAGCAGTTCCTAGCGTTCGCTAAGCAGTTCCTAGTGTTCGCTAAGCAGTTCCTAGCGTTCGCTAAGCAGTTCCTAGTGTTCGCTAAGCAGTTCCTAGCGTTCGCTAAGCAGTTCCTAGTGTACGCTAAGCAGTTCCTAGTGTTCGCTAAGCAGTTCCTAGTGTTAGCTAAGCAGTTCCTAGTGTACGCTAAGCAGTTCCTAGTGTACGCTAAGCAGTTCCTAGTGTACGCTAAGCAGTTCCTAGTGTACGCTAAGCAGTTCCTAGTGTTAGCTAAGCAGTTCCTAGTGTACGCTAAGCAGTTCCTAGTGTTCGCTAAGCAGTTCCTAGTGTTAGCTAAGCAGTTCCTAGTGTACGCTAAGCAGTTCCTAGTGTTCGCTAAGCAGTTCCTAGTGTACGCTAAGCAGTTCCTAGCGTTCGCTAAGCAGTTCCTAGTGTTCGCTAAGCAGTTCCTAGCGTTCGCTAAGCAGTTCCTAGTGTTCGCTAAGCAGTTCCTAGCGTTCGCTAAGCAGTTCCTAGTGTACGCTAAGCAGTTCCTAGCGTTCGCTAAGCAGTTCCTAGTGTTCGCTAAGCAGTTCCTAGCGTACGCTAAGCAGTTCCTAGTGTACGCTAAGCAGTTCCTAGTGTTAGCTAAGCAGTTCCTAGTGTACGCTAAGCAGTTCCTAGTGTTCGCTAAGCAGTTCCTAGTGTTAGCTAAGCAGTTCCTAGTGTACGCTAAGCAGTTCCTAGTGTACGCTTAGCAGTTCCTAGTGTACGCTAAGCAGTTCCTAGTGTACGCTAAGCAGCTCCTAGTGTACGCTAAGCAGTTCCTAGTGTACGCTAAGCAGTTCCTAGTGTACGCTAAGCAGTTCCTAGTGTACGCTAAGCAGTTCCTAGTGTACGCTAAGCAGTTCCTAGTGTACGCTAAGCAGTTCCTAGTGTACGCTAAGCAGTTCCTAGTGTACGCTAAGCAGTTCCTAGTGTAAGCTAAGCAGTTCCTAGTGTACGCTAAGCAGTTCCTAGTGTACGCTAAGCAGTTCCTAGTGTACGCTAAGCAGTTCCTAGTGTACGCTAAGCAGTTCCTAGTGTACGCTAAGCAGTTCCTAGTGTACGCTAAGCAGTTCCTAGTGTAAGCTAAGCAGTTCCTAGTGTACGCTAAGCAGTTCCTAGTGTACGCTAAGCAGTTCCTAGTGTACGCTAAGCAGTTCCTAGTGTACGCTAAGCAGTTCCTAGTGTACGCTAAGCAGTTCCTAGTGTACGCTAAGCAGTTCCTAGTGTACGCTAAGCAGTTCCTAGTGTACGCTAAGCAGTTCCTAGTGTACGCTAAGCAGTTCAATGTAACTTCTTATCCAATAATAAATACAAATAAAACACCTCAATTTGTTCTGTCGCAATAAGCATTCTTTCCCCACACTATTTCAATAGGTTTTACTTTTATATATGGTTGCAATACACAAAATAACGTAATGCAATTACCACTTTATTCTAATTTGATATATACTTCAACGACGCACGCTACTGTATTACGTTTTACATATTTTACCGTCCGCTTTTAACGCATTTTACATATTTTACTGCACGCTACTTTAACGCATTTTACATATTTTACCGCCCGCTACCTTAACACATTTTATGTATTTTACTGCATGCTACCCTAACGTATTTTACCGCACGCTACATTAGCGCATTTTACATATTTTACCGCATGCTACCCTAACGTATTTTACCGCACGCTACATTAGCGCATTTTACATATTTTACCGCACGCTACCTTAACGCATTTTATATATTTTACCGCATGCTACCCTAACGTATTTTACCGCACGCTACATTAGCGCATTTTACATATTTTACCGCACGCTACCTTAACGCATTTTATATATTTTACCGCATGCTACCCTAACTTATTTTACCGCACGCTACCTTAGTGCATTTTATATATTTTACCGCATGTTACCCTAACTTATTTTACCGCACGCTACATTAGCGCATTTTACATATTTTACCGCACGCTACCTTAACGCATTTTATATATTTTACCGCATGTTACCCTAACTTATTTTACCGCACGCTACATTAGCGCATTTTACATATTTTACCGCACGCTACCTTAACGCATTTTATATATTTTACCGCATGCTACCCTTACGTATTTTACCGCACGCTACCTTAGTGCATTTTACATATTTTACCGCCCGCTACCTTAACGCGTTCACTTTCAGTCTAAAAACAGTCCCCATCCCCCCTCTCCCCAAATACACATCATTACGGCACACTAGGCAGTAGCCTTACCTCCATGTAATAATAACACTTATATCAGTCATCACAGACGGCTACAATCTACTTTCTTTTTCTCTTAATGTTGCTGAACACGTAAACCTTCTGATTATACACACTTGTGTACCACCAATATAAAACACATGAAAGTAACAATTAATAGATTGTGTGAAGTAAGTATTATTTAATATAAATATAGAAAGTGTTTTAATGTTAGTGATTTGTAAGCAAGTTTAAAATAATAATTCGGTTGTAAGCAAATGATCATTCCAATAACCATGAAAGTTAGTTTTATAATCAATAATTACAGATAATAAAGATATTAAAGTCGTTGCGTAATGAGAGTGAGAGTTATTTATTATTATTATGATAGTTACAACCACGTGCTTATCCAAAGATTATCTAAAATGATAACCAGTGACGCAATGATCAACTGACAAGAGAAAATTAGAACCTTCCTAAAATATATTTTATACCTCTGCCCTCTGGTATTACATTGCACTTTTTGGAAACTCTAAATGATAATTTAGTGTACTTATATACCATTTAAATACTTCTTTTTGAATTAATATGTGATGCAAAGATATTAGTTTAATTTTCAATTAATACTACAGTCTCCATAAGACTGTAAATGAAGTTAAAACAACAGTAATATCTTAGACGAAATACAGTCCCTAATAGCAGTTACTTATAGTTATTTGAACTTAACTATTTGCTGTAAAGTTTCTAAGATACTCTAAGTGACTTGCGACACCAAATTACCGCTAGATGGCGCTGTGAGACTTTTTCCCCTTTGACATAACAATAGCTACGGCAAATTAACAAATGTCGTGGGATGCTCACAAGAGGTAATAATGGCGCAATGTCTTAACCACATTAAGTTACAGTGGCTAAACAGCCTTGGACACTGACCTGATATCCGGTCACCTTCCTAGACCCGCTTCACACTTGCGTTTTTAAACACAGCGGGGAAAAAAGTGCTACGTTTGGTGCTTTAGCGATAATAAATATGTTTTAAGGAGATTTATCTTTCAGTGAGAAAAAGAATGCAAGTGTGAACACATTTCAAGAATAGCTTTCTTTCGAAATGTTAAAACGCAAGTGTGAAGCGGGCCTCTTGCTAACAAATATTGCCCAATATACAAACAATTGAAAAGATTTCGCAGCAAAAGAGTAAATAACTAACACATAAGTGCTATAGTGTTTTCATTGATAGAAACAGACTTTAATAACCGTAGCTACAACACAGATGTTTGCACCAACAGTCGTGACGGTAAATGGTAAATAACTAAGCTATGACCCTGACACCAAACCTATGGTGAAATTTCTTTGACCTACTCTTTACCCACAGAAAAATATTAGCTGTTCGCTATGGAAAAGAGTATAGCCTCCATGCTTAAATCTTAGCTAATATTTATATCATAATTAATTGGTATTAGCTTTTTAATGGTGGAACACTAAACAGAAAAGTCATTATAGAACATAAGGTTTAACAATAAATAATCACAATTCACAAAACACTGACAGTACAAATCTTTCGAGTCGTAGTCAGAAAGTGAAAATATATATTATACTTTTTAATGAATTAAGCGCCAGTGGGACTTTTTCAATTCTTTTTTGTGATTCCACTGCAGCCTCTGAAAGTATTTCCCTTCGCTAGAAGGTATGAGGGGTCAATTCACCTAGCTAGGTAATTATTAACAATATAACTAATTTAAACTTTTGAAATGAAAGTGATTAGAACTGTTGATGGAATCATTGGAGGAGAACATTGAAATACCAAATACTAATTTCTCGATGAGGCAACAACGATTCCATGGGAAGATTTTGGTTGTGAAATGCTACTGCATGCTATATAGTGACCAAACACACGCATGTGAAGAATGTGAATACAGGGGAACCTGCTACTGTGTGCTATAGTAAGGAAATATACAGTGTAGTGAATGACTATAGTAAGGAAATATACAGTATAGTGAATGACTATAGTAAGGAAATATACAGTATAGTGAATGACTATAGTAAGGAAATATACAGTGTAGTGAATGACTATAGTAGGAAATATACAGTATAGTGAATGACTATAGTAGGAAATATACAGTATAGTGAATGACTATAGTAAGGAAATATACAGTGTAGTGAATGACTATAGTAGGAAATATACAGTGTAGTGAATGACTATAGTAAGGAAATATACAGTATAGTGAATGACTATAGTAGGAAATATACAGTATAGTGAATGACTATAGTAGGAAATATACAGTATAGTGAATGACTATAGTAAGGAAATATACAGTGTAGTGAATGACTATAGTAGGAAATATACAGTATAGTGAATGACTATAGTAAGGAAATATACAGTATAGTGAATGACTATAGTAGGAAATATACAGTGTAGTGAATGACTATAGTAAGGAAATATACAGTGTAGTGAATGACTATAGTAGGAAATATACAGTGTAGTGAATGACTATAGTAAGGAAATATACAGTATAGTGAATGACTTTAGTAGGAAATATACAGTATAGTGAATGACTATAGTAAGGAAATATACAGTGTAGTGAATGACTATAGTAGGAAATATACAGTGTAGTGAATGACTATAGTAAGGAAATATACAGTATAGTGAATGACTATAGTAAGGAAATATACAGTATAGTGAATGACTATAGTAAGAAAATATACAGTGTAGTGAATGACTATAGTAAGGAAATATACAGTATAGTGAATGACTATAGTAAGGAAATATACAGTATAGTGAATGACTATAGTAAGGAAATATACAGTATAGTGAATGACTATAGTAAGGAAATATACAGTATAGTGAATGACCATAGTAAGGAAATATACAGTATAGTGAATGACTATAGTGAGGAAATATACAGTGTAGTGATCATGACTATAGTAAAATATACAATTTTATTCAAATATAAATTGTATCGTCCCTTCACTTCACTAGTTGTCCCTTCACTCCACTAGTTGTCCCTTCACTCCACTAGTTGTCCCTTCACTCCACTAGTTGTCCCTTCACTTCACTAGTTGTCCCTTCACTCCACTAGTTGTCCCTTCACTCCTCTACTTGTCCCTTCACTCCTCTAGTTGTCCCTTCACTTCACTAGTTGTCCCTTCACTCCACTAGTTGTCCCTTCAGTTCACTAGTTGTCCCTTCACTCCACTAGTTGTCCCTTCACTCCTCTACTTGTCCCTTCACTCCTCTAGTTGTCCCTTCACTCCACTAGTTGTCCGTTCACTCCTCTAGTTGTCCCTTCACTCCTCTAGTTGTCCCTTCACTTTACTAGTTGTCCCTTCACTCAACTAGTTGTCCATTCACTCCACTAGTTGTCCCTTCACTCCACTAGTTGTCCCTTCACTCTACCAGTGAAAGGAAGGACACTATCACTTCCCTATCTACAAGATAATAACAAATAAGCCTCTTTAATGCTATCTCACTCTAATAATGTTAAGAAACAGGATTTGATAACACCGTGACAACAATGAGTGTCAAATTGCCATTGCTAAATATTGCATCTATTACCCTAATTAATTAGAAAACACCAAGAGAAAACACAGACACAAAATTATCCGTATGAATCTATATAGTCTCAAAATTATCCGTATATGGTTTAATGTACAGTCTCAATACTTAAAATAAATTCATTAATGGTTAAATACTTTATTTGTATTGACCCAATTGCCAGTTAAACTAAATATCCTAACAAAAACTCTCTAAATACCTTAGCAAAAACTACAAACAAAACTGATATAAATGTTAACGCTTCATTCCAGTATTTATTTGCAGTCTACATTTCTGTTATCTTTTTCAGTGGTTATTTTTGTTTAGCAGAGCATATTTCTTTTTGTGCACAATGTGACATTACACAATGTTTTAATGTTATTTTCTAGCATTAAGCAAGTTTATTGTCGTAGTGACTTACGCTTATTATTCTGATGACCTCAGATTGGAGGTGAGAAAACTGAAAAAAACACACAGTCATACTGTAGACAGTGTACAGTGATGAAAAGAAAACAAGTGTGATGAGGTGCAGGTGTGATAATAGGCAGGTGTAATGAGATGCAGGTGTGATGAGATGGAGGTGTGATGAGATTCAGGTGTGATGAGATGCATGTGTGATGAAATGCAGGTGTGATGAGATGCAGGTGTGATGAAAAGAAAACAGGTGTGATGAAATGCAGGTGTGATGAGATGCAGGTGTGATGAGATGCATGTGTGATGAAATGCAGGTGTGATGAGATGCAGGTGTGATGAAAAGAAAACAGGTGTGATGAGATGCAGGTGTGATGAAATGCAGGTGTGATGAAATGCAGGTGTGATGAGATGCAGGTGTGATGAAATGCAGGTGTGATGAAAAGAGAGGAGGTATGATGAGATGCAGGTGTGATGAGATGCAGGTGTGATGAAATGCAGGTGTGATGAGATGCAGGTGTGATGAAATGCAGGTGTGATGAGATGCAGGTGTGATGAGATACAGGTATGATGAGATGCAGGTGTGATGAGATACAGGAAAACACTCTATATCAAAATACAGGTGCAAATTATTGCAAACATAATAACAAGTATATATAGAACTCCGATCAAGAATACAATATTTTCAGTTTAATTATTCATTTAATTTATTATTTAAGAAGACACTGTAACTGTACTTCATTGGGTAGTACCTACCAGTGTGTACTACCACTGTGTACTACCAGTGTGTACTACCAGTGTGTACTAAAAAACTGATTTGATTTCTATTCGTCCTATTTAGATGGTTTAATTTCTCTCAACCAGTTTATTCATTTCTATCCTAATATACTGATACAAATTCACAGTTAGTTCATCGTTTCAACAAATTTAAACGTTTTGGTCTACAAACAATCATCGGTAATTGAAAACAACTTCCAAAGAGAGGGAAGGTTTTGTTCAGTGCTGAAGTCATTACGTGAGAGTTGGCGAGTGTTTGGTAGACACTAGTCACTAGACACTAGACCACTAGTCACCAGAGAGAATGCTTTCACCAGTGCACACGAGGCATGCATACCTCAAACCTTCACTCTTCTGCTGAACAACAGCTTGAACTATTAAACAAAAACATACATGCTATGTAACATTGTTATAATTTAATTAGATAGCATGATATGCAAATGTGTATGCTTTACATTGATGACATTAGAGGTTAGAAAGTTTGATGTGCGGTTATCGGCATGACCTTTTGAGCTATCGATACCTCTGTAGTTGATGGGAAATTCATTCAGTGTGATGTCTGAGGGACAAGAAGAAAGAAAGGGTACACTAAGAAACACGAAAAGAAAGGGTACACTAAGAAACACGAAAAGAAAGGGTACACTAAGAAACACGAAAAGAAAGGGTACACTAAGAAACACGAAAAGAAAGAGTACACTGTAGTGCGCGAGACACGAAAAGAAAGGGTACACTGTAGTGCGAGAGACACGAAAAGAAAGGGTACACTGTAGTGCGAGAGACACGAAAAGAAAGGGTACACCACACTGTGTACACGAGAGATGTCTCAAACAGAGAAGCACGAACATTCCATAAGAAAATGTGTCTACGTCTTCAATCAGAAGTAATGTGTTCATGGAAAAGATATGAAGACCAGGTACAATAGTCAGAACACCATTATTTCTATACCAATATAACCTAGTTCATAATTATTAAATTATATTAATTTGTACGATATCAAACACTTCAAAATAAGTAGATAAAAATATTATTAGACTGTTCTTTTCATCTAAGTTACCAAACATCATTCATTGTCCAAATAGACAAACTCGTATGAATTAACAATCTATATACCTCATGTCAGTGGCAGACAATTCACAATGTTTCCTTTCCAACTGCAAGTCTGTGAAGAAGGAAACTTCAGTCATTTCTTGGTGGTCCAAAATTAGCTTCCAAGATTTCATGGAAGATCCTCCACGGCAGTGACTGGCACTTTTTGGCAGAGTTTTATTTCCAGTGTACCTTAGACAGGCAAATGGTGGTGAAGATGCTCTACTTCGTAAACAACTCATTGGCGACACTAGTCAAAGAATAGATTAATATTATTCATAGTACCTACCTAAATAATACTAAGTAAACTACTATCATTAAGTACCAAATGGTACTTTTCCTACTGAAGAGTAATTAAAACAAAGTATTCTTAATATTCCTATTTTGATCTTGGAAAAGAATTGTATCGACAGCTCATTAATTGGGTCACAATGCTTATTCCTAACAGTTGATCAGTCACTCAAACAAGACTGCTATAAATAATTCCAGTTCGTAAATTGAAATCAAATCAATATCGGTTCATGTTAAAGTTTTTAGAATTGACTAATCTGACTAATCATAATCAGTCAATCATAATCAATCTGACTAATCATATTCAGGTCACTTTGTTATGATAATAAGATACACAGAGAGAAGAAAAACTAAAGGATTGATTGTTGTTCATAACTACGTAAATAGACGCCTCCATAGGTAAAGCACACCTCTATATAAGTACAACAAAAAAGATATCCCCAAATAAGAAAAAAAGAACAGTATCACACCTGAGGAAGAAGTCATACACCCGTAAACGATTCTAAACCTTCGTAACAACTCAACCTACACCTCCGTAGGCACAGTCTTACACCTCCGTAGGTACAGTTACATACCACGTTCCAATCATGCAGTTAATCACTCTTCTAAAATTCGGCAGCGACATGCTTCATTAAGCCAAAAATTCGTCAAAAAAATCACAACGGAATGACTGTAACGGTCACACGAGTAAGTAGTCACAACATGTCATACCTAGGGAATAACTGACCAGGCCAGTAACAATGCCCAGTAATTAATGTGAATGGAGATGGTAAGATGGCGATATTTGGTATTTCTTTGCTAGAGGTGCCAATTGCATTTTTCCGAGATGACATCTGAATGTCTTTAGGCGACCTAGGAATGTGTTTCGGTTTGAAGCAGTCGTACTAAATGGTGACAAGGAAAAGGAGAGGTCTAGGAAACAGAAACAGTCAGCCCAAATCAGTTGAATAGCTCTTATTACTCTCACTAACACATTGACTACGTATCGGTACAAAAATATGTCAATTATTGTGGGGAGCACTGTTGTATCCACTAAACTAGTGTGTTGTATCCACTAGTTTATTATACTGCAGATTTCACGATTGTTTAATGACCTGGCTTCAGGGGCAATGAGTTAAAATTAATTAATGAACCCAGTAATATTTCTCTTTTCATAAAAATTTCACAATAACAATTAATAATCTTATATCACTGTACTTTACTGTCAATAAAATTGTCATACATCATAATAATAGGTACATAATGTGCCCTACACGCCCCTCCCTGCCATCAATCAAGTGTACTGGCTCTTTTTGGGAGGCATGGCTTGTGCTGAGGGAGGTCAGTTGCCCGGTGGGGGGGGGGGGTACAGTTTGTTACGGTACTTTGAAAGTGAACTCTGTTTGTAGCATTTAAAAACACTAACTAACATTCAACAGAAAGGAATTTTGTATAAGAAAATAAGTATTTTATTTCACTCGAGAGTAAGTTAATTAATTGTTTAGGAAATCTTCAAGAAAAGAGCAAATCAAAGAATTGAAATAGTTTTAAATGACTATAAATTTGTTCACATACTAAACGACTGCTGAACCAATTTTATCGTTTATTAAAATTATATATAAAATATATATTAAATCTACATCAAATCATTCACACAAATATATTGTTTAACTAACTAATGAGGCACAGGTTCACTATAGTACAGACAACTAACCATGAGATAACATTAGTAACAGTTATGTTGAACTGGAGTAGATAGCATGTACCCAATCTATCTAGAGTGTTTGGGGTGATTTACTTCTCTTCAGGATATGAAGTCTGTACGTGCTACTGAATTGCAAGGCATGTGAAACAATAGCCTACCCTTCTCAACAATTACCTCTGCACAAACTGTATGGGAACTCTCTTCACAAACTGCATGGGAACTCTCTGCACAACTACTACGTGACAGCAGTGCAACTGTAACTGGATTTCCTCATTCAAAACAAACAATTTAAGCTTTAGTGCTAATAATCATATTTTTCCTTGGAGAACTCTACAGAAAGCAGGAAACAAAAAACAGTTTGCAGTTTATGGTGTTTTGATATTTATGAATAAAATGCGAAGAAATTATAATAACTATCATGTTTATTTAAATTTAATTTGTGGTTGGATATTTTAAATTATATTATGCATTTCCTCATGAATAAATGGAAGTCTAAAACAATTTGAGATGACCATGGCAATATATTGTCTTCAGGCCCCAAGACAATTTAACCCATGACAATTGGGCCCTAAGAGAATTAAGTCCAGGACAATTACTCCCGAAGACAATTGGGCCCCAAAACAATCGAGCCCATGCCATGATCTTTGAACACATAAAATATTGTGACAGACAGACACAATAAAACAGATCAATTGAGTTAATACAATAGACTGATAAAATATGGTCTCTAATACATATCCCGGAGTATTAAGATTTTGCTTTTGTAAATAATATTTAACTCTTGCTTAACGCTTTAACACTGTTTGACGATTGTCAAAATGGCCTTATTTCCTTTCACATACGTCATTTTATCAAAGCAAACTTGATTTCCAGTATTTATAAGTCTAAATATATTTTCAACGTGATCCTGCTCTAATTTTATAAATTTAAAAGTAGTAGGAAAAAGATATTGAGTCGATTTGTTCATCGCACTCTGCCACCCTTCAATAGCATTAGTGGTATGAGGCAGATCTTCCTTGACACGGTTGTAGACATTCTAGACACCTGGTTTGAAAAGAGATTTCGTCGATCTATTTCTTCCAAGTATCCTTCCAAAAGATAAATATTATATATGTATTGTTTTTATAGAAAGGCAAAATCTTAGTTTTCCAGGATGTAGACGACTGCATTACATATATCAGAGACAGACTATTGCTACTGTCATACCAAAGTAACACTTCTTTATTGTGTCTGCTGTCACAATTTTTTCATTTGCTCAATTGTGTTGGGCCCAAATGTCCTGGGCCCAATTGTCGGTGTTCCAGCTAGCTAAGGTAAGTGCATAGAGTAACTGGTGGGACGTGTAAGCACGAGATAGAGACATGTGGGCCCCAAGGGGTCAAAGGGCTTACCTGTCCCGCACACACACTTTAAAGGTGAGGTCAAAGGTCACCACGCTGACGCAGATACGAGGTCACAACAACCTCCAAAATAACCAAGAATGAGATATTTTGATACGAGAATTCGCTCACAATGAGAAAAATGCAGACAGAAATTTAAACTATTTTTGATAAATAAAATTCTGAATTTCAAATTAATTATCATAGACTGTTATTATTCCACTGAAAAATATAAGGTACAATAATTGTAAAGAAAGTATTTTATTGTATTTTCATTGATTATGTTACATGGAATACACAGTATATAGAGTGTATACTGTATAGGTATATTATAGTATAGTATAAAACTTATAGCACACAACTATCTTGACTTCTGATTGAACAGATTGGTCTAACTGTATGTAATTAACAAACAAAAAATTCAGTTATGTACTTCAAATATCTAATTCAAACCAAAGACAATGAGTTAATTCAATTGAATTGAATCCCATCCGTACCTGAATATCGCGTAACTAATGCAGTCGCATGGAAGCTGCGATCAGCTGCGCAAATCAGGGTTAATGAAGTCTCATTTTCTCACGTAAGTCACGATTGGCAAATACAGAGTACGTGAACGCACCTCACTACTCTTTGTGAACACAAATGATAACCAGTGAGAGCCTCTCTGTGAACACAAATGATAACCAGTGAGAGCCTCTCTGTGAACACAAATGATAACCAGTGAGAGCCTCTCTGTGAACACAAATGATAACCAGTGAGAGCCTCTCAGTGAATACAAATGATAACCAGTGAGAGCCTCTCTGTGAATACAAATGATAACCAGTGAGAGCCTCTCTGTGAACACAAATGATAACCAGTGAGAGCCTCTCAGTGAACACAAATGATAACCAGTGAGAGCCTCTCTGTGGACACAAATGATAACCAGAGAGCCTCTCTGTGAACTCAAATGATAACCAATGAGAGCCTCTCTATGAACACAAATGATAACCAGTGAGAGCCTCTATCTGAAACCATATGATAACCAGTGAAAGAAAAAGATAATCAGAAACAGAAAAAGATAATCAGAAACAGAAAAAGATAATCAGAAACAGAAAAAGATAATCAGAAACAGAAAAAGATAACCATAAAATGAAAATGGTATTAAGCACAAGACGCGAAACTCATTTTGAGTAATGAATGATAAATATAATGAGTTATCTCTATTATTATATTAGAGGACGATGATCAAAGAGAAGCAATTTTCACGACTTTTACCAAATGATAGAAAATAACAGCCTAAAATTGCAGCTAAACGCGTTGAAATTGTACTGTTATTTCATTTTTTCACATTTAAATGGCCATTAGCTGGCAATTGGCGCTAATTAAAAGTAGTGCTATTTATTGCCGCACACTGTGAATAGATCTAACTAACCACACCCAGTGAAATTAACACACAGTGACACTAAAATGGGAACAGAACACGCTAAAACATACGCCTGTGCAGTGACTGATACAATGACTGATGTGCAGTGACTGATGTGCAGTGACTGATGTGCAGTGACTGATGTGCAGTGACTGATGTGCAGTGACTGTTCCACAGTGACTGATGTACAGTAAAACTGTGAGCTAATTATGAATTAACTAATAATATTCCTCGTATCGCTCTTTTATTTATATTAATTTTTTTCTAATCATAAAGATGTAAAAATTGAACCAATATAACAAGACCATTATTGATATTTTACTACAAAATGTAATTAGTAAACTTTTGATAGATAACAATAAAATATAAATTACTATCCTTTATACAATATCTTTTCTACAAACTTATTTCAGTACAAATTACTAATTCTACAAACATTTAAACAGTCCATTTGAAGTGTTGTTACTAACTTTCGCACATATTTCCCAGTGCTTTAATACTTTAATTCTAACAATGAATAACTAAATACTTCACATTGACGAAGGCCACTTAATAAATATAAACACTTCTATTAACCTCTCACTGCCCAGTAGTGGTAATTGAAGCCACTTACAGGTGGTGAGGGGTTAATAACAATATTATAAAGTTCTTCCCGTAAACAAATTATAAATACAATAAGTAACATATAAGTAAAAGTAGCAATTATTAAATGGTAATTAAATGCAGTAAGTAACATATATGCTAAAGTGTCAATCAATAAATGTTAATTAAATTCCAAATAAAAAAAAATAAAAAATAAAATGCATCAAAATATGAGCTTTGAAATATGAATATCAAAATATATCCATTGGGGAGAACACTGATCATCATATGAGAAAATGTAATTATCATTTATTTTACTAATGTTTAATGTTCTTTCCTCTGTAAGTATATTTTGATGGGCATAGTCTAATGCATAATATCCATTGAAATTCCAAGCGATATCTAATGTCGTATCTGACATTATTAGTTTACCTGTTAAAACTTGGCACTCTAACGCACTGGCTATACATTAGAGTATAGCACTCTAACACACTGGCTATACCTTAGAGTATAGCACTCTAACACACTGGCTATACCTTACAGTATAGCACTCTAACACACTGGCTATACCTTAGAGTATAGCACTCAAACACACACTTAGCACTCTAACACACTAACTATACCTTAGAGTATAGCACTCTAACACACTGGCTATACCTTAGAGTATAGCACTCTAACACACTGGCTATACCTTAGAGTATAGCACTCTAACACACACTTAGCACTCTAACACACTAACTATACCTTAGAGTATAGCACTCTAACACACTGGCTATACCTTAGAGTATAGCACTCTAACACACTGGCTATACCTTAGAGTATAGCACTCTAACACACTGGCTATACCTTAGAGTATAGCACTCTAACACACTGGCTATACCTTAGAGTATAGCACTCTAACACACTGGCTATACATTAGAGTTCATATTACAATGTGTCAGACATATTTTATTGTGTATCGTAAATTCTCTCCAAGGTATCATCTATGCACTCAGTATCTTTCTTTCATCCATGCGCCCTTGAACTTCCACAATTAGTGCATGAATAGAATAACTTAATATTGTGAGAGAGAGAGAGAGCCTGTGGAAGATGCGCAATGAATGCATCAGGCAGAAGTGAAATTCATTTTCTGTGATAATTCAACTATCAGAACTTTATTAATAAATATAAAATGTATAAGTATAAGAGATGAGTATCACAATTATTTTAAGCAGCCTAGTTACATTTCTATATGAAATAATGAATTGAAATAATTTAGGAAAAAAATACATGAACTTACTAGATAGGGTAAGACAGGTAACTAAATGATAGGTGTGAAGGTAATAGGATGAATACAAGGACTCTCTTAACTGTATTTGCAGTATTTACCTTTTACACATTCCTTCATATAGGCCACTAATGCATTCGAACCCTTACCTTCGCAATGATGAAGCAGTTACCCTGATCTTAGGGTAGAAAAGGCAACCTTTTAGGGTAGAAAAGGCAACATTTTAGGGTAGAAAAGGCAACATTTAAGGGTAATTTGCCAATACCTACTATAGGCAAAAACAACAATCACTGGATTTTTTAGATGCATTACAGTAGAAATAAAAATCTATTGATATTATGTATCTTTTTAGTGTAATTAATATGGTTATTATAAGAACTATAGCGTCTTATTTGTAACCTTGCAACATGGTAGCATTTCAATACACATGTAGTGATAAGAATACTGTTAATAATAACATAATTTATCTGTCCGATAGCTCTATAACATACATCCTGCATCAGTCTCTATATCATGAAATATAAACACTTTAAGTGGTTAACAAAAAGATAATATAGATAACTTCATTTACTGAATTTTATACAAAACCAAGAATAATCGACATGAAGTAAGAGGACCAAAAGAATTGGCCGTTAGTACACACCATTGCAATGGTTTCGCCGGACACTTTTTTCGCACCGTGAAATGGTAACATTGATATGCAATGCAGGTACATGCCCTTTGGGGTATTAACCACTCACCCCGGGGGGTTAGAACAAACACCCCGGGGTTCCAGGAAATTTTAGTCTCGGAAAATTGGATGTCTTTTTATAATGAATAATTTTATTAAAGAACAATAATAGAAAGGATTGAAATTATGAATGTATTTATTAAAACCGATATCATCATTAACCGTTGTAAAATGATAAGCAACATTAGTAATTTTGACATGTCTAAATATTTATCTAACATGAGTTTTGAGCGGAAAATTCGGTCTCGAAACTTTCGGTCTGAGGAATATTTAAAAACTCTTCAGTTAGATGCACCATGCTGCTTTAATGTACTTACCCCTATGCAGAGAGTGCGTCCATATCTTCATATTATTTATTAGGAAATCGAATATATGTTTAATGAACCTAATTGTCAGATCATTAAGAAATCATGAAGTGTGCAGTACAAAAAACTAGCGGATCCAATAAACTAAATACCGGCCATTTATGTAGGGAGTTTCATAATAATTTTTATTTATATATAAATACATGATAAATATTATATATGAATATATGATAAATATTAAATATAAATATACTCTGACACTGAAATTTCCTTCCACGAGAACAAACACCCCGAGGTTAGTACACCTAGCCCCTGCAGTAGCAGCTAGTGATGACATGACAGCACAAGTTATTGCCCCCCGAAAAGAGCGTGGAAAACACATATCCTGTGTGTCCTTATAGAGGCACCGTGTCAGAACCACATCCATGTACCAGAGGTAATTCACATCCATCTACCAAAGGTAATTCACATCCATCTACCAAAGGTAATTCACATCCATCTACCAAAGGTAATTCACATCCATCTACCAAAGGTAATTCACATCCATCTACCAGAGGTAATTCACATCCATCTACCAAAGGTAATTCACATCCATCTACCAGAGGTAATTCACATCCATCTACCAAAGGTAATTCACATCCATCTACCAAAGGTAATTCACATCCATCTACCAGAGGTAATTCACATCCATCTACCAAAGGTAATTCACATCCATCTACCAGAGGTAATTCACATCCATCTACCAAAGGTAATTCACATCCATCTACCAGAGGTAATTCACATCCATCTACCAAAGGTAATTGCCATAGAGTGTTAAAGGCACTGAGGAGACTCTTATCCTGCACTGTATCTAAAGGAACATGGAGTGCTTTCTTGCTAACGGTCTGCAGAGCATAATGAAAGGATATCCTCGATACCTTCCTTAACCGATACCAAAGGATGAGAGGATACCAAAGGATGAGAGGATACCAAAGGATGAGAGGATACCAAAGGATGAGAGGATACCAAAGGATGAGAGGATACCAAAGGATGAGAGGATACCAAAGGATGAGAGGATACCAAAGGATGAGAGGATACCAAAGGATGAGAGGATACCAAAGGATGAGAGGATACCAAAGGATGAGAGGATACCAAAGGGTGAGAGGATACCAAAGGATGAGAGGATACCAAAGGATGAGAGGATACCAAAGGATGAGAGGATACCAAAGGATGAGAGGATACCAAAGGATGAGAGGATACCAAAGGATGAGAGGATACCAAAGGATGAGAGGATACCAAAGGATGAGAGGATACCAAAGGATGAGAGGATACCAAAGGGTGAGAGGATACCAAAGGATGAGAGGATACCAAAGGATGAGAGGATACCAAAGGATGAGAGGATACCAAAGGATGAGAGGATACCAAAGGATGAGAGGATACCAAAGGATGAGAGGATACCAAAGGATGAGAGGATACCAAAGGATGAGAGGATACCAAAGGATGAGAGGATACCAAAGGATGAGAGGATACCAAAGGATGAGAGGATACCAAAGGATGAGAGGATACCAAAGGATGAGAGGATACCAAAGGATGAGAGGATACCAAAGGGTGAGAGGATACCAAAGGATGAGAGGATACCAAAGGATGAGAGGATACCAAAGGATGAGAGGATACCAAAGGATGAGAGGATACCAAAGGATGAGAGGATACCAAAGGATGAGAGGATACCAAAGGATGAGAGGATACCAAAGGATGAGAGGATACCAAAGGGTGAGAGGATACCAAAGGATGAGAGGATACCAAAGGATGAGAGGATACCAAAGGATGAGAGGATACCAAAGGGTGAGAGGATACCAAAGGATGAGAGGATACCAAAGGATGAGAGGATACCAAAGGATGAGAGGATACCAAAGGATGAGAGGATACCAAAGGATGAGAGGATACCAAAGGATGAGAGGATACCAAAGGATGAGAGGATATGTCTGCTGAGGTAGCGTGTGCTTCTGCCCCCAAGCAGAATTTTAGTGTACCCTCCTGGATTATGAGTAATATCTAAGATAAGTACTGTATCTTATTTATCTAAGATAAGTACTGTATCTTATTTATCTAAGTAAGTACTGTATCTTATTTATCTAAGATATGTACTGTATCTTATTTATCTAAGTAAGTACTATATCTTATTTATCTAAGGTAAGTACTGTATCTTATTTATCTAAGATAAGTACTGTATCTTATTTATCTAAGTAAGTACTATATCTTATTTATCTAAGTAAGTACTGTATCTTATTTATCTAAGGTAAGTACTGTATCTTATTTATCTAAGTAAGTACTATATCTTATTTATCTAAGTAAGTACTGTATCTTATTTATCTAAGGTAAGTACTGTATCTTATTTATCTAAGGTAAGTACTGTATCTTATTTATCTAAGTAAGTACTGTATCTTATTTATCTAAGATAAGTACTGTATCTTATTTATCTAAGGTAAGTACTGTATCTTATTTATCTAAGGTAAGTACTGTATCTTATTTATCTAAGATAAGTACTGTATCTTATTTATCTAAGATAAGTACTGTATCTTATTTATCTAAGATAAGTACTGTATCTTATTTATCTAAGGTAAGTACTGTATCTTATTTATCTAAGATAAGTACTGTATCTTATTTATCTAAGTAAGTACTGTATCTTATTTATCTAAGCAAGTACTATCATTATATGAGGAAGTTTATCACACTCTACTTGAAATCAAAGTTTTCATGTAGGTTATGTATAATATTTATATTGCAAAGATATGTTATTTTCTCGTACAAATAGTAAGTTCGTTTAGTAAATATTAATATATAACATTATAATCTCTTGTTAATCACCACCAGCTGTACACTAATCACTCGCTATGTTAATTCATAATAGAGTTAACGGTATAATAAAGTCTATACATATTCATGCTATAGAAAGTTATTTGAAGGAGGTTCACAATCACGATATTAATTAGTTATTCACATCTTAACTGTAGTAATAGTATTTATAATGCATTAAACCTTTAAAATGAAGTAACTCGTGTGATAAAAGTATGAAGAATTATTCCCATTATATTAATGTAATATTAATTGATTTTAAACAAACATTGAGAATAAGAGATATGGTGATATACAATAACCAATTGCCTCGAATTAACACCAAGAAAACTTTCGAATGTTCATTATTACAAAAGATGTGGAAATGGTCATTGTGTAAAACTTTATGTGGACAATGAATGTATTTCAAAGATTTTATATCAACATGATTTCGAATATCTAACATTTAATTGTTTCATACGGTTATAAATTCAAAATTCCCTAATATTAATGACCCGATTGCATTAATTCCCATTAATTAATAACATGTTAATACAATCTACCTAACAGTAACGTAGTTATTAGTTATTTCTTAGAATGTATAGCGATAATAGATAACTAGTTGGGGAGAGATGAAATCTCCTAACGTATAGTGTCACCCTGTATACTAATACACAGTGTGTATTTTTCGGTTGCTCTGTTGGTTAGAAGAAAAATGTCACGCTCTAAAGTCAAATATCAAATATATAAATAAATTATATATTTCTGTATTTATATTTTTTATACATAAATTTTAAAATATATTTATATATTTTATATACATAAATTTTACCATTGATGCCTCTATTATTTTTAATGGGAAGAACATATAATGAGTACATTGGCAATAATCAGTTAAGTACTTGCACAAGAATGTGAGAATGGGACCAACTGCATGGGAAAATGTGGCAGTAAGTGGGACAAACTACAGGACAACTAATATCATTTTAGTTTATAATATTGGCCCCATAGTCTATGAAGTGTTTATATTATTTAATGTATTGCCTTGCTAAGGTCAATGTAATTATTAATATAAACTGAGGATGCACGTACTATACGAATACATATACATTTAATTATCACCTAATTAAATAATTGATGATATTGTTATGTGAAGTTATCTTTTAATTTCCTTCTAAACATTACTTGCTTATGAATCTTTCTAGCAAGGCCATGGACAAAATTAAATTATCAACAAAAACGAAAATAAGTTAATTTGGTCTGTACTTTAAATATAAGTTATTATTATTATTAAGTGATATATTCTTTTGAATTCATATATTATCTTCAATTTAAAGGAAAAAAATTGGTGATAATAATACATATAAAATATTTAATAATCACACTGTGGTTTAAATGAAACCACAGTGTGTATTAGAACTAACTAAAGAGTTGCTCTAGATATCAGGCACAGTATTGCAGTGTTGTACTAACAATTTGTTCGTTTACTAACAAACTGTTGTTTGAATCACAATATGTCGTTACTCTTGTTCTTGTTCTTATTGCTTTCGCCATTGTTTAAAATCTCAATTCAAAGAGCAGACAATAAGAGTCAAAATGCTATGCTAAATGAGTGCACTTTGAGCCTTATGAACCAGAGGACCGTGTGTGAGCATTAATTACTACATTTACACATAAAGATCAATATTTGGTGATACAAAAATGCTATGTGAGCATTCTATGCACCAAGTGACTGCATTTACGTAAAATTTAGGAATAAATGCTTGAAAGTTTGAAAAACATAAGAAAAATATTTTATTTTTTCATTACACCTATTTGACCTTTTCTCTAGAGTATTTAAATAATTACCTTGAAGGTAAGAAATGGCTATCAGGTTCGGGTGTAAGAACTTGTTACCCACCGTCACTAAAAAACAATCGAAAGTTGCCTAGCGCACACCATGAGTCACTGTGAAATGAGCAAAGAAAGTAACCAGTGAGATTTAGTGTGTAGTGAATAAAACTATACTAGATAGGTACTATACTATATACTATACAGGTCAGCTATTATTATATATATGTACTATAATATATATCTACTATACTATATGGTATAGGTAGTATACTTTATTAATATATAGTATATAGGGATTATACTACCTATATATAAACTAACTATACATAGCTTCTAGCTACACTATACAGCTACTATACTTTATTGGCGCTATAATGTTAGGTAGTACACTGTATTACTATATGGTACTATACTATAGTATAAGTACTATACTACTGTATGCATATAGTAGGTCACAGCATCATAATAGCATACTTTAAATCTAATACCAGTATATAAATATATGGAATCGTGTTCCTATATTTTTACGCTTCTTCAGTCGAGCGAATAAATTCTACCACCAAATAATTAACAGTTAAATGCCCCAATTATTTCAGGTGGAATAATTTAAAAACTTTAGCATTTGAAGGCAGTTATCGATAATTACTAAATACTATTTAAAGGCTAAGTAAAGGTCAAGAGAGAAAATAGGAAATTACGCTGTCAGAGGTTGAACTTTAATTGCCTAATAAAGTAGGTAGGGAGAATATTAAATAGTAAAGTAGTAAGTATCTCAACAGGAGTCTACTTTAGTCCATATATCGCTACAATAATTAGGCCAGAAAAGATCTTCAAATTACTAGATCGAAAAGTTAGAAACCATGACTGTGTTTATTTGCAACTCTACATATTTTCTAATTATAAACCTAGAGTAAATAATATTATTTGGATAAATTAATATGCAATGTGTTTGAAATTTAGAAGGGAATTAAACATAAAACAAGAAATAATATATGTATACATATTAAAGTATCTGAAATCATAAGAAAAATAGATGATAGGTATAATTTAACCCAGTTACATCAGCGGTCACAGTCATCATGACTGCAGAAAAGCTACGAAGTGCAGAGGATTTATCATCTGCATCAAAGCCAAAGAAAGTTTCACTGACGATTAATATTACAAAGGACTTGAAAGAAGTAGTCAGACAGGACTACTAAACACATGCCACAATATAGGGAAGTTCAGTTATTAGATAGGTCAGCATATTCGGACACGTAAATAAATAAATTATTAAAATGAATGTTAAATTATAATTATTATATAAGTTTTCTTACGTATCCGAAATTGTGGAATGAAACAGAAAAGCTTCTACAGTCACTTACCAAGAAATGTGTCAAAAAAAGACACAAGCACCGGTGGCTGCACTCACGGATGGAAGAGGAAAATGAAGAGGTGATAGGAAATGAAGCCTACGATACTAAATAACACAAAATCAAAGACACTGTAGTTGAAGAACTTAGCCCTAGTGCTATCCTCTAAAACTGAAATTAGCGTTTAAAATAGGATAAACAGGATTATATTAGAATGAAAGGCAATACATAATCCAAATTACAACAGTTTGAGGTACAAAGGACAATGACTCTACTCATTGCAGACAGTGTCCTGATAGAGCCCCTGGGGGTGTAATTACATGACTTACCTTCTCTGTAGATAAAAAATACTGCCACTATTAGTTCATCAAAAACTGATTTTAGGCTTCACTCTTGATTTGAATTTCCATTTATTTAATCCCTTAAAATCATACAATTTTTCCAATATCAAAAGGACTTCAGTTACGAAACACTTCTAAACCTTCAAGAAAAACAAAAAAATTAGGAATGACCGATAAAAAAGTGAATGATGTTTTTATATATTTATTTCAAACTGTTCCCTAACTATTTAGGAATTTTGTAAGATATATTAGTTATTACCCAAATAGGTATATCTTAGATTTAAAAATATATACCGTTAACTTCTCAGTGAATTTATATTGTTTATTTATAGAGTGGGAACATCTTCAGTTTTTTTTGGAATAATTTATCCTCTCCAAGCCTTGAATAGGACTACCTCTCCAACTTACTTAAAATGCATCGCACGCACATAAAAACACGCTAATATGTACATGTGTGTGCGTTTGTTATGCCTACACTGCTCAAATAGGAATGTAAATTTCGCGCAAGGAATTGTGAACTTGCAACAATGAAGAAGTCCCGAAGAAACTCAATGAAAAACTAGTAAAACAGTCTAGAAAGGTAACTTTTAAATCCAATTCAAAAGCAGTCCAAATTAATACTGTAATATTCCAAGCAGAAGTGCTGAATCCAGCACGCTTTAACGACAGGAAAGTGCTAATGGGGAGTGTATATCCAGCCGCACAGAACGGCACCGTGCGCACAGTCACCACCTCACTCCAACACTTGCAAACAACACTGACGGGTTGATTACTTTTAACGCTGCAGGTGATAGCACAGGTAACAACTCTGGTAATCACTGGATACGGAACTGGAGAACCTGATACTCTTGTACATGATAAAATAGACTATAATTGAAAATATTGGAAATACTCGGTTCAGTTTTGTTCAAGAAGGATTTATTCCTGGGTTATTAAAGGAATAGCTACCCCTGGGAAAATCCCTTAGTATCCAAGGAATAATTCTTTCTTGCCAGGGAAAACCATTTAGCAATTCTTTTTTTCTCCAAATTACCCGAATAAAATAGACCTCAGGATTTACAGCAAAGGCTTATAGGAGAAATCAAAACAACTCATCAATTCATATATTTAATATTTGTTTAAAATACTATTATGATAAGATATTTACAGTAAATGATATGACTGAAGGAATAAAGTAAAAAACTATGGTAATATCCATTATTTGAGCGCCACCTAATTTGGCTCGCTTCACTAGTCCTTATCTTACACCAAAAAGAAACCAGTTTAGTTTGAGTGAAGAAGTTACCTCTAAGACTGCAGGACGGTTTGAATTTGCACTCCTTTACAAGGTGATTCAGATCATTACACTCATGCCAATTACAATGACTTATATCGACGTTACAATATCAAAATATGCTATTTAGTCAACAGAAAAAGTTCTCAATGTTGAGCGTCTGCGGCGTAAAAAATCAATGGCATTCTTTTCTGAGTTATGTAGGGAGCTGTTTGCTGTGTTTTCACTTCAATATTGAACAGAATTGCTTTGGTTATTGACAAATGAATTCTTCATCTTGGTAGTGTGTAACTAGACAACAGTAAACAAAAACTGAAGTTAAATTAAAGGCATGAAAGAGTACATCATCAAATAGATAAATAAAATAAATAAATTCACACAGTTACATTGAATTTCAAAGGAGTAGAAAAGCAGTCGATACATAAATGTAATGTCTCAAACATTCATATCCGCCTTCATAGAAGAATTAGTTAGAAAATTAAATATTATAATTGAAACCTAAAAAACAAACAACAAGCAACTAAAATAATGTCTTGATAAAAACATATTGGCACACACAAAAGACATAGCTACATGCAGTCAAACACCAAGGCTTAAAATAGCTGCACTAATTATCAAGTCATTTCATTTGGAAGACTGTTGCATCAACCCGAGGTACTAACCAACCTAACGCCCTTACCGCTAAAACTAAAAGAGGTAGAAAAGTAGGTTTCTATGCGCATATGAGATGCCAGTCTAACATTTTGGAAGAGTTCCATACCCCAGTACATACACTATTTACAGCACATATAAGTACATTAGCTACCTAAATAACACGAGTGATACCTGAATGAGGAGTTTGCAGTGCTTCAGAAAAAGATTTCTGTCAAAATAGGAACTTATGGTGGAGGAGCGATTTCAAAAATCCTCCATTAATTGATAGGAATGCTGTAAACCAAAATGAAACTAATAATGCAATAAATTACTATAGAGGTTAAGTGCATAATACCAGGACTAGAGAGAACATCGTTCAAACTTATAGTACACAAAACTGTAGCTTGGGACATTGTACGAGAAAAATGAGATTCATAGTAGAGAATTCAAGCCAAACACAACAACAACACACACTAAAAACATAAGCTGAATGATTATTTAAATATTATCGGTAGAAGCTGCTACAGTTGTTACTAGGTTAAATGATTTATTTGACCGGGTCGAAAATAGATAAATAATTTTAAATTAGAGAAACCTAAAAGAGAATGGTTTACGACGATCAAAAATAGTTATCATTTTAAATACCTGATAGGTAACAATTGTCATTTGAATACCTGTTGGCTTACTGTTATCAGTAGAATACCTCATAGGTAATAGTTACGACAGAACCTCTTTCACCAATCGCAAAGTAACAATCGAACGAAATGTTTATGGGAGTTTGTAGATGTAAAAGTTTTAACTATTTAGTTCTAAGAGGTATCTCAAGCCATAGCAGAGAAAAAAGTCGCTAGTGTTTTATATTTGCCTTTTCTGGTCAGATTACTTTGCGATAGGTTTCTGGAAATGATAATCGAAACTATTGATTAATTTGTAGATACACTATCAGATTTGGAATTAACCTAACATGGAGGAGGTAAAGTTATATAAGCGCCACTGCATATAAAATTAGAGGGCTGAGTATCAAATTTTTAAAGCCATAAGCATCTAATAGATAATGCAATGGCGTACTTTAACGATGGAAATCAGTGAAAATTAAACCCAAATTCGACAATAGAAAGCTCAATCTTGATATTAATTTAATTCTATCTGAGTATTATTTATGAGAGACCCTCTATAGATAGATACTTATATTGATCCAATTCAACCAATTGTATTGTTATATTAACTTTGATAAATTCAGAATCATTTCAGACTAAGACATTTTAGATAGAATTCAGTGTTTCTATTTGATTAACTTTCATACTAAACTAGGCAATAGCTACCAGCCACTAGTGTATAACAACTAGGAAGCACTAGTAGCGTTTAGTAACTAGGCAGCACTAGTCAATAGTGTTTAGAAACTAGACAGCACTAATCAATAGTGTTTAGAAACTAGGCAGCACTAGTCAATAGTGTATAGTAACTAGGCAGCACTAGTCACTAGTGTTTAGAAACTAGACAGCACTAGTCACTAGTGTTTAGAAACTAGACAGCACTAGTCACTAGTGTTTAGAAACTAGACAGCACTAGTCAATAGTGTATAGTAACTAGGCAGCACTAGTCACTAGTGTATAGTAACTAGGCAGCACTAGTCACTAGTGTTTAGAAACTAGACAGCACTAGTCAATAGTGTATAGTAACTAGGCAGCACTAGTCAATAGTGTTTAGAAACTAGACAGCACTAGTCAATAGTGTTTAGAAACTAGGCAGCACTAGTCAATAGTGTATAGTAACTAAGCAGCACTAGTCAATAGTGTTTAGAAACTAGACTGCACTAGTCAATAGTGAAAGAAACTAGGCAGCACTAGTCAATAGTGTTTAGAAACTAGGCAGCACTAGTCAATAGTGTATAGTAACTAGGCAGCACTAGTCAATAGTGTTTAGAAACTAGACTGCACTAGTCAATAGTGAAAGAAACTAGGCAGCACTAGTCAATAGTGAAAGAAACTAGGCAGCACTAGTCAATAGTGTATAGTAACTAGGCAGCACTAGTCAATAGTGTTTAGTAACTAGGCAGCACTAGTAGCATTTAGTAACTAGGCAGCACTAGTAGTGTTTAGTAACTAGGCAGCACTAGTAGCATTTAGTAAATAGGCAGCACTAGTAGCGTTTAGTAACTAGGCAGCACTAGTAGTGTTTAGTAACTAGGCAGCACTAGTAGCATTTAGTAAATAGGCAGCACTAGTAGTGTTTAGTAACTAGGCAGCACTAGTAGCGTTTAGTAACTAGGCAGCACTAGTAGCGTTTAGTAACTAGGCAGCACTAGTAGTGTTTAGTAACTAGGCAGCACTAGTAGCATTTAGTAAATAGGCAGCACTTGTAGCGTTTAGTAACTAGGCAGCACTAGTAGTGTTTAGTAACTAGGCAGCACTAGTAGTGTTTAGTAACTAGGCAGCACTAGTAGTGTTTAGTAACTAGGCAGCACTAGTAGTGTTTAGTAACTAGGCAGCACTAGTAGCGTTTAGTAACTAGGCAGCACTAGTAGTGTTTAGTAACTAGGCAGCACTAGTAGCGTTTAGTAACTAGGCAGCACTAGTAGTGTTTAGTAACTAGGCAGCACTAGTAGTGTTTAGTAACTAGGCAGCACTAGTAGTGTTTAGTAACTAGGCAGCACTAGTGTTTAGCACTGGGCAGCACTAGTTGCGTTTAGCAACTGGGCAGCACTAGTAGCATTTAGTAACTAGGCAGCAATAGTAGGGTTTATTAACTAGGCAGCACTAGTCACTAGTGTTTAGAAACGAGGTAATAGCTACCAGCAACTAGTGTTTAGCAACTAGGCAGCACTAGTGTTTAGCAACTAGTTAACACTAGTGTTTAGAAGTAATGCAGTGTGTTAGAGGTAGTAGCTCCATACTCTGTGCCTGCAATTCCTCTACTTGTCAGCGCCAAGTCAGTCACTGCAGTAATGGACTCTCGAACATTGCTCGCTCTGATGAAAGTAAAGACGCTACCGTTAAACAATATAAAAAGTAAATAGTAATATACGGTAAGTTATCGGTCAGTATAATTATCGGTCAGTTTCACATCTTCGGTCATATAAGAAAAAATAAAATAAAAATTAATATATCATTTTTCTTATATGACCAAAGATGTGACAGTGAAACTGACCAGTAATTTGTAACGTAGATGTAGTGTTAGATTATTCACCTGAGCAGTGCTTTGGAGAACTTTTGCTTGTCTTGTTGCGATACTCTCGTGGTGAGGAAATTGGAGTCATTTTCTATTTGTTTGAAGACATTCATGAGACCATGGCCACCAAAGAACTTGCACATCACGTACAGTAAGTCGTTGATGGAAGACAGACCATGACGAGGGGAATTGCCTGAAAAGGTTCGAATCGAAGATAAACACAAGCGATGAGATATAATAATGTACCTACATGAAAAAAAAACATCAATGCAATCAACAGTCTAACATAAAAGAAATACTTAGGCAAATGATGAGACCCTCGAAGAGAGTATGGGCCGAAATTTCACATGAAATATTTCAACTTAATATGATAGATAAACAGTAATGATAATAAAGAGTTAGACAATCATTCGAGCAATTCTTTTTCGAACAATTCACCCAGAATCATGTTACTCCACATACATATACTCATAGTTACTCACATATACAAGTCATGAGAGTTCTAACGAAGTGGTCCTGGTTGGTGAGTACAATCTGTTTATACATTTCTCCTTTGTCTTTGCTGATGTTGAGGAAGTGCAGTAGGAACCCTGAGGATGCTTTCATGGACCCCTCTTCAGGTAACTTCAGTGCTTCAATGGCTGAATGGAAACACGATTTGATAACTACATAGCAAGTAGTGCATTGGAAATATGCTACTAATAGATTAAGTTTCAATTTTTAATAGGGATTTAACTTCTGTTTCGACCATTTCTGATCATATCGTTGATGCCAAAAGGAAATGAAGTAGCTACAAGGGACTGGAAAAAGAAGTCAGAGAGGAAACATACCATCTTCGGAATACAATTTGAGAGTGAGCTATACCAGTGGTCGGCAACCCCCGGTCCGCGAGACAATTGGTACCAGTCCGCGGAAGGATACTCAATAATTCAATTCAAGTAATGAAATTATTTTTTATATAAGTGTGCATGATCAGACATAAATATAATATACAAGTGTGTAGACAATTTCAAATTTTCTGAGACAAATTCCTTTAGAATGAATATATAATGCTTAATAGTCAGAGTTGTTTTGATCAAGAGACTTAAGGTCTTCTCTGCGGACCCGTGCGAAAAAGTACAATCCTACCCTAACCTTCGTGATACGTTCGAATCCTATTTAGACACGTATATACCTGACTACTATTATTACTCATGGGATCATCTGTAAGATCCGAAAACCAACATTTCAATCCTGTACAATCTGCACCCCAATGATTTATCTCCAGAACAATCTGCACCCCAATACATTTTCTTCTGTACAATTCGCACCCCAATAATTTCATTCTCCACACTCCAATGATTTCGCTCGTGTACAATCCGCACTCCAATGATTTCGCTCGTGTACAATCCGCACTCCAATGATTTCCAGCCTGTTTAATCTTCACCCCAATGATTTCCCTCCTGTACAATCCGCACCCCAATGATTTCCCTCATGTACAATCCGCACCCCAATGATTTCACTCCTGTACAATCCGCACCCCAATGATTTCACTCCTGTACAATCCACACCCCAATGATTTCACTCCTGTACAATCCGCACCCCAATGATTTCCCTCCTGTACAATCTGCACCCCAATGATTTCACTCCTGTACAATCTGCACCCCAATGATTTCACTCCTGTACAATCCGCACCTCAATGATTTCACTCCTGTACAATCCACACCCCAATGATTTCACTCCTGTACAATCCGCACCCCAATGACTTCACTCCTGTATAATCCACACTCCAATGATGAGGGATCGCTCCAGTATAATTTGCACCCCAAGATTTCACTCATGTACAATCTGCACTCAAATATGAACTGGGGTGAGGATTCTACAGGTGATCCTTTTTTATCTGATTATATTTATTTTTCGTACCTGAGTAATTAAATTATATTAACGTGAGTAATTAAATTATTTTTAACTGAGTATTATTTACTTATATTTTTGTACCAGATTCAGATTATTGTGAAAGGAAGGTTTATATAAAGGATTATTTTATATTAGCTCCTGAAAGCAGTAGCCTCTTAGAAGCGAACGATTTTTTGGTTTACCCAATACTATTAGCTACATTCATCCCACCGGGCCGCGAGAATATAGTTGAACGTTTACCGGTCCGCGACGATAAAAAAGTTGCCGACCACTGAGCTAGACAATTTCTACTTCTACCTCACTATCACATAAATAGAAAATCAAATTTACCACTGATAATAAATCTGATTAAAAAACATATTTCAATAAAAGCAAAAGACTATAGCTAGAGGTCTAATAAAAATCAACAAAATATAATATGATTATTAGTGAAACAAGGTCTAGCTACCTCTCTTTCGTATGTTAGTTGATGATCTAATAATTATAGTTATTAAAGTTGTTTTGTCTCCATTTAAATAAATAAAAATAAGTTTAGCTACACTCATTCACACTCCACTGAGTTTAAACTTCACTCTCCCAATGAAGAGAGAGAATGCAATCTACTGAATCTACCAACTACAATAAGCACTTATTGTTTTTCTCACCAAATATGAAGACCGTGTGTATTTGGTCAGGACTTAACAAGTGAGGTAACTTCTTGCTCACAGACGTAGTAAAGGACAAAATAGCTTGCACAACATGAGTGTACGTCCACAGTTCGGATTTAACTCTGAAAACGATATGCATGTTAGACACTTTGTAAATATTGATTAGATTTTTCATCTATTATTATATGTAACTATTAAATATTAAACTATTATGAAGAAGAGAGCAAACCTTTGGAGGGTGTAGGACAATATTCCGTCTGTGAGTGCTTTCATTTGGGGGAGATGCACGCTAGAAACACCTCCAAATAGAATTAAAATCTGGAGAGTAAAAAAAATTGTCATTATTATTCAGTAGGTAGCTATGAAAATTAAAGGGGAATTGCAACTATATGATAAAATAGAAAAGCAAGAGTGAACTCGAAATGCATAATGATATAAGACTAACCAATCAGAGAAAAAAAAAACAATGGACTGAACTAAGTTTTTTTTCCTTTTGAACTAAGTAAAGAAACTTTATTTCCAAGATATTGTACATAGTGTTGCTAATAAAGTGACCATCACTAGCTTCAAACTGTAACTGCCTAACAACTCACAGGTCTGACGACATCTAAGACTGCAGGACTGAGTGTGTTGTTGTACATGCGAGGTATGATGGACATCAGGCCTGGTAGTAGTGGCTCAATGTGCAGCATTAAGGTGCTCACACTATTCTTGATTAGCTTGCACAGAACCTGTGAACGAAGGGGGGGGGGGGGGGGTGAGAAAAGGGGTGCTGATCTGGTACACGCAATGGTTTCGTAGCTAGACAAAATATATAACATAAACTACTAAAGCTGTTATTGTTAATTACTCTTGTTTTATTAAATTGCTATAAAATGTTAAAATAAGAATAAGATATTTTTCATTAGTTTTTTTTACATCAACAAAAGTATTATATTAGATATCTAACAACACCAGTCTAAACAGAAATACCTGGAATATTAAGTAATATTATTGGTTATAACTTGAATAATTAGCGAAGTAGTTACCTCGATGACATCATGTTTGTCAGCAGTCATGTCCACCAAGCCATCCAATATGGTGAGTAAGGGCCTCAGAACCATTAGGAGGGGTTGCTCCTCTGTTTTGGACTGACCATTCTGAAACACAAGAATGAACATACTAATGAAGTTATGTTATTAATTAATGTTGATACACCCTAAGGAAACCTGAGAATTGGGCTTCTATATGCTTATTAGCAGGTATCCCGTCAATATATATATATCATTTATAATAAAAGGAACATTGATTAATTTATATAATTAATAATGATTTTTTGTGAAGGAAAAGAAATTCATATAGAGAATAGAAATATAGTCATAGCTATGCTTGTTCTTCTTCAATAAGAAAAAGATTACCTAGTAAGAGCTAAAAATTATTTTTAGTTCTATAATCTAGCTATATCACAAAAAGCCAATTTTTGTAGGTAGAAAGTATTGGAAATATTATAAATCTGTCAAACACTATATGACTTCTCATGTAAGAGATTCCTGGATGAAATTCATAGAGTAATTTTAAAGCTAAAGGTGAAATCATTCCCAAAAAGAACCAAACAATCTTCACTTTGTTTGAAGTAATAAAACTTTAGTTCAAATAGCTACTTATCCAACTTCACTTTAAAAGGTGAAGAAAGATACACCTATCACAGTGGAGAGGTAGGTAAGTACCTCGTCACTCGTAAAGTAAACATAGAAATAAGAACTAAAGTAAACATAGAAATGAGAACAAAAGTAAGCATAGAAATAAGAAGTAAAGTAAACAGAAATAATAACTAACGTTTGTAGAAGCAGTAGAACCATTAAAATCTCTGCCTGAGTTGACATCTCCATAGCCACAGTTACCGTTGAGAGAGCGAGCAAGGCAAGACAGCAGTCTCAGTTGTCTTATCAGTGCAATGTGCTGCTCCTTAGTAAAACTGCCTTGTGACTGAAAAAGAAAATGCACATTAGTTCAGCCATTGCCATTAAAATAGGAACCTATTAAATCATTTTTACCTTATCTCGTAACAATGAGAAAAACGGACATTTTAAATTTCGGTTTTTTATCATAATGCATTTGGGAAAATCACACAAAAACTAAATATTTACAGAGTAAGCTTCATCTAAACTCTATAAGGATACAAGACTGAAGATAATAATATATTAACTGATAGATTAGATGTCAGTTGAATGTTCTTACCATGACGCTATCCTTTATTGAATTGATGCTGCCAATGATGGGGGTGAGGGTGAGATTGAGGTGCTCTATCACCACCTCGTGTGACGCCCCCACACTTAGCACCCTGGCAATGATGGTGACGAGACGCTCCTTCACAGCAGTGTCACAGTCCCTAAACTGAACCAATGCCTTCTGACACGCGTCCAGAATGTGGAGGGAGAAGGGGGAGATGGTGTCAGGACACTCCAGGGTGAGGTCTCTGAGGGCCTGTGAGGCAGCCCCCACCAGTCTCTCATTCACCACACCGGCCACCATCAGTGGAATGACGTACTGCAGGTGATCTTGGTGGAAATTCAACCACTCTGCATATGCACCTGAGGATGAACCATAACAAGGTATTAAATATGAGCAACAATTGGCAGAGAAACATTTTTAGTGATTGAAAAGTCTTTAGGTAGGTACCCAGAAGACTCAAGTTACGTAACTATTAAAAATTATATATAGCTATATGAGGTCTAGTTTTTTAGTAAATAATTTAAAAATGATGTCACATCATTCAGAAATATGGGAAAACTTTTGAACTTTACCAGGCAATAAAAAATCATCATTTTCTGAATCAATGAACAGTATTTCATAACAATAGTCATGAGGCAACAAGTATTTTAATTATAATAAGTTAAAATTATACTGTTTTTATTCAGTTTGATAACTTACCGAGTGTGGATAAAGCTACTGTGATGAGAAGGACATTGTCTCTAAAAGGAATTTGTGGGATAAATTGAATAAATCTAAGGATATAATTGGCATCAGTATCCAGGACAGTCTCGGCAACTGAGGCATAGGCGTGGAGGAGAGATTCTAACGGCCGCCAGTCGTTTGGATCTCTTTGTAGGCGTGTGACATTGTTCTGCAGATGTATCTCCATTTGATCTAGCATACTTGACCTAAGAATAATGTAAGTGTGCATGTAACTATCACATACATCTTGCCTATAACACCTAAAAAGTTCTTTCTCTTCAGAATTGAGGGCTTCATCAGGTGGATGTAGAGATTTAGCGAGAAAGAAATCAACAAGTTGAAGATAGATGGGTTTGAGTAGTTGCATCAGCTGGTCTCTTTCTGCCCCTTTGAAGAAGGTTATCAAATCGTCCTGAAGGGAATACCAAACAGAGAAAGGTATGCTGGAGAGCATCTCATGTGTGGGGTATTGACCTGCAGTGCCACTACACTGCACCAACAGGGTAACTAATTGCAGAAAAGCTGCCCTCTTCTCACCTCTGTCCTCCAAAGCAACATTGAGTAAAAGGCGAGAGTGATTCTCCACTATTAGTGAGTATAAACTGTATATCAAACTTGCGGTGTTCTCATCTTCAGAAAGCAAAGCCTCTTCAAGAACTGGCGTGAGCTGCAAGAGTCTCATAATGAAGTCCATCACTGTGCTAGGGTTTTTGATGCACTCTTCACTAGCCAAAGCAGTTCTAAAACAGTCTATGATGCACTCGCAAAGCAGACCATAATTGCAGAAAGGAATGAGAGCAAGTAGGAGGTCTTTGGTTTGACTGAGACAGAGAGGCAGCTTCATCCAAGAGTCTAATGCCTTCACCACTATCTCTTTGGTGACATTACTAACTTGGTTGGCTTGCATTACTTGCTGCATCAGAACCAAAACGCCCTTAGAATTTTCTATCAACAGTGATTTAATTGTGTTTCTTTGATGTTTGGTGATTCCCATAGTTTCATGACAGTCTTCCAATTCGTCTGGAATGATCATGAGAATTGTGAATAGGATATCCATTGCCACAGAAGGAGCAATGCCGGTGACTGTGTCTGGGTTGAAAGTTGCAACTAAGTCTTCCAATGCTGTTGGCCAGGATTTGCCCAGAGTATTTAATACAAAAGCAGCAATCTGAAATATTGAAAATAAAGATGTTCAGTAATTATTGATCTATAGCTAGCTATAATTTCAATTGAACAGGAAAGGTTTATCTAGGTATATTTTAGATAGTAACTAAGGGTATTTTGATTAAAAATCAAAATATTATTAGATTTTCAGCATGTGACTTTGTGCTAGTAAAGAATACTTATATAATTGATAATTTAACTAGATTGAAAATCATCTTCAAACTTCACATAATTTACACATGTTAATCATGTATAGAGCTAGAAATTTTAAAATATTTATTTACTTAATTAGACGATTAGTTTGCTATAACACATAAAAGTATTAGTAAATTACTTTTTTTTATATCACACGCAGCAAGATATAGCTACAGCTTAAAAAGTTGTAACTAAAAATAGTGATATATTTCAATTCACACCAACTATTAAAGACTAGAAGGTTACCATAGATTTAATAAAGGAATGAGAATAGAAACTTACTGCTTTTAAAAGTCTGCCTGCAATAGCTTTGTTGTCACAGAACTGTACAGTCAATTCCAGAAGTTTCCTTTTCAATCCCTCATACTCCTCTTCAGGCACTTCATGCCAGTGACGAGATATTTTTATGTAGATAGTATTGCCCCCAAAAAACTGCACTTCTCTGCTCTGTAACAAAAATAAACAATGAATTAACAGTAAATTATTTCAATTCCAACCACATAATTAATCAAAATACCCATAAAGTTTCATCAAAAAGATGACAAAAGGTCACAAATAAAAAAAATGACGGGATTAATAGAAAATCAAATTAACTATGATATTTAAAAAGAAACACGGAAACTAATTTACTGACAAACCTTGGAAGAATCCAAGAGCTGGAATGCAAAGTTCCAGGCATGTGTAGAGTGCTGTGCCTGGGTGAGCCAAGAGTGAACCTGTCCCTTGCCATTGGGATTCTTGTAGAACTCATTGACAGCATCCTCAACTTCTGAAGCAGTCACAACTGCTGACACTGCCATATTGGCATCAATTGTAGTACTTAAATAGTGAAGGCAATATTAATAATGGCACAGAAAAGATAATTAAAGTAAGAAGAATACAGAGATCTGAAACAAAAAATTATATAAAGTACTACATTATTTTAATAGGGTCCAAATTGTTTCAGTGGTGGGTTCATGCGGTCCACATCAAGCATGGCTTAAGTAAATTAGAATAGCCCTAATGTGCAGAATCTGCCAAAGATTCCAGTATGGCAAGTCTGTAACATGGCATATTCTACAGACTGGACTATTTATACAAGGTCTGAACTTGCCTTGCTTGTCTGCATGCGGACGTTTAATTCGTACTTTCCCATTAGAACCAAAGATTTCTATTTTTTTCAATTCATCCCTAGAATGTACTTTCGACCCCCGATCAATCGACCAAACGACATTCTCACGACAAAACACAAGAACACTTTCTGTTTACTTTTTGAGATTGAAAGCTTCGATGCAGGGACTAATCATTGCAAACCAACTTGTTGAAGTGGAAGCGAAAAAGTAGACTGGGACACCGTACCACCAGACATGTCATATATCTCACAAAAAATTTGACCAGAAGTGATGAAACTACCTTGCAAGCTACTTTGAAGACTTACATGATCTTCTCACAGCAATGCTTTGGGAAGTCTACCATTTTTTGATTTGGAATCAACAGCTCCATATTGCTTATGTTGAGCCACAATATGTTGCACAATCGTTTTGGACCTTCATATGGCAATAGAAATCTCTTGCAATGACAATTGGAGACTGTATCAGAGGGGAAACTTGTGGACATTTCTTGAGGATGAATAGAAGAAGGATAACTCCTTCATATTGTGCAAAATTAGTAGAATTTTGTAGTAGATGTATTAAGAGTGATATAGCGAAGAATTATTCACAAATAATTAAGTTAATTGCCTATATTATAATATTCGCATAAAAATTCTCATCAAGTTTATGATGACTAGCTACCCTTAACTTTTGACCAGAGCCAAAATTTAGTGTTTGAAGAGAAATATAGAACTATTTCTAGAATATTTGTCCAAATGCTTTGGAATTTTATACAAATACATAGAGCTCAGTATAAAAATATGTGCAAAATTTCAATAATGTGTGTTTTGTACTTTTTATGAAATTAAAATTTAGATAACTTGTTTTTGCCTAACATTATATTATGTCCACTACTGTACATGTTTTTCAACTTCTTTAACCCCTCAAAATTTGCCAATATACTGGTGACTTTGTCCATACTTTCCATATTTTAAAGTGTGGCAGAAAATTAGCCAGTTTAGTGAGAAAATGGATCCAGGTCGCCACATTTAAGATATTTTTAAGAGGAAATTTGACTTCGTAGTGAAGATTCCACAATAGGAAACATACTTATGCTTCATGCCTGATGCATGTGCATCTCTTGAGACTATTTTAGGAGTGATTTACAGGTTTTCAAACTTATTTAACCTCTCAAAAGTCGCCAATATACTGGCGACTTTGTTCATACTTTAAAACATGGTAAAGCAAATATTTTTTTAAAATTAAAAAAAAAGTTTTCTGGTCCATTAACTTTAGCAGCTTCATTACAGGTCGGTTATCTTTACTAGGTTAATTTCTGGTCCGTTATCTTTACCAGCTTCGATTCTGGTCCGTTAACTCTACTTGGTCTGTTATCTTTACTTGCTCCCTAAATTCCAGTCTGTATCTCATGGTAAATGAAATAGATAAAATAATATTCCAGCAATGTCGGTGGATTTTTTGCTAATCAGGGTAACAACTCAATTACCGAATGTAATCAATTACCGAATAATGTGATAATTGATATTCGGTATTTGATATTTATCTTTTAATCACCGAATGAACTAATATTTATATTTTATATTGGCCGAATGTGTTTATAAATGTATTGAAAGTTTGTATATGATGATAAAAGTTGGATAACAATTAGAGCAAGGTTCATTTAATCGTTATGTGGGATTGTGAAGAAGAATAATTGCCTGAATCTTTTTATATTTAATGTTTATTTTCTCAGATAAATTTATAACCTAATAACACACATGATAGATAATCATAATGCCTGATAAGAAAAAACGTAAAAGTTATTCAGAAGAGCAACTGCTACAGTCAAGAATGGTATGACGTTTAAGGATGCTTCTGAAAAATTAGGTGTACCAACTACTACAATCGCGGACAAAAAACGTATTAAATATACTGAAGGGAAGAACCGGCCAGGTGAGAATTTTTGTAGCAATTCAAGATTGAAATAAATAGTGCGTAACATAAGTAATGATTTATTTCTATATAGATATTTGTACATACATGTTATTCGAAAATTGTAGGTAGTCAAATGTTCTTAAAAAAAGAATATATAGCTATTTAAGATGATTGATTTTTTTTCTATTATCCAGGTCCCCATTGCCAGCTTTCACCTGAGCACAAAAAAAGATTTTGTGAATGGCTCCTGCATATGTGCAAGATAGGATATGGAGTAACGAAAAAGGAATTGTCAACAATAATTAAAGATATCCTTGATAAATGTGGAGAAGACGTCTTCAAAAGAGATAAATTAACAAGTAGCTGCTGAATATACCATTTTCTGGATTGTTGGCCAATTCTGTCTTCTAGACTACCTGAAAATTTAGGTTACCAGAGGGCCCATGTAACAGAAGAAAAGATTAGAGATTGGTTCAAATCAATGGAGAATTATTTGAAGGATGAACACGACATTACTGCATCGGCCTTTTTCTCTGAAGAAAATGCATGCCGCATAGTTAACCTCGATGAGAGCGGCTTTCCTTTATTTGGAACCAACGGAAAGCTGAAAGTAATAACGACAAGAGGGGCAAAAAAAATGTGTATAGGTTAGCACAAGATAGTAAGGAACAAATAACCGTTTTAGGTTGTGTTTCAGCCTCCGGTTTCATGGCCAAACCGTACATTATTTTTCCTGGTGTTAGGCCCAATTACAATTTTGATAGAGTGGCTCGGGATGATTTTGATGTAGGGCATTCACCAAACGGTTGGATTACTGTAGACTGCTTCTTCGACTGGTTAGCAAATCTGTTTTTCCCTAGGGTTCGGGACACTGCAATTCCCAATTGTGTTGTTTATGGATGGGCACACGTCCCATATAAACCGAGCTGTGTCAAAATTCTGCCAAATTAACAACATTATTCTTTTCTGCTTCCCTCCACACGCTAGCCACATCATGCAACCCCTTGATGTGTCCGTTTATGGACCGCTCAAAAAATACTGGAATCAAGCTCTTTCAGGTATTTAGTCGACAATATAAAGGTCTGTCCATGGTTCGAGTTCACTTTCTGCCAGTGTTTGACAGGGCATGGAAGCGATCTGTAGATCAACCTGGGTCTATAAGATCCGGTTCAGGAAATGTGGGCTAGTGCAATTTAATCCTGATGTGGTTTCCTATGACAAGCTTCTGACAACACCCTCAACACCTGTTATTAGTAAGGGAATTAATTATCCAAGAGCACATTGGCATGATGCGTATGTTCCAGCTCTTCGAAAATACTCTCCCTAATGCAGATAGGTTCGAAAACCATTATGATATTGTCAATGAAACGGACAATTGTATTTTCTACAAGTTTTACAAAAATGGTAAAACTCCACTCGACCCTAAAGAGTCCATCGACATCAATAACAATGATGATGAGCCTGCAGCAGATCTATCAATGGAAGAGAATGCAGAGCATATTGTTATTGTTAATGATGTCGCTGAAGATCCTCCAGATGGCTCTATTGCTGATGAATCAATAGATCCTAAACCTGGACCATCTGGAGTGCAACAGCCTGTTCCTGGACCCTCTAGAATGCAACCGACTGTGCATCGTCTACAGGAAATGGATCATCCTTGTGCCTGGACCTTCTTAACTTACACAACCTGGAACTGCAGCGACTGTCGTCCCCACGTCCGTGGATAAGTTTACCATGTCTCCATTCAAAGGTTTATTGAGAATATCGGATAACATTATCATTACACGTAAACTGACAAAAACTAAGCCCCAAACTCCAGCATCAGTGTCATCTGCAAAGTTCGTTGAATTTCTAAGGAAGAAACAGGATGACAAAGTGAGGCAATTGGAACAGAAAGAAGAGAGGAAAAGGCAGAGAGAAGCTAAGAAGCTGAGCAAAGGAAAGAAACCAGTAAAGCGTAAAATAAGTTATGATATTGTTGAGTCTGAGAGTGAGAATGAAGAACAGATCGAGTTTTGCCTAGTTTTTCACCGAAAATTAATGGTAACATAGGAATAAATAGCTAAAAATCCACTGACTTAGCCAAAATATTATTTTCAATGGAGAAATTTTCCACCAACATGTCAGTGGAATTTACCATGAAATACAGACTGGATGATGACAACTGTTAAAATCAATTAACAATTGAAAAAACATCAATTACTCAGTTTACTCGAATTACTTCGCTCTATCAGAGGAAATCGCGGAAATCGAGTAATTCGATAAAAACATATTTTGCATACATTTTGTTGTTTAAAGTTATTAAAATAGTCTCATAACTGTTTAGTATCATTTTAATATAGTATCAACAGTTAAAATCAATTAACAATTGAAAAAACATCAATTACTCAGTTTACTCGAATTACTTTGCTCTATCAGAGGAAATCGAGTAATTCGATAGAAACATATATATTTTGCATACATTTTGTTTTTAGCGTAATTAATATAGTATCCTATCATTAATTATCACATCTTAACGTGTCAACAGTTAAAAGCCAGTCTGCAGAAACTGGTTAAGTGTTCGTAGAGATCTCTTAATGTGTTCGTAGCAAAATTAATGTAAATATAGGAGTTAATTCAGAAGTGTTCGTAGCAAAATTAATGTAAATATAGGAATTAATTCAAAATTGTTCGGAGAGAAAATCCCAAATATCTCACATATTCTGCAGACTGGGTTAAAAGACATTAACAATTAACGAATTACTCGGTTTACTCGAATTACTCGTTTCCGTAATTCAGCCAATTTTAATTACTCGGTTTACTCGAATTACTCGTTTCCGCGATTCAGTGTGCGCCAAATTCCACCGACATGTCGGTGGAATTTACCACGAAATACAGACTGGCAGGAGATCTTGAATTAATTCCTATGTTACCATTAATTTAGCTGCGGGAGATTCTGAATCTGCTACTGAGAGTGAGAGTCAGTGAGTAACTGTCTCTCAAATTAAAATCTCTGCGGGAGAAGAGACACATTCTGCAGACTGGTCAAAAGAGAAAAATTCCACCGACATGTCAGTGGAATTTACCATGAAATACAGTCTGGTTGGAGACTAGCGGCTAGCCTATATTTGAGAGAAAATTCATCAAAACAAGATCTTGGGGGACTATTTTCTAATTAATTCCTATGTTTACACATTATTATTGGAGACATTTTGAAAAAATTTGGTCATTTTAGAGACTATTTGTTCTGAAATTATGAAATATAAAATCTTGGTGACAGAAAGGCACACTTAGCAGACTGGCTTTTCAGAGAGACAGAGTTTGTGATTGTCACACTCTGAAACATAAATTAGATAGTAGTCATAGCACCTACTTGACTGTCTTTACTGAACTCTTTAGTCTTGACAGTCACCATAATAGTGTGGCTAGTTTGTTGACATGTTGTAGTTAGCCTTAAGAAATCGATACGTATCTAAAAGCTGAGCGGCGCACACCAGTACGGCGCACCAGATTACGGCGCACCACTGTACATTCTATTAGATAGGTAATTTGAATACAGATTAATGACAAATGGAGTGAATTTGATAGGTAATTGTCGTATCAAATTCATGTCTGACACCTGACGATACCTGAATCCAATGTTTATACTACACAGTTTAATTATTTGATTGAGATGTTTAATTTGGAATAGAAAATAAAATTCATCATAGAAAACTGTAATTGTAATTTTATGGGGTAGCTATTGTAAAGTGTAAACTTACAGTCTGAGATGTAAATAAAAACTTATCAGTTAGCCGTTAGGTAGATGTATCGGGGGGCGTGCCGCCCCCCGAACCCCCCTGCCAGGTCATTAAACAATCATGAAGTGTGCAGAACAACAAACTAGCGGATACAACAAACTGCATAACAGTTTTTCACATTGAGGTCATTAATAGAAAGTACAGTGGTGCGCCGTATTGTAGTGCGCCGTAATGTGGTGCGCCGCTCAGCTTTTAGATACTTATGAAGAAATCAAGCAGGAATGTCTATCATAATATATTGACATCTAGCCCTATATTATTACTAGAACAGCCATTTTATAAAGCAGTTCGCTATGATTAATAAAAAATTGAAAACAATACCATAAAATAAATATCACATATTACAATATGGTTGAATTATTGTTGTTGTTTTAATTTTAAGGCAATGCTTGTTTATTTTACACGAATAGGAGACAGTGTTGCCATTTTACTATCAGTTTTTCCTTTAAAAAATATATTTGAAATATTACCAAATTTATAGAGGTAGCTACAGAAATAACTTAACTTACTAAAGTCTCTAAATATAGCGTATATTTTTTTATATGAATTTTATAATGGTTAATCATTAATCAGTAATAATTAGGTATGAAAAACCTTTATATCGTTGTACCCATTGAATCTGTCGTTTTCCTCTGTCATTTGGTCGTTCAGAGGCTGTAAATGAGAACATGCTTTTTTTATTTAAAAAGCCATAAATACTGTGAATAATTTGAAACTTTTGTACAAAATGTATCACAGAAAATAAAAACTAAGTTCTAAACGATTATTCTAACAGCTATTCTAGCAAACATGCCTGAATCGATTCAATCTAAACCGTACAGAGGGATTATCATAGTAAACATTCTCTGTACTGTGGGGATTACTTTTGATAGTTTTTTCGACTTCGAAAGTTTCTATCGCTTAGAAATATAATTGGCACAACTATGTTTGCTGGGATGGGTTGTAAAATCTTCCAAGAAAGAATTTAACCATGGCAACATGGGACGTATGAAGAAAGATAGCAAATCATTGCTGATGAAGAATGAAGTATTTTTAAGCAACTCGCGTTTGATTTGAATTATTATTTTACAAATTTTAGTTATCTATTGGAGCTATAAGCCATTAAATATGATTGCAATATTTTAACGCTATATAGGTTTAGAGGAAGTCTTAAATATTTTTGTTAGATAGGCTCTTTGACTTCATTTGTGGGTGGAACCTATATGTTCCATCTCAGGTCCCAGGACTATCTGTGAGTACATATGTCAACGATGCCTTCGTCACATTCCAGCCTTGGTGAGCGTCTGTATTCATAGAGTAGCTTTTTGAGAATTGGCACGGCCTGGTGGTAGAAGACTTCTTTCATGGAGTTCCTTTTCTTGTACAATGGAGCTCCTGAGAAATCCTAAATTCATGTCGAGTCTACGTTTCTTATTAACCAATTTTTACTTTAGTATTCCTTTCCCATAAACAGTTTCCTTTGCTCGTAATGCAGTACATGTCTATTAATTTAGGTAACACTATGAAATATTTATTTGGACACCATTCCAAGATAAGGGTAGTGAAAGAAAAATAATAGGTTAGAAAACAATCAATTTTCCAACAAATAAACAAGTTCGATTATACATCTACGGTCTACCCAACAAACATCAAAGCAATGGTCTATCTCTAGCTTGCCGCATTGGTCAGATCTTCAATTGAAGTTAATTTCTCACTCTGAAACCAATGAGTTCACGTCAGACAGCAGACAACGGAGCAACAGTTGCATTTACTGGGTGATGGCAAGATCGACCGACAGACCAATATCAACAGACCATCAATATTATTATATATAAAGGAGATTGATTGACCAGATATTTTTCCATGCCTTGTCAATTAGATAAGATATTAATTTTTACCATCCATTTCGGAACCAAAGACCACATCGCTGACGTCTAAAAAAAATACAAGGGACTGGAACTTTGGAAGTAGCAGTCAGAGAATAAAGTGGCTACGTGAACAAAGACACCTACCTACAGTCAATGACAATCTCATTAATGGAGAAAACCTACTTCATGAATGCAGTCATTTACCGAAGAATGAAACGAAAAGTGACACAAGAACTGGTGACTGCACTCACAGATGGAAGAGGAAAATGAAGAGGTGATGGTAAATTAAGCCTACGAGCCTACCTAACACAAAATCTAAGAGCTCGTAGTTGAAGAGCATAACCCTAGCGCTATTTATCCTCTAAAACTGCAAGTAGCGTTAGAAAATGATGAACATGGTACAGGATAGAGCCACTGGGGGCAGAGTAAATTTCAAGTTAGATAATTATTATTCAGGAGTACTTAAGTTCATCAGATTAGGAATTAATAAAAAAAGAGTAGGTATAGTATGTACATAGTATATTAAAAAGGTATATAACATTTTAAACAGTAGCTATAAGTCCAATTTAAAAAGAATTCCTACGTCTATGATTTCTTCAGCAATAAATTGGCAAGCTTGCAAAACTTGAAGATGTGATCAGAATATTATTTCTTAGCAATAACCCAATAATGATTAGTAGTAAAAGTCTATATAGTAAAATGTGAATGAAGCTAAAGCGCTCCAATTATACAGCTTTGCCACAATAACATTAAATATAAAGAAATAGCACAAAGTTATATTGAGCAATTAATAGGAACCTAAATCATCAGTAAAAAAGCAAAACCAGAATAATTAAGATGATTAGAAAGCAAAACTTAAAAATTATAATAATGTAAAGAATCTAAGAAGTTAAAAATCTCTTCATTAGATTAGATGTAAGTGTCATGGAAAGGCGTCTTAGTTTCACTATCGAAATGTAAATTAGTGATCTTCATTTGTCTATTTTGTTTCATTCTAACAGGAGTGGGTGGAAGGAATCCAGGAGTTTTGAAAATCCCATCATCCTGTTTAGATTTGAGGTTAGTTGTAGGAGTTTTGAACACACCATCATCCAATTTGTTGGCTGTTCTAATTTTGGAGTTATTTGTAGGAGTCTTGAATACAGAATCATCAAAATTCATAGCTTTAGAAGTGCCTCTAGGTGTTTTGGGTGGAGATATCTCCATAGTATTAATCCTATTCTCCCTCAAAGGAGTGACAATTGCTATCTTAGGATTACGTGCAGTGGGTTGACAAACTCTCAATTGCTTGTTCTTATTTAAGAACTGACGAGGAGTGAGAGATGCCCGACACATGGCTCTGTTGTTCAAGACTGTGTTTCTAGGCGCTTTCCGTTCAGACTGTGGCATTGGACGAATCATTCTGCCATCAAGTTGAGGTGTTGCCATGCGCGACTGTCTCCTGGGTGTACCTGAGACACCAAGTTGATTGAATAACTGAACATTAGCAGTGACTTTTTTCTGTTTCTTCAGAGCAGCAATGGAAGGTCTGTTACCATCTTTGGCTCTGCGTTCATTCTCATCTTCAAATTCCAATAGGACAGGTTCAGTTAATTCCTGATCGAAAAACTCATCTGCTGCTTTCCAATCCTCATTTTCCAAGTCCATCCTGCCAGTGAATGATTGCTGTTTGATCATTTTCTTAGATCCTGGTGACACAGTTGGTAGTTTATGATCTATCATACTGCATGGACTTGCTGTCACAGAATCATCAGACTGTTTACAGACGTCAGAGTATGAAATCTTACTGATACCTGAAACATCACTGCAGTTGTCAACAGAATTATCATCTAGATTTAACTTGGGTATATTTTCGTTATTTGAAGAAAAGTTAGCAAATTTATTTCTCGAGGACATTGGTGACATTATGGCACAATCTGTGTTAGAGCGCAGAAGCACTGGCGTTCGTTTCTGTGTGCGTAGCTTCTTCAGGGATTGAGTGAGAGGCGATCTCATCAAGGATGGTTTGATCCTTGGTGTCATAGTCTCAGGATCTAACTTAGGACTAGCACTATCTGTCATTATTTGCTTCTGCTCCAACTCCTTTGATCTTCTTCTCAGAGTGCCAATTCTCCTTTCACTCGGAGACCTACATACCTTATCCTCGCCACTTCTCCTCCTTCGTATTTTAAGCTCTCTGTCTAATCGCCTTGATAAGTGTTCTGATGGACTCATGCCCAACACACAGCTTTCCTTCTGAATTTTTTCATAAGCAGTCTGTATAATTTCATTGTGATTCAAAGTCATGAGAGACTCTTTGACCTCTTCTCCAAACACAGAGCTCTCCTTCATGTCCATCATGTTATCGCAGTCAAAGTCCATTTCCATGTGATCCACAGCAGACTTGATAGTGACGTACTGCTCTTCTAGGCACTTCAGTGGACCATCTTTAGAGCTTTTCTTTTCCGGTAATTTTGGAGGCTCGCTATCGGCTCCATCAGGTGATCCTCTAAGTTGCTTCACCTTCTCATTATTTAAATTCTCATTGATAACCTCTGCAGGGTGGAGCATAGCACAACTAGCCTGTCTGGCAGCAGCCTGTCTAGTGCGTCTGCGCTGTCTTTTACTGGCTCTGTTCCCACTGCGTTGTGGGGTGGTGTTGACAGAACCTGACATTGAAGCCCGTCTGACGGGGGTATTACGAGAGGGTGTTCTATTAACATCCATCAAATGCTCAGCGTGTCTGTATTTATGCTCTTCATCTGACTTTAGGCAGCCTATCACCTCACTCTGTGATTTATGAAGTGGTTGCAGAAACTCACTTTTACCAGCCTCATTGATCTTAGTGTCTGATACGGTCCACTCTGAATAAATATCTTTCTTAGCTGGTGTACTTTTGCCAGAACTAATGTTGGTGTGACTCTTCACCAAGTCTTTGCTGAGGTAGGGATAAACCACAAAAGGTTCTTTTTTGCCTAGTTTTTCACCAATGGATCTTCTGGGGGATCTCTTTTTTCTCTGTTTAGTATTGCCATTGTCTAGGAAAGTAGCTAGGCTGAGATGTCTGGGGAACAGCACAGAGCTGCTGGAGAGCTTTTGCTTCGGAACAACAGACTTGCGGGCTGATTGAACTCTCCGTACTTTAGATTTGAACACCTGTGAAACATGAAAAAGAGCGTTAATTTATTAAACCCTAGAAGCCAGTTGTAAATAAGACTGAGTGCCCTTATTGAAAGAAGGGACTACGAGGTATCTATATCGTCAGGATAATGACTAGAATTTTTCAAACTATTAGTTTCTACCTTTCACTATGTTGAACAGAATATAAAGATACTGCTAATAAGTAGTATACAAAATCATTAACTCACCTGCTGATCGGCCTGAAAGGTGACCTTTGGAGACGTTTTGTTAGCAGCCGCAGCAGCTACTGCAGCGTATGACTTGGGAGTTAGAGGCTCTGATGTGTCTGCTACTCTTGCCTTCTTCAGGGGCTGGACAGTAGAACTAAGGGAAGAAAGCACATGTAAAAAGAGAGTACATCTAGCTAGTAAGAAAGAGAGCACATCTAGCTAGTAAGAAAGAGAGCACATCTAGCTAGTAAGAAAGAGAGCACATCTAGCTAGTAAGAAAGAGAGCACATCTAGCTAGTAAGAAAGAGAGCACATGTAGCTAGTAAGAAAGAGAGCACATGTAGCTAGTGAGAAAGAGAGCACATCTAGCTAGTGAGAAAGAGAGCACATCTAGCTAGTAAGAAAGAGAGCACATGTAGCTAGTAAGAAAGAGAGCACATGTAGCTAGTAAGAAAGAGAGCACATGTAGCTAGTAAGAAAGAGAGCACATGTAGCTAGTAAGAAACAGAGCACATATAGCTAGTAAGAAAGAGAGCACATCTAGCTAGTAAGAAAGAGAGCACATCTAGCTAGTAAGAAAGAGAGCACATCTAGCTAGTAAGAAAGAGAGCACATCTAGCTAGTAAGAAAGAGAGCACATCTAGCTAGTGAGAAAGAGAGCACATCTAGCTAGTGAGAAAGAGAGCACATCTAGCTAGTGAGAAAGAGAGCACATCTAGCTAGTAAGAAAGAGAGCACATCTAGCTAGTAAGAAAGAGAGCACATCTAGCTAGTAAGAAAGAGAGCACATCTAGCTAGTAAGAAAGAGAGCACATGTAGCTAGTAAGAAAGAGAGCACATCTAGCTAGTAAGAAAGAGAGCACATGTAGCTAGTAAGAAAGAGAGCACATCTAGCTAGTAAGAAAGAGAGCACATCTAGCTAGTAAGAAAGAGAACACATCTAGCTAGTAAGAAAGAGAGCACATGTAGCTAGTAAGAAAGAGAGCACATCTAGCTAGTAAGAAAGAGAGCACATCTAGCTAGTAAGAAAGAGAGCACATCTAGCTAGTAAGAAAGAGAGCACATCTAGCTAGTAAGAAAGAGAGCACATCTAGCTAGTAAGAAAGAGAGCACATGTAGCTAGTAAGAAAGAGAGCACATCTAGCTAGTAAGAAAGAGAGCACATCTAGCTAGTAAGAAAGAGAGCACATCTAGCTAGTAAGAAAAAGAGCACATCTAGCTAGTAAGAAAGAGAGCACATGTAGCTAGTAAGTAGAGATCATGAGTAACATTTACCAGCGTATTTGTCTATTTTTCATAACTAGTCCAATCCAATGAATGCTAATTTAATTTGAACTAAGATAATCAAGACATAACAAGGGATATACACAGTAGCTACTTAGTAGATTAAAATTAATTAGAGATTCATAATAAAATAGGTAGAGAAATATCACAACATTAAAAGAAATTTGAAATGGCTACATTTAAGAAATCAGGAGACACCTAGAATTGTTTTGTTTTATTTTTCCCATAGTTATTAAATATATTTAAGTTAGAAAATAAATTATGCACCAGACAGCAAACATTATAAGCCCTATTGGATATATATTTTGAAATCTATGAATAATCTGATTGAAAAGATTCAAACTCAACGGGAAATCCATATTATTAGAGGTTATTTAAACTCTGCGTTGAAGGTTTTTTTAGTTTCAAGCTTTCGAATAGAAAGATTTCTATTCATCATCAGGAGAAGGGTGGAAAACCTCGACCTGACAATGAATTTTATGACCAATAGTTGTATGTTGAATACCGTCTTTCTATTTAAGCTATAATATATCCTAAAGTTTATTAATATTAAATAACAATCTATTAAATATAAAAATATGAGACAAAGAATTAGAAAAAATGTTACTATCTTAGCTATTGCTTACTACATTAATTCTCTAGAATATTTTTACTTTTAATATATCTGTTACAAAATCAAGTGTGTTGTATTGTTTTCGGGTGTCTCCTTGTTTCTATGTATGTTCTTTAAAAGTAAAAAATATTCTAGAGAATTAATGTAGTAAACAATAGCTAAGATAGTAACATTTTTTCTAATTCTTTGTCTCATATTTTAATATTTAATAGATTGTTAATTAATATTAATAAACTTTAGGATATATTATAGCTGAAAGAGAAAGACGGTATCCAACATACAACTATTGGTCATAAAATTTATTGTCAGGTCCAGGTTTTCCACCCTACTCCTGATGATGAATAGAAATCTTTCTATTCGAAAGCTTGAAACCAAAAAAACCTTCAACGCAGAGTTTAAATAACCTCTAATAATATGGATAATCTGTAATTTAAATTCTTATGAAAAACCATGAAGCTACATAATGAAAATTGAACAACTAATTGTAAAAATTCTTTTGTCAGACAATGGCACACTCAATCATGAGGAAAAAAATGATCAACAATTGGAAGTTAAAAACTCTTGAGTTTTCTTTAAATTTCAGTAATAAATAAAACTTTAACACATAAAACATTGAAGCAAATAAAATAATCATTAAGCATGAAATCAATTATATACTTATTCACATCAAAGCAAAATAACTCACCCGCCGATATCTGAACTTCCACCTTCATCATTCTCTAGTGCATCACTTTTCCTCTTGACAGGAGATAAGGCGCTTCCACCACCCCCAATACGAGGGGTTTGAGTTCCCCTGGGGTGAAGACTGATTCCCCCCACTGCTGGGGTGAGGGGAGACTGCAGCAGCATGGCTGGAGTGAGGGCAAGGGAGGGGGAGGGGGGTCTGTGTATGCGGTGCTGAGATAGGGGGTGGGGGGAATTGACAGGCATCTGCAAGGATGGGGGAGAGGGACCATTCACCACACGACGGATGCTAGACACAAGCCCTGTAAAGAATGACTTATAATAGCAGAGGTAATTATTTTTGGGGTTTAAAAGTTGTCCCTTTCCATTACGAGGTGATCCAAAAATACATGAAGAGAAGAAGACATTGTAGAAAAGGGGACAGTGAAAGTACGCTCCGTGTAAGAGGTGGCTCAAAAACTGAAGTGGTTAGCAATAAACCAAGACCCACCAAATGATGCACAGATAAGACAGTAACAAAAGTACAGAACAATACTTTTCAGTATATCAGTTCAGTAAAATTTGACAAGATTATCTACGATTCCCTGTAGAACAATAACTATATTTTTCATTATTGTATGTATTAGGTATTAAAAGAATCCTGTAAAAAAAATTCGAGAATTATTTCAATTTTTAGCAGTGTTCAGCTAGGAATGCTAATTGGCTAATCTAGACAAATTCACTAAGAATATTATCATACAGGAGTAGCTAGCAGCAAAGTACAATGAACATGGAAAACTATGTATAAATGCTAAAGCAAGCAGTGTGAGTTAATGACATTGGAGTCTTTACAACTTTCCCAACCTCAATAAAATAAACAAACAGACGCAATGAATTGGATTTAGTTTAGAAATCGGAAAACCTTTTACAGACTTTAACACAGAAGTATTCTAAATAATATTATAATGATTGAGAACAATTGAAAAAAGGTTCAATTGATCGATTTTCAGTTGCAGACTTCATCAAATCGCTAAGTAAGTTGTATGTTAGTTTGTACACAAGTTATACATTCCACATAGAGCTTAAATTCTAATTCATTGTACAATGATAACAGTTACCAATTGTCTCAATATTATCTAGTTACTCACAATGAACAGAGGCACTTCTTCGCTTTTTGTTGGACTTTGTAAGAGGTCTGGTTTCAGTTGCAGCGTCCACACTATCACTCGTCTGCTGCACTTTGTCAGACTTGAGGTTGGCAATGACATCAGAAGGCAACCGACAAACTCTATCGTGGTGTTGGATGAGAACCTGAGGATTGGCAAAGAACATTGAGGACAGAAGGTGATAGAAGAGATGTAGCTAATAAATAAATACTAAAAACAGTTACATCATTTAGCTACTTCAAAATCCATTATCATAACATTAGTTCATTTATAAGAATAGAGTTCTTACTAGTCAAATATGTGAGAACTTACCTCAAGTATCTCGATATTAGCAGAGAGGATTTTGTCCTCATTGACTGACAGCACACAGGAGTTTGATGAGCCCCCTTTCTTCTTGCCTCCCTCAGCAGGGGAGGATTCTCCCGATAAGTACATTGGCATCATATTGGGGGCCAGCACCACGGCAAGATTGTGAGCATCCATTTTGTTCTCAGAGCAGCTTTCCACCACTTCATTCAAAAACTAATGGAAGAAGAATTAAAGATGATTAATGGTCATTACAGTTCTACTTGTGTTTGCCTTTCAGAATCACAAATCTGAATACTCGATATCTAGCTACAGGTTTTAAAACTATAAAATTATGTGAAATCCATTATGATTATGAATTAAAAATCTCATGGGAAAACTAAAGTAGATCTATTGTTAATCTAATTGGAAGATATCTTCATTTCCTAAATAATGTAGCTAGCTATATATGTTTCAGAACTTTCATTTCTAAATAAGAGGCACACTATTAAAATGATAAATTAAAGTTAAGGTTAATAATATAAACCTCCCAATATTAGTATGAACAAATGATTTCTAAATGTAGATAGGAACATTTTTTAATTACAATTTCAATTTTAGATTACAAATTTAAATTGAACCAGGTTTCACATATTATATGGGAATACCATTTATGAAATAATTTAATAAGCCATGCAATGAATTTCATTGTGAAAGATAGCAATATCTTCTAATGCTCACATTGAGGAAGTAAATGAGCACATGTTGGTTTGGAGAAGGCAGCAGGAAGGTACACAAGATGATAGCAGAGTGGTTAGCATTCTTATCATGATCATTACGGTGGCATCTGGAACAAATTACTTTAATTAGAAATTTCTACTTTTCAGCATCCATTGCTTGTATTATTAAATCCATCTCTTTTCCAATAATAGCTAGCTACAAAGAAAAGAAAATGTATTAACTCGCACCTTATCATCCTGGAATGTACAGAAGGTTCTAGTAGAGGCTCTGGCAGGCATCTGAAGAACTGCTTTAGTAAGCATGCTGCATCAATGGGGTGAACAGTTGAGGGTAAATTACCTCCACTGTCTACAATTCTCTGTAATAAAAGAAATTGATAATCAGAGGATAATTTGTACCTACTTAGGGCTAACTAATTTATAAAAAATACCAAACATAAACATTCAGTTATTAAGAGGTTATTTAAACTCAACGTTGAAGTTTTTTCCAGTTTCAAGTTTTCGAATAGAAAGATTTCTATTCATTATCAGGAGAAGGGTGGAAAACCTGGACCTGAAAAAACCTTCAACGTTGAGTTTAAATAACCTCTTAATAATATGGATTTAGTGTTGAGAATGAATCTTTTCCATGATATTTTCAGTTAGTATAACAATGATATTGGAAGTACATTTGAGTAGTAATGAAAATGAGAACTAACCTTGATATCATTCTGACGTGATGCAGAGCCAGCTTTTCTGAAGAGACCCTCAAGAGTGATATTATGGCGGAGAACATTACACGAGTCTATGAGGAAACTAGGAACAGTCACTGACAACAAATCAGAGAGAACAACTGAACTTGAATCACAATCAGATAAACCTTGTCCAAAAACCTGAGAAATGTATAATAATTAAATAAAAAGAACACTTTAAGTAAAAGGGATTACAATCCAGTTAATCATTTTATTAATGGAAGTCAATTTTCAATAAAATTTAAATCAACATTTCATTCTTTACCTGAGAGCTCAGCACCACATGATAATTTTTCTTCTTTTTTACACTACTTCTGTGCTTAGAATTTGAAAAGGGAGATTTAGAGTTGTTTTTCCTGCTGTCATTCTTGACAGGAGTAGATGGAAATAAGAAATCTTTCTTCTTATTTTTAATATATCTGTTGCTATTCTGAGCAGCATTTTTAGTGAGAAGTTTCACCGAGTAAGAAGATTTCTTAGAAGGATCATTGGGAGGAGAATCTTCAATGCCCAGTCGTTCCAGTTCCTCACGAATAATGTCTTTCACCACTACATCCGTCACAATTTCCATTGGAGAGATTTGAGACACAACTGAACTATCACCACATCATTTTACTTCATATCAGAACTGATTCATTAGATGAAAAATATAGATGCCATCAAACTACTATAAATTAGTTATCTATCTGAATTGGAAAAAAATTAGTAAGATGGTTTATATCAGATTATTATTTATTAGCAAAGATGAAGTCCAGCTTAATACTTAGGGTATGATTGTTTTTTATGTAACAATCCTTAATTTCCTCCTATATTTACATGTATATTACAGAGAACAGAAGTAGAAGATTCTTAAAGAACACCATCAGTTCCTGCAGTCCGGATAACGCTATCAGGAATAAAGTGCTGACACTTTGCCGATAAAAATAGTATTTAATAAAATAAAATTCTTAATCTTTCTCCATATTACAAATCAATTGATATAAGTTCATATTATAATATACAAGTTATCTTGATCTTTTAAGCAGTGCTCATTACGATAAATATGCTATAATACTTTTATCATAGTTTTTGCATTTAACCAGGTATATCATTCAACATTTTATGCTACTATTATATATAATTGAAATATATCGAAACAATAAAGTTATCACTATTCAACCCAAGTGATCATGTATGAAAACTTATGCTTATATTGGGCTAGACGTCCATATATGATCACTTATCATATCCGATGAATCGGTCAAGTGAACATATATGATAAACTCAATTATTCAATGGCAATTTTCTAATAACTATGAATATCTCATAGGTATAGTTACTAATATATATGGTATAGGATATGTTAAAGATATTTCATGAGTAAGAAGCACTCGCATTCATTTTGGAGCTGCTACACATCAAGTGATTCAGAAAAAAATATACTACACGGTCTACACTACCAATTTTGATGTGCGGTTACACAGTGTAAATACAAGTCCACCCCATTCGATCCCAGTGCCATTAAAAACGAATTGCGAGGTATCTCGTGATAGCCCTGAATGCTGTGATTGGTTTGATGTGTGTTTCTGACTTATGAACAACATACACTGATTGCTGTGACATTTTCTTTAGTGCAAATTTAAGTGATCTAATATAATCACTTGCCCGGTAACGGGTTAAAATGAAGTTATCGGTTTGATCAATTATATGCCATGCCAAAATCAATTTTGATAAGATTTGATTTGACGTGGTCGCATCCATCTATAGGCCAAGTAAAATAATATGGCTCAAACTCTCCAGCTCTCTCCAAAAAATAACCAAATTTCTCTCCAAAATTATCAAATTAACATAAATTCTCTCCAAAATAACATTGTAGCATAGGAAAAAATTTGATATTTCTCACCATCCAGTCTGTATTTTGTGGTAAATTCCACCGACATGTCGGTGGAATTTTTCCCCTTTGAAAATAATATTCTGGCAAAGTCGGTGGATTTTTAGCTATTTATTCCTATGTTACCATTAATTTTTGGTGGAAAAATGGGTAAAATGTTGGTGGATCAGTCAAATTACTGGAAATTTATGGTAGATTTTTTATAGCTTTTTCAAAATGTCAGTGGAATTTTGTGCACCAAATACAGACTGGCTGTATACCTGTATTTGATGCACAAAATTGAAAATTCCACTGACTTTTTAAAAAAGCTGTAAAAATCCACCATAAATTTCCAGTAATTTGGCTGATCCACCAACATTTTACCCATTTTTCAATCGAAAATTGATGGTAACATAGGAATAATTAGCAAAAAATCCACTGACTTTGCCAGAATATTATTTTCAAAGGGGAAAAAATTCCACCGACATGTCGGTGGAATTTCCCATGAAATACAGACTGCGACCAGACTGGAAAACTTAAATTCTAACAGAGTTACTCCTAACTTCATGCATTCCCATTAGTGATGTTTATCATCACAACAAGCCCAATTGTGAGGCTTAAATGACTTATTTTACATTAGTTTTCACTGCGGAGTTGAAATTTATAAAATAATTTACTGATTTCTGCATCTTTTTGGGTTAATATGAGTAAATTTTGTTCATTCTAAAATCCTAACAGAGTTACTAGTCAATCTGAAATGAGTTATTATTCCACTCTGGGACTGCGACTGGCCAGTCTGTATTTCATGGTAAATTCCACCGACATGTCAGTGGAATTTTTTCACCTTTGAATGTAATATTCTGGCAAAGTCGGTGGACTTTTAGCTATTTATTTCTATGTTACCATTAATTTCCGGTGGATAAATTGGGAAAATGTTGGTGGATCAGCAAAAATACTGGAAATTTATGGTGGATTTTTTCAGCATTTTGAGAAAGTCAGTGGGATTTTGTGCACCAAATACAGACTGGGCGACTGGCTCACCATTTGCAATTTAAGGGCTCAAAATAACTGTCACAAACTCACCATTAAAATGGCGAGTTTGGACATGCTTTATTACTTGGATTCATATGTTATCATTAATAATTAATTTATCTGCGGGAGATTCTGAATCTGCTGCTGAGAGTCAGAGACTAGCTCTCTCTCAAGACTCAAATGAAAGTCTCTGCGGGAGAAGAGACACATTCTGCAGACTGGAAAAATTCCAACCATAAATTTCCAGTAATTTGGCTGCCGCTGATCCACCAACATTTTGCCCATTTTTCCACCGAAAATTAATGGTAACATAGGAATAAATAGCTACCTAAATATCAACCGACTTGGCGACTTTGCTGGAATATTATTTGCCTAATTTATTTTCAATGAAAAAAAATTCCACGGATAAGTCGGTGGAATTTACCATGAAATACAGTCTGGGCGGCCTCTAACATCAGAAACGTCATATCTTCAAAAAAATCGTTAAAAACATAAAGTAATAAATTATAGTTAGCATGCACTGCGTGCGCTGATTTTGATAGCTATGCAACATTTTAATGTAATTTCGCCTTTCGGTTCAGATTGTTTTAGAGACTCTCTTGAGAAGTTGAGAGGGCCGCAATTAAAAATTAAAGGGCCGCAATTTGAATTTACCTGCGTGACCCTACTAACTATACTAAGTTACTAACTAGAGCTGGACTGACAATTCTCAGTTAAATTGAATAAATTCTAGGTAGGCCTAGTACCTATTGAAGTTTGAACTTCTTCAAAATTAACAAAAGTTACCTAGAGCTATTTATTTGTTCATTACAAAGGAAGTTACAAAAAACACGTAATTAAATAAACACTTAATCATCATTCAACTTTGGTATATGTTACAATTAATATAACATATATTTAGGAGAAATTTTTTTCATTTAAGTTTAATAGAGAAATATCAAAACAACCGCCTTCAGTCACTGATAACAGAATATAAATATACAAATGCCATAGCCAAATTTTTAAGCAAAGAATATTTGCTATTTCGTAGTGAAAATTTAGCGCATATGATTGAGTTGGTGCTAATGGGCCGTACCTTTCCACCAGCAATTTGCTAAGCTCCTCCTACTTTTTTCATGAATCTTTGGAATCATATGAGAAAAAAATAGTATAATTATTATTCATTTTAGTTGGTATCCATGACATCTGCAGGTATCATGGTCCATGGACCATGGATACCAACTAAAATAAATGATACCTGCAGGTATCATGGGTATCAACTAAATAAATAATAATTATACCATTTTTTCTCATATTATTCAAAAGTTTCATGAAAAAAGTAGGAGGAGCTTAGCAAAAATTAAGTCTGGTGGAAAGACTTTAAAAAACACTGTGTGGATGTGTACGACCGTTTAGATAGTTCAGTTTTAAAGGTCCTCTCCAGGCTCCGGGAGAAAAATGAGTTTATTACATAATATTATAGAACTAAGGTCTACGATCATTATTCCGCAAACCGCATACAATTCGGTTCGGTATATATTTTATTATTTGCTTTTAAACCTTTTTAGTACTCTGTGAGCAACAATCGAGCAAATCTCCAACCTGACGCTCAGAAAGAAGATTGTACACTCTTTTTTTTCAAATTTAGATTTTTAAACAAACATTGCTTTTTTGGCCTTCTTTTAAGATATTAATTGTTTCTAAAAGTATATAAACGTTCCTATATTAAGTTTATCAAAATTTAAACCTTTAAACGAATAATATATAGATTTATTAAACCAAATACCTAGTTGACAATCATAACAAATGGTGTACATTCATCTTCTTCAGACTGAAAATTAGAAAGTCGGAAGTAAAGTAGGTTTTGTAGAGTTTGGATTATAAAATCTTTAAAAGCATATAAAATTAAAAACATGCTATCAAATTTTATGGGGTTTGCAGTAAAATGATAAGAAACATTAGCCTCGTTGATCAAAGCAATAAAAAAAATTGCTTGGAGGGGACCTTTAATAGTTGTTTGAATTGGTAGGGGATATATAGAAGAGGAGAACCGGGAGCATTCGGACACTTTTAGGGAAAAATGAATAATTCGTAAACTAATTCGAATTTAACTAGTATATAAATATTTCTGTATGTAGATAAATCATTTTACTTCAATTTTATCGAGACTGTTTTGCAGTTTAAACCTTCATTCGTAAGTTATAAGACAAAATGTAAGGGAGGTTCAAGTGTCCGAATACTCCTTCCTAGAGGGAGACTTCGGACAAGCTGGGAGGATGATTTAGACACCATAAAAATGGTTAAAGCATTGGGAATTTGGGTAATTAAACGATAGGATTGAATTCGGATCTACTAATTTAATTGAAATAAACCACAATGACTTGTTGTTCACAGTAATAATTCATCGTATTTGAAATTTTATCATAATAATATTATTGTAATGATTGAACATTTTATCCAACAAAATTAATACAGATAGCCCATGAGTAATCACTAGGGCTGTGACTGTAAGGCCTTACAAGATATGCTCTATAAGCTCTAAAAATATGCTTTATAAGCTCCAAAAATAAGGCTGTAAAAACATTTCAGATCATGCTTTAAAAGCTTTAAGAGCTGAATACTATGATGCATAAGCTTTTATTAATAGACATGCCTTCAAATTTACAATAGTATATAGTTCAAAATTTTCTTTTGATTGAAGAAAACAAGCAATAACCAAGGGGAACCCTATTATTATTCAACTAAATAGGTATCTTTTACAAGGTATTTCAGGGAAAATAAAATGAACTGATTAGTAATTTAGTGATTATGTATAAAAGATACTTTCATCTTCAAAGAAAACTATTTAAAGAAATAAATATAGCAACTCCTGATTTAACAAATGTAGATTTTACATTAGAAAAATTCATCACTAGAATTCATTTTCCATGGTAAGGGGCGCGTTAGCACCCTGTCAATGAAGTTAAATTTTATTAGTTGGTTGCACTATAAGTATATTCCGGGTGGCACCTCTATGGTTAAAAAATAAAAGGTTACTACCAGTTAGAATATAGTTTTAAAAATATTGTTAATTGCAGATACGTTATTTAGGGTATTGTTTTTAATGTTTCGGTCTAAAAATTATAAATGACCTCTTAACATAAATGAGTTTGTTGTATTGCACATTTCCTGATTGTTTAATGACGTAAGATACACGCCCCCGATTCATCTAATTCATAAGCTTCATTTATACCTGATACCGAGACTGAATTTTCCGGTCAAATTTCCTGTTAAATAAATGTCTAGACATGTCTCAAATTTCTAATGTTACGTGTCAGCTTTAAACGGTTAATGTAATCCTATTTTAATAAATAAACTACACATTTACGAAATAATAATATCAACTTTTTATATTATTATTCTTTCATAACACCATTATAAACTGAGACAGAAATTTCCAAGAACGAAATTTCCCAGAGCATACACAACACATTGAAATAGATAAAATTATCTATCACTTCAACTTTGCAGAACTTTCGAAAAATCTTGTCAGTTAAAATTTCTAGAGCATTGGATTTAGTTATGAATAAACAAAAATAATTATTGACTGATTTAGCAATTTTACTTATCCTGGCCTGGATGGTAGCTCGTGCAAGCTATCAAATTAAAAAAAAATTCTAAAAATTTAAAGAGTTACGCCAAAGATATTATACTACAATAAGATACACTACTGTCGACAATTTCTATTTTAAAAGTGTGTTGTGGCACCATCTGGTTTTAAAAGCGGGAAATAGAATAGAAATATTGTAAGGACAATCGAGGTATGTTGTGTTCGTTACGTCATAACAGCAACACAATTGAAGAACGTTCTATTATAAAACAGAGATGAATCCATTAATGTTATTCACACTGCTTAACCTTAATTTTCTATTTATGTGTGTTGCCTTGTTGACGTCACGGTCACAAATTACTCGATTTGTAACCACAGCTCACAAAGCTTTACTCTTTGGTGCCTTCACTAAATCCCTACTAGGAATACTACTATTGATAAGTAGCGACAATTGAGTGATTTGTGACGTGACGTAAGCAAGGGAATAAATTTAAAAAGAAAATTAGGGGTTTGGCAGGTTAAATAATTGATTAAATATATATTTATTTATTATATTATGCAAATTAATAACTATTTTTTACAAATTTACTTTAAAATTTAAATATGATTTTAGAATGTTGCTGTTATAAGGTCACGCACACAACATACCTCGATTGTCCGTACTATATTTCAATTCTATTGGAATAGAATTTTCTACGTCAAAGTTTCAAACTTACTGCAATTACGAATCTGAAAATAAGATTTGCAAAAAAAAATTAGGTGATGGCTCATGTTTGACATAACGTGTATTTATAATATAGAGCAGAAAAGTATGAAAAATTCAACATCGTACACAGAGAAAAAAGTTTACTCATATCTAATGGGTCAACAATTTATGCTTTGAATTAATTTATTACGTGAGTTGGTTGGACTTTATTCATGTTTTCATGTGTGTTAAAACAACTATGACATGGTGTGTCATCAAACATTAGTTAATTCAATTCATTTTATAGATTGAATCAACTTACTATGAGAGTTAAAAGTTACTTTTTTGAGAATTTTAAAGTATGTTGAAACAACTATGACAGAGCGTATTGTAGGAACTCACAAAGACTGTTAATCCAATGTATCTGTTGTATAAATTAACTTACTATGCGAGTTGGCGCAACTTTTTTTAAGTTTAGGAGTGAGTCAAAACGACTGTTTTGTTATAACCCACGTCAATTTAACTACTTTTAAGTAGTACCTGCAACTCACCACGTAGGTAGGCGGAAAAATAACCCATTCATATAAGTCAAAACAAATCAAATTTGATTTGATTCAACTAATCCTTTCTCTGGTTATATATCAACCTTTTCATGAACAGTTGAAAATGTTTTCTGTTCACGAAAACCTCAACGAAACGATATTATGCCTTGAAAATAGATGAGCTCTTTGATAAAGCATATGCTCGAAACATTTTGCTTAAGCCCTAACAAAAAGCATATGCTCAAATGATTTCGCTTAAAGCCCTTACAAAATGCATATGCTTCAAAAAAGTATAAGCAAATTCTTACGAGCATATGCGAAATAAGCCATGTCACAGCCCTAGTAATCACTGTGAAATTATCCTTATATTTAATAGCTAAATATCAAAAACAAATGGTATAACTAGCCTATATTCTTTTACTTTGGGTATAACTATTTCTTTTTTCTTGGAATTCACCAAAATTAGTAAATTACATCTTAAATACTTCATCGAATGTTTAAAGTATAGTCCGTAAGTGTAGATCTTGTTACACATCAAATTTCAGCAGCTTTTCTGACACATAAACCTTTTTGGAATTCATCAAATGTTTTTTGGATACCTTCTTAGTACGGACTCTATCAGTTTTCCTTTTATAGTGAAAGAGCATGAATACGATCGCCAAACTGTCAAATAATAATATTTGACACTTTTATTAAAAGTTGCAACTAATCTTATAAACGATCATGCTATGCCAATTAAAATAGTTCGGAATGTCCTTTTAAATAAGAATAACTTCAATAAATTGTAATGGTGGACTGAATCGGATACAGAGGGAAGGTTCGAACCACGTCCGAACCAACCTAAGCAGAAGTGTCCGAACCATCCCAAATGACACTTCAAATTTAAAAACATCACCATTTTTCTAATTTCATTTGTATTATTTTTTAACAAAACAAACATAACATTAAGTATTGATATAATTCATACCTTTGAGATTTAGAATCAGTTTCCTATTCATATAGTCCACACACGACCCAATTGAATCTCGAAAAATTACATCAATATTGAAGAAAACAGTAAATTACACCTCGGGGGCGACACACTGCATCTCTGCACTGGATCTTTCAAATAGCTGACGGGTAACACCTCGCACACATTCAGTTGCAATAAGAGGTAGTTCCAACAGTTATAAACATGTTTAAAGGGGCAGTTCAGTCAATTTTTGTTTTCATAACATTAATGTTGAACGATCATTTAGTAAGAATATAGCATTCTTGTAGAATTAAACGGTAGAAAAAAATATAATAAGCTATATATATCATATTTTATAAATTCGATTTAGTTCCTGCGTCCTCCTACAGATGGCGCCACCACTCTGTACTATTTGTTTACATTCATTTAGTAAGAATAAAGCATTCTTGTAGAATTAAACGATAGAAAAAAATATAATAAGCGATATATATCATATTTTATATATTCGATTTAGTTCCTGCGTCCTCCTACAGATGGCGCCACCACTCTGTACTATTTGTTTACATTTTACAGCTGATAACATGTGATTAATAATTCTATCAAAAGTATTAACAGGTAATTTATGAAGAGATAGTTTTCTTTTCAAAACTAAATCTAATTGACTCGAAGGACAGTTTTCAATTTCACAAATTCTTTTCACCATTTTCATAAGTTAATAACCGATTCAAGTCTGGGACTGGTTATCATATTGTTTACGTACTTACTACAATGATTAGTTACGCGGTCCACCGCAGTCCACAGATGGCGCCACTAATTTACAATTTACTTTTTATATAAACATTTCTAAAATCAACGAATATTCTAATGTTACTAAATAAATATACTAAATCGATTTAGGACCAATTTGGCGATAGTTTTATTTTGACTGAACTGCCCCTTTAAACGAGGTGTCCAAACTATCCCTCTGTCCGAATGCTCCCGGTTCTCCCCTATTTACCAACACAGAAGTACCTATATGGCCCCCTTCACACTTGCGTTTCTCAACGCTGCCTTTAATTAAAAGAAGCTCATAGCAAAAAGTTTAGCTACAATTGATTTTAACGGAGCCCTTAACACTTGTATTTTTTTTTTCACCAGCCTTTTTTCTAACGCAACAAAGCTCAGTATCATGCTAAGATACGAGCAGTATTTTAAATTCTAGAACTTTAGCAGGATACGAATGTCTATCATACCGTTCACATAAGCGTTTTTTTTTTCACTGCTGGGATTGCATACATACACAATACTTTTGACGAAAAATAGAAAATGAAAAGTAATTGTCTAAAATACCTTATAGTTAGGCTTATACAGGCATCCCCGCTTTAGTTACCAAATCACAACTCAGTTTAATTACCAAACGGTAACTAAAGAGAAGTAAAGTAACAAGAAATTTATAATTGTCACTCCTTGATCATATATCTCATTTTCTATGAGTTATAATGAAAGAAAATTTGTTTTAAAATTAGCGTCATAGTTTATAGTCCCTATTAGGCTATTCTATAAACTGTGGTTAAAGTACTATACAAGCCTATTATCAAACAGTGTTTGTGACTGTGATAAAAGTTTTTAAAATCTAACCATAGCTTTACTCAAACTAAAGGGCCGTACATACGCAGGGTTTTTTAAGTCTTTCTACCGGACTTTTTTGCTAAGCTCCTCCTACTTTTTCCACTAGAATATAAGAAAAAACGGTAAAAATGGAATAATTATTACTTGGTATCCAAGATATCTGCAGGTACCATAGATACCAAATAATAATTATACCATTTATATCGTTTTTTCTTATATTCTTGTAGAAAAAGTAGGAGGAGCTTAGAAAAAAGTCTGGTAGGAAGACTTAAAAAACCCTGCGTGTTTACAAGGCCATCTTTAACTATAGACGGCTTTGAAACGGCGGCTAAGTATAGGCGAGTAATTAATAGATACTTAGATTGTGCTACATTGAACAAACAGCAATTTTTTGCTCTATGAAATATTTTTGTTAGCAGCCTAAGTTCCAAGTTATTGGTTGGTTCTACAATTTCGGACACGTCCGAAAAGTAAATATAATAATTATCATTCAATTCTCATCTAATCATTTTTTTCCTTGTTAATATTTATTTATCATTTTTTCTGGTCATCATTTTTTCTGGTCATCATTTTTTCTGTTCATCATTTTTTCTGTTCATCATTCTCTCTGGTCATCATTCTCTCTGGTCATCATTCTCTCTGGTCATCATTCTCTCTGGTCATCATTCTCTCTGGTCATCATTCTCTCTGGTCATCATTCTCTCTGGTCATCATTCTCTCTGGTCATCATTCTCTCTGGTCATCATTCTCTCTGGTCATCATTCTCTCTGGTCATCATTCTCTCTGGTCATCATTCTCTCTGGTCATCATTCTCTCTGGTCATCATTCTCTCTGGTCATCATTCTCTCTGGTCATCATTCTCTCTGGTCATCATTCTCTCTGGTCATCATTCTCTCTGGTCATCATTCTCTCTGGTCATCATTCTCTCTGGTCATCATTCTCTCTGGTCATCATTCTCTCTGGTCATCATTCTCTCTGGTCATCATTCTCTCTGGTCATCATTCTCTCTGGTCATCATTCTCTCTGGTCATCATTCTCTCTGGTCATCATTCTCTCTGGTCATCATTCTCTCTGGTCATCATTCTCTCTGGTCATCATTCTCTCTGGTCATCATTCTCTCTGGTCATCATTCTCTCTGGTCATCATTCTCTCTGGTCATCATTCTCTCTGGTCATCATTCTCTCTGGTCATCATTCTCTCTGGTCATCATTCTCTCTGGTCATCATTCTCTCTGGTCATCATTCTCTCTGGTCATCATTCTCTCTGGTCATCATTCTCTCTGGTCATCATTCTCTCTGGTCATCATTCTCTCTGGTCATCATTCTCTCTGGTCATCATTCTCTCTGGTCATCATTCTCTCTGGTCATCATTCTCTCTGGTCATCATTTTCTCTGGTCATCATTTTCTCTGGTCATCATTTTCTCTGGTCATCATTTTCTCTGGTCATCATTTTCTCTGGTCATCATTTTCTCTGGTCATCATTTTCTCTGGTCATCATTTTCTCTGGTCATCATTTTCTCTGGTCATCATTTTCTCTGGTCATCATTTTCTCTGGTCATCATTTTCTCTGGTCATCATTTTCTCTGGTTATCATTTTCTCTGGTCATCATTTTCTCTGGTCATCATTTTCTCTGGTCATCATTTTCTCTGGTCATCATTTTCTCTGGTCATCATTTTCTCTGGTCATCATTTTCTCTGGTCATCATTTTCTCTGGTCATCATTTTCTCTGGTCATCATTTTCTCTGGTCATCATTTTCTCTGATTTTCATTTTCTCTGATTTTCATTTTCTCTGATTTTCATTTTCTCTGATTTTCATTTTCTCTGATTTTCATTTTCTCTGATTTTCATTTTCTCTGATTTTCATTTTCTCTGTTTACCATTACTACAAAAAGTTTAAAGTAAGGTCGTTATTTTATTAACAGATACGAATTCGAAATGGTGAGAATTCATATCACCCACTCAACCATGCAGATAATAGCAATGTTTTCCTTTAGTTTTTAAGATATTCAAAATTGAAGGTAAGATAAGATAAAGATAAGATAAGATATTTATAAAGTTTTATTTCAAAACACTTGCCATTTATTTATTAGGAACAAATAAATTGATTATGGCAAAATCTTCAAATTTCTAAATGTATTCACCAATATATATTATAAACTTACAGTTACAAGAGAGATAAAATTACCATTTTGCTCCTCACAAGCTTAGATGAACAGATTACCATCAATTGACAATAATTTCATTCACCTACTAATATATTTACACCCTATCCATCTACCAATACCTCCGAAGAAAAACCCTACTCAATCATTTCAATCAATTTACTTTACTTTTCAATAATTATATATTTGATAATTCATCGTTAAATAACAATGAATTAACTTTTAAAGCACTGATACAATATATTCTATCAACGTAAAATCTGAACTGTCTAATCTAGTGAATTATACATATGTTTTGATACATATTCATGGAAACATCAGTTTTAAGTGGCATCACCTTCTAAGGTATCTTAAACTAGAAAGGATTTTTATATATTGAACTTCATTTTCTCTGATTATCATTTTCTCTGGTTATCATTTTCTCTGATTATCATTTTCTCTGGTTATCATTTTCTCTGATTATCAATCTTTCTTGTCATTATATGGAAAAAAGTAATTTGGCATAATAGGGTATGTTGTTGTTGTTGTCGACCCCGCTCCATCACTGACACAGTGGTGGAGCCCTCACACCGAGAGACGGCGCAGCTGCCCGCCAGGGTTCCCCCAGACCCACAGGCGAGAAACCCCACTCCCCCCAGCCGGAGATGCTGAGTTTCGGCCAGGACCAGGTGGTGGAAATGTGCACTGGGTCGGCTGTATGTGTGTGTAGTGTGTGTTAAATGTTATGCGTGTTGGTGAAGTGTGTGTGTATTGTTTTCATGTTTTGTTTGATGGTGTCTGTTGATGTGGTGTCTGGTGGTGTGTCTAGATTGATTGTGTAGTTGTTGTTGTTGTCATGGATGGTCTGTTTTTTGTGTCTTTGTGAGGTGTTCTGATGTGTGAGGTAGTGCAGTGGGTGGTCAGGGTGTTGTGTCTTTTGTCTGTATTGTGATGCGTGTAGTTGTAGGTGTTGTTTGAGAGGGAGGGTTTGTGTTTCGTCGTGGAGATGTTGTATGTTTGTGTCTCGTGTGCAACCTGTGGCTATTCTAAGTGCTGTGTTTTGTACGATCTGTAGTGTGTTGATGTTTGTGTCTGATGTGATGGGTGACCAAACTGTGTTACTGTACTCTAGGACGGGGCGTGTAATTGTTTTGTATGTATTTAGAAGTGTTTCTTTTGTTTTGCCCCAGTGTGTAGATGTGAGAGCTTTGATGACCTTAAGGGTCTGTTTGGCTTTTTGTGTTGTGTGTTTTATGTGTTGTGAGTATGTGAGCTTGGGGTCAAAGATGACTCCAAGTATTTTGGGGTTGCGTGTTGTGGGTAGGTCTGTGTCTTGTATTTTGAGTGTGAGTGTTGTGCTGTATTCTGCTGGATCAGGAGTGAAAAGTGTTGTTTGTGTTTTGGAGGCATTGAGTGTTAGTTGGTTTTGTTTTGTCCAGGTGTGTATCTGTTCTAGGTATGGTTGTATTTGTGCCTGTGCTTGTCTGTGGTTCTTGTGTGATGAGAGAATGGTGATGTCGTCTGCGTATGTGATGAGTTGTACTGTGGGTGGTGGTGTGGGTATGTCAGATGTGTATATGTTGAAGAGTGTTGGTGATAGGACGCCTCCTTGTGGTACTCCTGTTTTCATGTGTCTGTGTCTGGAGTTTGTTCCGTTGTATTGTGTGTAGTTGTTGCGTCCTTTTATGTAGTTGGCTATGAATTTGATGACTGTGTGTGGGATGTTAGTGTTGTGGATTTTGTGAATTAGTTTGTGTATGTTGACCGTGTCAAAGGCCTTGGACATGTCCAATGCCACTGACACGGTTCTGTCTGGTGGTTGTTTTTTGTTGAAACCTTGTGTGATGATGTTGTTTATGATGTGTAGTGCTGTTGTTGTGGAGTGTTTGGTTTTGAAGCCATGTTGATGTGTTTGTGTAGTGATGTTAGGTGTTATGTACCTGTTGAGTAGGATTTTTTCTATTGTTTTGGCTAATGGTGAGAGTAGTGAGATTGGTCTGTAGGAAGTGCCTGTGTTTTTGTCTTTGTTAGGTTTGAGTATTGGTATGATTTTGGCGGTCTTCCATATGTGTGGTATGTTGTTTGTGTTGAGTACAATGTTGTATATGGTTGTGAGGTATGTTATGGCGTGTGTACCTAGATGTTTCAAGTGTTTTATGTTAATGTTGTCAGGGCCTGTAGAGTTGTTGTTTTTGGAGCTTTTGATGGCTTTTATTACCTGTGTTTCTGTGATGGTGATGGGTGTGCTTGTGAGGTGTTTTGTGTGTTTGTCTATTTGTCTGTTTGTGTTGTGTGTTTTGTGAATTATGTTGTTTGTGAATTGTTTGTTGAATTGTTCTGCTTTTTGTTTGTTGTTTGTGGCTGTTGTGTCATTGAATTGAATTGTGTTGTTCGGTGCTTGTTGTGGTTTTTTGTTTGTGAGCCCTGCTATGGTTTTCCAGAGAATGTGAGTGTTTGTTTTGTGGTCCCACTGATCGTCAAGGTGGTCTTTCCATAGTTGTTCTTTGTGTTTTTGTATTTTTGTGTCAATGTTGTCGTTAAGTTCTTTTAGTGAGTGATCAGTGGGATTATGTGTTCGTATGTTGTTTCTGTGTGTTATGTCGTCTCTAATGTCTTGTGGTAGTAGTTTGTGTTTGTTGTTGTCATCTGAGGGTTGTGTGTTTGGTGTGTTGTTTGGCAGGCTTGCGTTGGCATTGTTGTTGTTGCTATTATTGTTATCATTAGGTGGTTGTATGTTGGGTGGTGTGATTGTTGTGGTGTTGTTGTTTGTGTTAGGTGGTTGTGTGTGTAGTGAGCATTTCCATGTGTTTGTGTACTGTGCAGGTCTGATGTTAGTGCAGTTTTTCTGGTGAACCCAGTGTGGAGTGTTTGACCTGCACAGGAGTGATATGTGCCTACCTGTGATACGTCCTCCGCAGATGTCACACATCCACACGGTAGGTCCCGGATTTCGCTCAACATCTCCAGCCAAGAGAAGTAGAGCACCCGCCCACGTGACCGGGAGGCTCACGGGACGATGCACCGAAAAAACGGTGGTATTGGGTCCCCCTTTCGGGGGACAGGGAAACATTTCTCCGATTTGAGCAGGAGAAGCTCCTGCTGCGCCCCAACGACGAGCACGCCGGAGAGTTTGGGGCCATAATAGGGTATGTTCTGAATTATCGAACAGTTCTACATTTTCGATCATCAATAAATAACGAGTTAAAATGTCATATAACTTTTCTTATATGATCGAATATGTGTAACTGTCTAATAATTCATAACTTACCTAACTTTTACAACTCTATCACAGTTGCCAGGGACCCTTGTTATGTGGGTAGAAAATGATAACCATTGTAAACAATTATTTTTCTATTTTTCGTCTTATTTTCGTCAAAAGTTTTGTGTATGCATGCAATCCCAGCAGTGAAAAAAAAACGCAAATGTGAACGGTACAATAAACATTCTCATCCTGCTAAAGTTCTAGCGTTAGAAATTCTGCTCGTATTTTAGCAGGGGACTGAGCTATGTTGCGTTAGAAAAATTGCTGCGTTTTTTCTAACGCAAGTGTGAAGAGCTCCGTTAAAATTAATTGCAGCTAAACTTTTTGCCATGAGCAGTATTTCTAACGCAGCGTTGAGAAACGCAAGTGTGAAGGGGGCTCTTAGTTACCGTGAAATAAACACAAAAAATTGTCTCCGTTTTCTATGTCTACGAACGGTACTTATTTCGAGACATGACTCGAATAGAAAAGTGAGTTGTATTAAAGCGAGGCCTGCCTGTAATTCATATCCACGTAACAAGGGTCCCTTTGCAATTGTGATAGAGTTGTAATAGTTAGGTAAATTATGAAATAGCGGACAGTTACACATATTCGATCATATAAGAAAAAGTATATAATTAATATGTACATTTTAACTCGTTATTTGTTGATGATCGAAAATGTGGAACTGTTCGATAATTTAGAACATAGCCTATCATGCCAAATTACTTTTTTTCTTATCATGACCAGACAAAAGGATAAGCAGAAAAATGATAACTAGGAGAAATAATAACAAAAGAAAATGATAACCAGAGGAAATGATAACCAGAGTAAATGACAACCAGAGTAAATGATAAGCACAGAGAAAATGATAACCAGTGGAAAAGATAAACAGAGAAAATGATAACCAGAGTATATGATAACCAGAGAAAATGATAACCAGTGGAAAAGATAAGCAGAGAAAATGGTAAGAGAGAAAATGTTGACCAGAGGAAATGATAAACACTGGGCCAGAAAAAAATGATAACAAGAGAAAATAATAACCTAATAATAACCGAAGAAAATGTTAAGATGAGCATTTTTTCTAACGCGGTGTTTCAAAAACGCAAGTGTGAACATATATTAAATAAGCATTTATTAACGCAGCGTTGAGAGTCTGAAGGGGTCCTATGTGTTCAATTATATAAGCATATAACAATTATCTAAGTTATTTAAATTCTGGTCTACCTATATTAATTTTTTAACTCTTTTAAAACTTATATATTAGTTATATGTATCTTTTCACTCAGAATAATGAACAATTAAGAAGTTGAAAACAATTTATTGATAAATAAGGGTTAATTATTTGTCTCCGACTCTGTAGGCCCTTAGGTACCAGGGCACAGGAACAAAAAGGGTATAACGTAACTGGGTGTAGGTCATAAGCCCCCCCGGTCATAAGCCCCCCCGGTCATGAGCCCCCCCCGGTCATAAGCCCCCCGGTCACGAGCCCCCCTGTTTTTAAATCCTTATTTACCTATATTATTTAATCCTTATTGACACTTTTGTAGTTCATTACTGATTAGACATAAAATATATGTATATCGGGGGGCGTGCCGCCCCCCGAACCCCCCTGCCAGGTCGTTAAACAATCATGAAGTGTGTAGTACAACAATCTAGCGGATACAACAAACTACATTAGCAACTCTCAGTTATTTCTATCTAAGTAGTTCTTCATTTGTTTAACTAGGTAAATAAGGTTTATAAAAACATGGAGGGGGGGGCTCGTGACCGGGGGGCTTATGACCTAGGGGGGCTCATGACCGGGGGGGGCTCGTGACCGGGGGGGCTCATGACCAGGGGGGCTCTTGACCGTACCCCAACGTAACTACCCAGTGAACATTACAATGTTAGGCAACGTTGGCCCCATTCAGAACGAAACTCTGGGTCTACGCTGTCATGCCAGTTTCGGTGTATTGGGCCAGCAAAGGCCCGACATTGGCCCACCTCACGGATGTTCACCGGCTCTGTACAATATAACCACGTATAAACGACTTATTGGTACCGGCTATACTTAACGTTGCCGATGTAGTGCTAGTTATGCATTGGGCTAGTGCAAATCCGATGTTTTGTCAACTCACTGAACCAGCTCTTGCAAAATCGTTTATAAATGTCTCATGAATAACTTATAAACGTCTTATTAATGAATTATAAACTGGTTATTAATACATAATGTTGCCGGTTTACGGCCTGTGCTATTTTATATTAGATGTGTATTACGTCATACAGAGCAACAGCTACTTCTCACAACAGTTACTTTTCACAATGCAGTAACCGTCCTATAAATACATCTTATATATTAAAATCAGGGGGAAACAATATAAAACAGTTAGTAATTCAAACTCAATCCTACATTATTTTATTTATGCTAATTTAACCAAATAATAATATTTTAATTTTAAATTGAATAGAAAGTTTAATTTGAAACCTTGATAATTATTTCAATCAGAAAAGTAACTTTCCATATTAAATATATGAATTAACTAGCGGCCAGGCTCATTTTTATGAATGAACTAAATTAAAGCAAATATTTTTATTGCCTTATTCAACGAGGCTAATGTTTCTTGTCATTTTGTTGCAAGCCAAATCAAATTTGGTAGCATATTTTTAATTTTATAAGCTTTTAAAGATTTTTTTAATCAAAACTCTACAAAACCTAATTTACTTCCGACTTACTAATTTAAGAAATTTTCAGCCTGAAGAAAAAGAATGTACACCATTTGTTTTGAATGTCAACTAGGTATTAGGTTTAATAAATCCATTTAATATTCGTGTAATGGTATAAAATTGGATAAACTTATAATAGAAACGTTTATATACTTTAGGAAACAATTAATATCTAAGATAATTTAAATAAAGGCCGAAAACGCATGGTTTGTTCATATAATTCAAATTTGTAATCAAAACAAAGAGTGTACAATCTTCTTCTTGAGCATCAGATTAGTGATTCGCTCAATTGTTGCTCACAGAGTATTAAAAAACTTTGAAAACAAATTATAAAATATATACTGAACCGAATTGTATGCGGTTTGCAGAATAATGATCGTAGACCTTAGTTCTATAATATTATGTTATAAACTCATTTTTTTCATGGATCCTGGAGAGGACCTTTAATGTTTCTTGTCATTTTACTTCAAACCGCATGAAATTTGATAGCATATTTTTAATTTTATATGCTTTTACATTTTTTTAATCCAAACTCAATAAAACCTACTTTACTTCCGACTTTCTAATTTTCAGTCTGAAGATGAAGAATGTACACCATTTGTTTTGATTGTCACCTAGGTATTTGGTTTAATAAATTTATTTATTATTTGTTTAAAGGTTTAAATTTGGATAAACTTATTAGAGAAACGTTTATATACTCTTAGAAACAATTAATATCTTAAAAGAAGGCCAAAAACGCATTGTTTGTTTAAAAATCTAAATTTGAAATCAAATCAAAGAGAGTACAATCTTCTTTCTCAGCGTCAGGTTGGAGATTCGCTCGATTGTTGTTCACGATGCTAGGACAATTGCCTCTCGCGGACAATTGCCACCCGCGGATAATTGCCACCCCCGAAAGTTGCCACTCCCAGACAATTGCCACCCAAAAAATTAATATCAGACCTCTCAACCTTAAAAATGGTGATAAAATATGTACATTATTGTTGTACGATTAATTATTAATTATATACATTATAAGATAAAAAAATATTATTATTCGGTTTCTGAATGTACTTTTTAAATCTTATATTTTTTAAATCTTATGTTATCGAATACTTTATACCACTTCTTTAGAACGATTTAAAACTGTTTAATTCGCTTCGTCTATAACTTTTTAAGGATTTATGATTTCAAAAACATATTATCTTAACCCTAATTATATTGTAATATAAATACCTATTGTTTTTCCTTTTGTAAATAATTATAAATAAAGGCCTATTCTGAGCGAGATAATTTAATTCTATTAATGGAATATCGACTGCTTCAGTCATTTGGTTGACTTTATCACTGACATCAAAAGAAAATTAAATACAAGGGACTCGAAGAAGTAGTCAGAAAGGAAAGTCACCTACCACCGTGGGTGACAACGCTCATGGATGCAGTAAAGCTTTTCTGTGAATGCAGTCACTTAAAAAGGAATGTGACGAAAAGGTACACAATAATTCGTATAATAACAACATATAATTTATTATATCAACTATGGGAATAATTAATTTTATAAAAAAATATTAAATGTGGAATGAATTTTTTTTATCTTATAATGTATATAATTAATAATTAATCGTACAAAAGTAATATACATAATTTATCACCAATTTTAAAGTTAAGAGGCCTGATAATAAATATTTGGGTGGCAATTGTCCGGGAGTGGCAATTTTCCAGATGGCAATTGTCCGGGGGTGGCAATTATCCGCGGGTGGCAATTGTCCGGTCACGGTTGTTCACAGAGTATTAAAAAACTTTAATAACAAATAATAAAGTATATACAGAACCGAATTGCAGAAAAATGATCTTAGACCTCAGTTCTATAACATTATGTGATAAATTCATTTTTTTCCCTGAGCCTGGAGAGGACCTTAAAGGGTTAAAATAAAAATTGAAGGGATAACAGGCACATTTTTTACCAAACTGCCAAAAACGGCACAATTCCAAATACATACTTAAAGGTCCCTCCAAGCAAATTCTTTTATTGCTTAAATCAATGAGGCTAATGTTTATTATCATTTTACTGCAAACCCCATCAAATTTGATAGCATATTTTTAATTCTATATGCTTTTAATGATTTTTATAATCCAAACTCTACAAAACATATTTTACTTCCGACTTTCTAATTTTGAGTCAGATTGAATAAATAAATCTATTTGTTTATCGTGTAAAGGTTTAAAAATTGTATAAACTTATTGTAGAAACGTTTATATACTTTTGGAAACAATTTATATCTTAAACGGAGGCCAAAAACGCATTGTTTGTTTAAAAATGCAAATTTGAAATCGAAACAGAGTGTACAATCTTCTTTCTCAGCGTAAGGTTAGTGATTTGTTCGATTGTTGCTCACAGAGTATTAAAATTCTTTAAAAGCAAATAATAAAATGTATACTGAACCGAATTGTATGCAGTATGCGGAATAATGATCGTAGACCTTAGTTCTATAATATTATGTAATAAACTCATTTTTTCCCCAGAGCCTGGAGAGGACCTTTAATTGAGGGTATTAATTTGGTTATTTGGTGTGATTAATGTTGAGATAGATCGTTTGCGCCTAACCTCTCTGACTGTCTGGCGATAACTGCCAAATAGAACCAGTAGACCAGTATAATAAATATACTGGTACATGATACATCAAAAAATCACTGGATTGGTTAACCAATGTTTCCCTTCATTAAGCCAGAGCTGTTTGGCAACCGTGGGCCCAATGTCGTTTACCATATATTGGCCCGGTGTGATAGCATTGGCGTGCCAATGCCCAATCGTGCCTTTACTTTGCCAACGCTTACCGACGTTGACCTGATAGTACAATGTTATCAGGGTAGTAGACTACGCAAAGATATGACGTCACCAAAACAACACATTTCTTGTTTGTGACCGAGCAGCTTATAATTCCTCGTATTTACTTGTTAAAGGAGGGGTGTGGTTAAAAATCATACATTTGTTAATATGTGTTTTAATGGAATCAGCACATTTAATTATGTATGATTACATACTCTGTTTATCTAAATTTATAGTTATTAAAGAAAAGAAAATTTAATTTATTTTGAAAATCCGCCATCTATCTCTAGTGACAAATAGCAAAAGCTTTGCACGAGTCAATGACTCCTTGTTTTATTCCACAAACGTTGTGCAAAATACTTTAGTATATCTGCAAGTAATAGTTAGTTTCGCTTTTCTTTTGCACAAAACCCTTATAAAATGACTTTAAACTTCTCGATATTAACATGCAAATACGAGGAATTATGAGCCACTCGGTCACAAACAAGAAATGTGTTTTTGTGGTGACGTCGAAATTTTTGTGTCGTCTACTAGGTACTATACCCGTTTATGTTCCTGTACCCTGGGTAGTCCCATGTTTCAAAGTGTGGTCAGAGTCGCCATTTCCGGTCACGCAGTGGTCACGTCAAACTAGATTCGACGAGCTGATTACCATACTCTATATGCTACTGTATCCTGGCACTTACCACCATATGCTGTTATGACGTCACGCACACAACATATGTATACTGTACAGGCCTACACACAGAGAAAGGATTAGTTGAATCAAATCATATTTGATTTGTTTTGACTAAATTTTATGGTTTATCTGTGCGCCTACCTACGTTGTGAGTTGCAGGTACTATTTAATATGAGTTAAATTGACGTTGGTTAAAACAACACATATGTGAGTTGATTATTTTTAATTCCCGATGGTCACAACAACTACTTGTGATAGTCAAAACTGCTTGTGATGGTTAAACCAATTATATGTAATGGTTAAAACAACTACAGAACAAGGTTACATCAACTACTTGTGTATGTTTCTCCAATCACTCCTATGTGTTATACCAACTACTCGTGTAGGTTATACCAACTACTTGTGTAGGTTATACCAACTACTCGTGTAGGTTATACCAACAACTCGTGTAGGTTATACCAACTGCTCGTGTAGGTTATACCAACAACTCGTATAGGTTATACCAACTACTCGTGTAGGTTATACCAACTACTCGTGTAGGTTATACCAACAACTCGTGTAGGTTATACCAACTACTCGTGTAGGTTACATTAACTACTTGTGTTGGTTATATCAACTACTCGTGTAGGTTATACCAACTACTCGTGTAGGTTATACCAACAACTCGTGTATGTTATACCAACTACTCGTGTAGGTTACATTAACTACTTGTGTTGGTTATATCAACTACTCGTGTAAGTTATACCAACTGCTTGTGTAGGTTATACCAACTACTCGTGTTGGTTATATCAACTACTCGTGTAGGTTATATCATCTTCTCGTGTTGGTTATATCAACTACTTGTAAACTAAGTGAATGTATATCAACTATTATAGTGTAGGTTGAAATATCGGTCTGGTTATAGCAGTAGCCAGACTTTTTACAAGACTTTTTCAGTCACTATATTTACTCTATTAAATTATAATCTCGAGTTAGGTCCCGGTATCAATTAGATTAGACTATTCATTTTCTAGGACCAAATCTAACATGTTCACATTTATTTTCTACTTTTGCTTCTGTGATATGCATACTATTTTAATTTTAAAAAATAATTGATCACCTAGACCTATCCTTGCTTTTTGAAATGTTTTCGATCCGATGAATTGATAAATGGTTATCAGTTGTAAATTAATAGATTCGATTGAATAAGTAATCTCATCAGGTCAGTTTATAAATAAGTAGTTAGATGACATAAATAACTTTACGTAGTGATAAATAGGTAGGCTAGATGAATTAATTAACCAGGCTAGATTACAAAAGTTGATAAATCTTTGATATGCTGCAATTGTACTATAACTTAATGAATAATAAATTAATGATAAAGCCTTTATCTTCTAAACCATATTTTAGTGCAATTCATCTTACTCATAGGTACTGATATTGAAATATGCTAATAGAATTACCAAGGTCAAATTGAAAACGAAATATAAACATTTAAGTTTTAGATTTATTATTTAGAAGTACAATTTGAATTCTCGTCACTTTCTTTCACGACTGTAGGTTGCCAATTCCTGAAATAAGAGATTCGTATATTAATATATATTGAATAGAAATTCACAGTATCGTTCATATACATTATCAATAACATCACCTACTCTTTTTCCTTTTGTGATGAGATAGCGACAGCTTCGATATTCTTTTCATGTCTGGAATCCCTAAAAGCATATGAAAAAGTAAGAGCTAATCATATTGCAAATACATATTTAAAAATCATCTAATATTTTCAAATACTTACTTTGACCTAGCATAATTGTTCCTGAACCATTCAAAGGAATTGAAAAGGACTTCGATAGTTGATGACGTTGATCTACTTCATCAATTCTTCATCAAGATCTGAAAGTAGATTCAGAAAATATAGAAAACCATATATTAATAAAGAAATGAAAATAATTATTAACTGAGAATTCTTTCATATAGGTAAATTATTTATATAAAATGTTAAACTAATTATAAATCTTCAGATGCAGTATAAATTTAGCTCTAATAAATGCAATGGATTTTTCTAGGTAATCCTCATAATTTTGTTCATTATACACTCATAATGTAAACTTTAATTAAATACCAAGAAAGTATAATATATCAAAAGGCTCACCTTTGGTTGGAGTTCTCCCTGCTAAATCCCTGGACGGTGTTCTCCTCCGACTACCTCCCTGGATGGAGTTCTCCCAGTCATAGAAAACTAGGGTCAAGTAGGTAAATTGCGGCACTTTAACTAACTGCGGTCTCTTATCTCAGAAACATTAATAACCATCATGAATAGAACCTATCATAAATTGAGCTTAAATTATGATGTTCAACAATTCAGTATATAGCTAAACTAATTTCAGAATGATATTGAGACTCTCTTAATAGGGTCACAATTAGAAATTAAAGAACCGAATTTGGCTGTGTAACCCTACCTATAGGTACAATAACTAGTTTTAAAATATATAGATTATCAGACCACTTTACTTAAGATACTAGGATAAGTTCCGAAATATCGGACGGCTCCACATTTTCGGTCGCGTAAGAAAACTATATTAAATTAACTTTTATTTTAATTAGCTATTAGGTAGCTATATACTATATTTCATACGTGACTGAAAATTTGAAATGGCCTGATAATTTGGAACTTACCCTATTCTGAGGACAGCGCAGTAACTGCCTAGCCTATGTAGAAGGTATTGACACTGAAAAAAAAACAGCTAGGTAGGTATGATGCTTAAATAAGTTAACATATAATAATCTAGGAAAATTAGTTTGGATATCAGTTTACAAACTGGAAGGCAGTAATCAAAATTTATTATTATAAAAGTTATATACTGATAATCAGCTCTTCAAATAACTACCTATATAAAGCCACCAAACTATCAATCACCAATATTTTAGAATATTTAGGCAGACATTTATCAATTTATTAATGGAATTAATTAATAATTAATAATCGATCGGCAGCGATAATACTATATAACGCTATTGTTTGCACTTGAACTAAAATGGTATTGAGGAGCGTTCACATTCAACACGTAACACACTTGAAACAAGATTTGAACTGAAAAGTGATATGCGAATAAATTAGCTTTGAGGAAAGCATAAGTTGCCACTTACTCATTTGATTGAACTCACACATAAACTTAAAAAAAAAGTAGCACTAACTCTCATAGTAAGTTAATTTATACACCAGATAAATAAGATTAACAGTCTTTGTGGGTTACATTATCGCACTATGTCATAGTTGTTTTAACTCTTACCTATACTTACAAAAAAGTAGCGCCAACTCTCATAGTAAGTTAATTCATACACTGCAGAATACACTGGATTAACAGTCTTTGTGGGTTACTATAACCACGGTACAGGAACATAATCGGGTATAGTACCTAGCAGACGACACAAAAATATGACGTCACCACAACAACACATTCCTTGTTTGTGACCGAGCGGCCCATAATTCCTCGTATTTGCATGTTAATATCGAGAAGTTTGAAGTCATTTTATAAGGGTTTCGTACAAAAGAAAAGCAAAAATGGCGATTGAACCTCAAAGTTGAATATATAGATATAATTCAGGAGTGTTTTTATTGTTAATTTCTTTAACTTATCTATAAAAACTAGGGTCTTGAAAATATGCTACCTAGGAGCGTAAAGTAGTGCTAGGTAACTGCTAAATTGTAGTTCATATGAATAACAAATAAGGAAAAAAATAATGGAATACAATTTAACCAATGCCTAGTTAGTAATTGATCAGAAAAAAAAAAAATTTAGAAGTGCTAAGTTTAAGTAGGTTTTCCCATATTTTAATGTGTGGTCAGAGTCGCCATATCCAGTCATCCGGTGGTCACGTCAAACTATAGATTCTATCAGCTGATTACCATACCCTATGTTACTGTATCCTGACTATAACACACTATGTCATTGTTGATTTAACTCGCACCTAAACTTAAAAAAGTAGCGTCAACTCTCATAGTAAGTTAATTCATACACCAGATACATTGAATTGACAATCTTTGTGAGTTACTTCAACACACTATGTCCTAGTTGTTTTAACATATGTTCAAACTCCCAAAATGTAACTCCAACTCTCATAGTAAGTTGATTCAATCCATAAAATGATTTGAATTAACTATGTTTGGTGACACACACGTCATAGTTGTTTTGACACACGTGAAAACATGAATATAGTCAAACTAACTCACGTAATAAATTGTTTCAAAGCATAAATTGTTGACCCATTAAATATGAGTAAACTTTTTTCTCTGTGTATTACTTCGATTGTCCCTACATGCGCCCATACACGATCAATTTTTTTGTTAATTAATTGATATCAATTTATTGTCGTCAATAACATTGATAAAATCACTTTGCCCACACACGGTCATTGATTTACTTCAATTGTCAGTTCGATTTTCCAAATGCGCGTCACAGTATCGCTCTAGAAAATCTTTCACTGCCGGGAAACCATTAAATTATCGATAAATACACATATACGCTTTGCCAAATAAATATCAAAGGAGTTTTGATCCATCAATGATTCGATTCAAAGAAATTCACTAATGAAATTGATATCAATGTCTCCCACACAACTAAGATGTTAAAAATTACCCTCAAATAAATAGTTATTTGGCATTTCCCATTGTTTCCAATCTCAATTGATGACCATCTTCCCCTAATGCATAAGCTATATATGTAGCCGTTTGGGAGCAAGTAAATATAACGGACCAAGTAACGTTAACGAACCAGAAATGAAACTGGTAAAGATAATTGACTGGAAATTAAGCTAGTAAAGATAAAGGACTAGAAAACTTTTTTTTTAGTTTTATTAAATATTTGCTTTATTATTTGTGCTGCACAAGTTAATTTGATTTTGCCTTTACGAAACACTCATTTTTAATAGTTGTATTACGCACTGTGGTATTCCGCGATCAATTTTAATATTTTTAGTTCTCTTTCATACTGCACTGCCGGCACACATCTGTTCCAAGGACAAATTGTAGTCGTAAGTTTGTTTAGTCATGTTCCTGTTTTAATTCCTTTATAAGTTTTAAAAATTGTTCTATATTAAAGTTTTAATCTAGGTAGCCATTTTTGACTTTTTATGGATTAGAATTTTTATACTGGAATCTTTTCCAGAAAACTAACGAAATATATATGTCCTGCCCTCATATTAGCTGCTAGCTGCAGGTAGAGTATTTTATAAATATACAACATTATAAATGATAATATCAATTATTTTACATTAATTTTGCATATTTATTAATTGCATAGAGTTATGATAAATTACGCTAGAGGGAGGTAGTGTTGCAGCGATTGCAGGACGCTAAAAACCTTATTTTGTTTCAGTTTTATATCATTACTTTATTGAAATGACGCCAGATTGCCAGTAAAGTGACCCCAACTTAAGGAATTAATCGTCCTGTAAGACGCGATAAGTTTTGGCCTCTGGCTTGATTAATTGAAAGGATTGATGAAAAAACGTGATCCATTTTGGTGAAGTGGTGAAGAACGAGTACTAAAAAAATGGATAAAACTTATGCTTAAATCCTTTAATGTTGTATCTATGATTCCAAAATTATATTCTTCTTCCAATTTTTGGTCTAATATTAAAAATAATAACACGAGCGTTCTTTGACGTGCGGCGATTGACGCATGACCCTAAAATAGCATTAACTCTCGTGTATGTGGACACACGAGCGTCTCTAGACTAGCTTGAACGCGCGGCAAGAGATTCTGAACGCAGGCTAATGCATTCCCGTGACGCATGGTGACTGCCGCATATAACCAGTCAATTTTATATAATCTACATTTGGATTCGCACACGGACGGTTTGTTTCCCCCCCCTGAACCACCCTGGCAGGTTATTAAACAATCATGAAGTGTGCAGTAAAACAAACTAGCGGATACAGCAAACTATATAACTGTCATTTATGTTGAGAGGTCATTTATAATTCTGAGACCGAAATTTCAAGACCAAATATTCCGAGACCGAAATTTCCGGCTACCTTTATTCTGTATGAATAATAATAAATAGTAAACTGTTTTAGACCATAACTTGCACAATAAAGAAATCTATCATTTATTACATTTGATGATCATAGCTTGTTTTAAATTCTCGAAAATAAATCTTCCGTCTCAGGTCTGTTATATCTATATTTGTAGTATATAATTCATTTCAAATTTAATAAATGAGGTTCGTCTGGGAACAAAAAAATCTGGTAACGAATCGTCCTATAGTTACGAAACTTCCTAGCACCGTTTACAATAGGTAAAGTGTAACACAAATGGCAGCTCATCAAACCAGTTATGTTAAATTGGTAACTGTTTATTAAAATGATTATGTACTATTAATTATCGCCTTATAGGTTCCAATGATTCAATAAGGTATTTTCCAGACCTAGTCTTTTAAACTTAATACTTCTGAAATCATTCAATAACCATAAAAATTAGTTTGTTTCATTTGCAATCACTTGGACTATTTGATTAGCTAAAAACATATTTTCTTATTTTTGAGAATATTCTTCATTTAAAAAAATATACTTTATTGCTAAAAAGCATAAGGGATAAATCTTTAAGCCAAAATAATATTGTCACAACCCTAGTTATTACAAAGAAATAATAAAAGAGAAAACAGAGTTAATTCAGGTATTTCTTTATCGATCAAGCCTTTATGAAGTTTATATAAACTTTTTAAATGAATATGCACAGATACGTATTGGTAACCGATATACGTACCAATAACAATTACTTTCCAATTTCCTTTAGTTTAGGTACAGTGTGACTGATTGGATAGCTTATAGTGTGACTAGTTAGATGGCCTACAGTGTGACTAGTCAAGTATAGTGTGACTGGTTCATGAAACATGTCACTCCCTATGCATCTGGGTTAATTTTCCGTTGCGTCACAAAGACCCTCGTATGCCCGAGCCATGCGTCTTCGTTCATTTCACGTTGCGTCGAAGAAACGCTCGTATGCGGGGGCCCTAAAGTTAACGGACCAGAATTTTACCTAGTAAAATTAACGAGCTCTGGTTTAACTTTACTTGCTCCGTCGTTTGATACGGATATTACAAACAGGTGAGGCACGTACAACGACAAAATATTTTCCTGAAAAAGAGATCCTATACAAATCTTGTGGGTGCTGTAAGACCACAAAATTAGTTCAGATGGGGATTTAAAGTTTGCAAGTTTTATTTAACAGCATTTCAAAGAAACGCTAGAGAAGATGAATTATCTCAGGTCATTATTATTAAATAAAAAATATATGAAAATTTTATAATAATTATATACCTAGTATGAATGTTCCACAAATAACATTCACTTTGATCCACCCAGCTTGACAATAAATATAGATATTAATTATTTTGAGGAACTGTTATTTTTGTAACTCGTTCTGATGTTACTTTATTTTTTATTAGATTTTCTCTTTCCTTTATATTAATTTATGATTTTTCGATACTTCTCTTTTGGCTTTAAATAAATGACTTCTGCATGAAAATAGAATATTTAATTTTTAGTAATAATTTACTTGAATATCTCGCTGAATAGCGTTGGTGTTTGCCTTGCCAAGGCTTTGGGAATCTGGTATCCTCTACTTCACCACGTTGAGTATAAGGGATTGACGCTTGATAGCAGAAGTATTAGTAGAGACTGTGACTGAGGAGGAGTACCACTGAGTTGCATAGTACTACTTTCTCCAAATCATGAATGATATAAATATTTGCATACGTACATTATTTTCACTCCTCTGATTCGATGACGTTACTTTAAATGAATAAATTGTTTACAGAACAATTGTAATATATTGTATTTCTTGTACAATAATCACCAAAAGTTACTCAATGAAACAGGAGTGAATTATTGCAATGTTGAAACAATTAAGATTATAAGAACTTAATCAGTTAAAAAGCAAATAGGTTCAGTATAGCTCAATCTGAAGGAGGTGAAATTCAATGTCTGATAAAGTACCCCTTAAAATAGTTTTCTTTGATACAGTCACTCATAGAAAACGTACGGCATATGCTGTGCGATAGGTGTATGTACAGGGTGGCGGAAAAGTAACTTTACAATTTTTAATTTTTATTGTACGAAAACAGACTCTATCGATATCAAATAAATACGAGTTCTTAAACAAAATCTCGAAGATTTTTTTACAGTACGTATATGCAGTGTGTTTCAACATTTTTTGATATTTTTCAGTGGCTTTTATTCATAGTTATACTGACGAAAATAAAAAAATAAATAAAAATAGTACACCAAAATGTTCAGGAAGAGTGTATTTTTAATGAATAATAACAATGAATAAATATTATAGAAGGTGCTGGAAGTGGCCTCCATTTTTCTGCACACAGAGATTCACCCGCTTAAAACATTAAGTGCTACATTCTGAAGGACATTATCGAGATGTTCCTCTGAAATTCTCTTCACAACATTGATAAGTTCGTCCACTGTAGTTGGTTTTGCAGAATACACTTCTGTTTGAGCTAAGGCCCAATAATAAAAATCCAAAGGATTCAAATCTTGAGAATGCGCTGGCCACGCAATCTGTGTCCCACGGCTGATGACTCTACCTCCAAACTTGTTCAACAAGAATTCTTTGGCGGCAGTGGTGCAATGGGCAGGATCACAGTCTTGCATACACCATAGACCTTTTCTTGTAGTACATAAACGAAAGGTGGGCCAAATATTTTCTTGTAGCAACTTCCATTCACTATCTTGCGTCTTCCAAGTACCATCATTCTTCTTGTGGGAGGCCTCGATTCAAGCAAAAAAAAAATATCATCGGTTCAGATAACCTTCAACATAAATGTTTCGGGATCTGGCTGATCCAAGAGCCATCGGCAGAATTTGAGTCGTTGTTCCTTATGGGTTTCCATTATTGGAAGCACAGCCATATCAAGATAGAACCGCGTGTGAAGGTCTTTCTTAAGGATTCTCCAATAAGTAGTAAAAGAAATGTCGAAAAGAGGCGCTGATTTCCTGACTGAGCTTCTTGATTTTACATCCAAAAATGTTCTGACTTCTTCGACTTTTTCTTGCGTTCTCTTTGTGGAACCTCTGATTTCTTCTTTCGGAAACTTGTTCCATTCTTGTCGAAATCCCGATTTATTCTTGTAATATGAAACAATTTGAACTATTTTCTTGCTCTTCCTGATAATTTGTACTCTTGTAGAAACAGACGTCTGATCATTGCTGGCGAAGATATTGTCCCGAATGCTCTTATTATAAACTTTTTCTGTTCATCGGAGAATTTCACCATTTCTTTTAGCCTTCTGTTATTTCTTATAAGTCAAGTTTTCACAATATTTTTGGTTCCACGTCGAAAATCCAATCTTAAGTAATTGAATGGTGTATCATGTATTCCGCATTACGATATTTAATTGTTTATATATGGCTATTGAAAAATATCAATGTTGAAACACACAGTATAGACAAAAGATTTAATTTTCGAATGATGTCCTTCAGATGTTCTCCGTTGAGTCATGTCTCGAAATATGTAGGTAGTAAATACGAGTAACTAACCATTACCGTACGAATAACATTGTAAATAAGAGTAACGAACAATTGCCGTACGAATAACATAGTAACGAAGAGTAGATAACAAACCTAGTATAATTTTCATTATCACTTTCTCTCTTTTAGTCGAATATTTAAGTTATCTAAATAATTAATATTTTATTTATATATTACCTATAAAATATTTGGATCATTAGATGTTGTAAATCATTAATAATTAATGTTTGAGTAGAACATTTATTAGAACACTTCCGATCAGTAGTCTACAGGTTCGAGACCCAACATCAACCAGGTAATTTATGGCAAAATAATTAATATATAGTGATAATTAAATATGCAGATAAAATATATCCTTTCAATAAATAATTCAAGTGATGAGAAATACTCATGTCTGAAGCACGCTTGAAGCGGATACCAGTCACTTCCTCAGTCATAAAATTTGGGACACTTGTGTAAAGTAATCGGATTAACGTGTACAATACGTGTCATTTCATCCAAATTACGCATTGACTCTCACCTCAAATTCTACAAAGCGAAGGTTTGCTGCAATGAGGTTGACAGGTAATAAATGCGTGTGGAATGACCCAAACTTCAGTGTACATTGTCTAACAATGTTCACACTTTAATTACTATATACCTCTCTTTACCTGTTCTATCGGATTATGGTCAGATTTAGGTAGTAACACAACCTTTCACGTTATTGTTTGTATTGTCAGCCGGTGTTTGAAGCTTTTAGAAAATATTACATAACTGTTAAACGTCTTCTTTCATCCCCATATTGCTAAGAGAAGATCCTGGTATTTACTTCCGTATTTGAAATATCTGCGGCATACAATGTGTATAGTCTTAAAAATGGATAAGGAAGTTAGTTGGAACCGGGTACTAAATAATAAAAATATTTTTAACCTTTGAAAATCACTAATCCAGCCAATATAAATATACCTATATCCTTATAAATAAATAAAAATACCTAATAGTATGTATACCATAGCAGCAATCAATGTTATTGTTACATTAACATTCACATTTATAGGGATTATAGCTATTATAAAACCTACGAGAAATTCAGAAACAATAGCCAAGTTCGTCTCTTGTCGATGTGTGTGTAGAGTGGAATATATTCCGTGGTTCTGTTTTCAAACCACAGTGATTAACCATAACAAAATGTACACTAAACGCTACAAAAATAACTGCCATGATATCTATGGTTCAAGGTCAATTCACCGAAAACACATTCGCCGCGCGACACTTTCGCCGAATGACATTTTCGGTATACTTATTTTACAGTGAAGGTGAGGGTATTTTCTGTATTTACTGCAGAGATGGGCGAAAAGTACATCGAAAGTACTCAAGTACAAGTACTCGTAAATCAAAAATCTCAGTTGTCAAAGATAACTGCATTTAGTGGAAGGACTAAATATTTACTGCTCTTATATTTCCAGATTGAACTAGAAATTTATAAACTAAATGTTATATGAAATTTAGGATTTCATTTTGACTAATTTTTCTTTTGGATTAAAAAATTTCGCACTATACTGTTAGACTACCTCTTGCTCTTTCTACAACAACTCTGCTGTCTTCATCTCCATCTACAAGGAGTTTTTTCTGTCACAATGTACGGTATTTATAATTATTATCTAACATATGGTGCTCCCATATTCTATATTTCGGTAAACTTATTCTGCTTTTACGATTCCTAGCGTATCCATTTTTGCTTTTAAGATACCTGGCGTATCCAAAATTTTGCTTTTACGATACCTACCATATCCAATTTTTTACTTTTACGATACCTAGCGTATCCAATTTTTTACTTTTACGATACCTAGCGTATCCAATTTTTGCTTTTAGGATGCTTAGCGTATCCATTAATTTTGCTTTTAGGATGCCTAGCGTATCCATTAATTTTGCTTTTAGGATGCTTAGCGTATCCATTAATTTTGCTTTTAGGATGCTTAGCGTATCCATTAATTTTGCTTTTAGGATGCTTAGCGTATCCATTAATTTTGCTTTTAGGATGCTTAGCGTATCCATTAATTTTGCTTTTAGGATGCTTAGCGTATCCATTAATTTTGCTTTTAGGATGCCTGCGTATCCATTAATTTTGCTTTTAGGATGCCTGCGTATCCATTAATTTTGCTTTTAGGATGCCTAGCGTATCCATTAATTTTGCTTTTAGGATGCCTAGCGTATCCATTAATTTTGCGTTTAGGATGCCTAGCGTATCCATTAATTTTGCTTTTAGGATGCCTAGCGTATCCATTAATTTTGCTTTTAGGATGCCTAGCGTATCCATTAATTTTGCTTTTAGGATGCCTAGCGTATCCATTAATTTTGCTTTTAGGATGCTTAGCGTATCCATTAATTTTGCTTTTAGGATGCTTAGCGTATCCATTAATTTTGCTTTTAGGATGCTTAGCGTATCCATTAATTTTGCTTTTAGGATGCTTAGCGTATCCATTAATTTTGCTTTTAGGATGCCTAGCGTATCCATTAATTTTGCTTTTAGGATGCCTAGCGTATCCATTAATTTTGCTTTTAGGATGCCTAGCGTATCCATTAATTTTGCTTTTAGGATGCCTAGCGTATCCATTAATTTTGCTTTTAGGATGCCTAGCGTATCCATTAATTTTGCTTTTAGGATGCCTAGCGTATCCATTAATTTTGCTTTTAGGATGCCTAGCGTATCCATTAATTTTGCTTTTAGGATGCCTAGCGTATCCATTAATTTTCGCTTTTAGGATGCCTAGCGTATCCATTAATTTTCGCTTTTAGGATGCCTAGCGTATCCATTAATTTTCGCTTTTATGATGCCTAGCGTATCCATTAATTTTCGCTTTTATGATGCCTAGCGTATCAATTTTTGTACGTGTACATTTAATTCTACATCATCCAACAGATTTAACGTGAAATCATGGAGAAGAAAAGACCTTCTTCTTCCGATGACAGCACAAAAGCTAAAAAGAAACTATGTAACCGATCTCCCACTTCTGCATCATCTCAAAAGAAACCTTCACCGCCGCCATCTCTTGAAAGTAATCAACCGATAACAGAAAATATCACTAAAACTTCAGCGCACCAATTCGAAACTACTTCTAAACATGCAAAATCCCATCCGACTCCTCTCGTGCTCTTCAATTGTGAGGCCGATATGCCTCCACCATCTGTTTCGGCTAAGCCCACCAAAAATTCACGCATAAAAAGCAAGAATCACAAGTTTTCTCCCAGTGCCTCTGTATCACGTTTATCTTCCACGCATCAAAGATACAGAAACAAATCTAAACCTGCATGCTCCAGACCCAACACTCCTCCCTCAGACAGTTCCTCCAACTCTGAAACCGAACAAGAGTCACTTAGGAGCGAAGTACGCTCCCTATCTAAAACTGTCGGCGAGCTTTCAAAAATAGTCATGACTCTGACTAATGTGGTTCCACCTCAACAACCCATGTCGCCTGACTCGCAGCATTCCATTAACGGTGAGTCTTTCTTAACTCTGCAGACAAGACCATCGAATAGTGCCATCGAATACACGAGCGGCCTGCTTCCAGGGGATAATCTTCCTGATCGTCTCAAAAACAAGATATGGGAACATAAATTCGTAGATTTTTATCACCTTCTCTATCCAGACACTGACGACTCCTTTGCTTTCACCATGAACCGTTCGGATCAAGCACCTACCTTAGATCTCACCCCTAGAAAGAAGAGACAAATCACCGATCGGGAATGGTCAAAGGCCTTCGATGATTTTGTTTCAATTTACTGTAGAAAATACCCCCTTGAGCTCCAGGAATTACTTTCTTATGGGAAGTTTGTCAAAGAACTGATGCACACCGGCAAAAACTGGGCATATTATGACTCTAAATTTCGAAGAGACCGTGAATTTTCCAGGTGTAAATGGTCCACAATAAGAGTTGATCTGCACATCAACAGCACGTTGCGGACCGACATTAGAACTCCCTCACCATCCCCTCTTGCACCAACACATCAAGTACCACCAGGGTTTTGCTTCAATTTCCACCAAAGAAATGCTCGATGTGATAAAAACCAACATTGTCGTTACAAGCATTCTTGTCCAAGGTGTCTTGCACCTCACCCGGCTTTTATATCTTGCAGAACTTCATTTTCCGGTCATGCTACCAGCCCTGATTCGATGCAGACTCGGTTTCCCCATTGGACAAGACAACCAACCATGACTTCTCTCCCCACAACTAAACAGCCATTTCTCAAACGTTCTTCCAACACCAATTAAGGTTTCTGCTTTATCCACTCTGCTAACCCATTACCATGAATTTGATTATTTAATAGATGGTTTTTCAAACGGTTTTTACTTAGGTTTTGATGGAGTCGAATCAATTTCTAATGGCCTGAACAGTTCATCTATACATCATAATCCTAATGTGATTAATGAAAAAATTAAACAGGAAAAGTTTCAAAACCGAATAGAAGGCCCTTTCAACTCTCCTCCTTTTGATTATTTTAAAGTATCTCCATTAGCGTTGAGAGAAAAGAAAAATTCCGGCAAATACAGGTTATTGCATAATCTATCATATCCGTATGATGATACTTCAGTTAACAAAAATATTCCTCTCGACAAATCAAAAGTAAAATACTCATCTTTAAGCTCGGCTATTAAAATAATTCAACAGTGTAACCCATGTTACTTAGCTAAGTGTGACATAGCGGACGCTTTTAGACTAATCCCGCTTCATCCAAGTCAATACCATCTAACCGGGTTCTTTTATGACGGTTACTATTATGATAAATGCTTACCTCAAGGATGCTCTTCCTCTTGTAAAATTTTCGAACGTTTTTCTGACTCGCTTCTTTGGATTCTCAATTTTCATTACAATTGTGCAAATGTAGTTAAAGTTTTGGATGATTTCTTGTTCATTACTGAAACACAAGAACAGTGCGAACGTTACCTCGAATGCTTCCATGAAATGAGCAATTTTCTGGGTGTCCCAATTGCTCACGGAAAGACTGAAGGACCTTCTACGTGTCTGACATTCCTTGGAATAGAGTTGGACACTATATCAATGACTGCTCGTCTGCCATTGGAAAAAATACAAACCTATTCCACCGAGATTAAACAATTACTAGATACTGAGTTTTGTTCTTTCAGGAAATTAAAATCTATTATTGGCATGCTACAATTCTCTACTTGCATAGTTACTGTAGGTAAATGTTTCTTAAGACGTCTAAATGATTCTACTATTGGCATTATGAAACCCTATACAATCATAAAACTGACGAAAGAAATGCTTGCAGACTTAGAAATGTGGCAAACTTTTCTAACACGCTACAATGGCGTCACTATGATCAGTGAAAAACGGATGTTAACCTCTCACGATTTGCATATTTATTCGGATAGTTGCAAGAAAGGATATGGCGGTACTTTTCAACACGAATTTATTTTTGGTTCTTTTCCTGAAGCTTGGCAGACTTTAGATATTCAAACTCTAGAACTGTACCCTATATTTTTACTACTTTCAATTTTTGCTCCCCGTATTTCCAACAACAATTTAACATTCCATTGCGATAATTTTTCTATTGTAAATATATTAAATAAACAAACCTCTAAAAATAAGACTATAATGAAACTCATCAGACCTATGATTTTGATATTGCTCAACAACAATATAACATTTAAAGCTGTGCACATTCCTGGAATTGATAATAAATTGTGTGATGCTCTTTCCCGTTCTCAGATATCCGAAGACATGTTACTAGCAAATGGAATGAGCTTGGTTCCGACCAATGTTCCTTCAAATCTGAGGCCAGCAAACTTCCCTCTCATGTCAAACTGCTAATCTCGTCATCTTTCAGCAAGTCAACCCTCCAATGCTACAGAAGATCGTGGAAAAATTTCAACGATTTCCTCGAATACAATGATAGCCCAACAAATCTGCCAATAAGCGAACAAAATGTAGCTCTGTACGTTGCTCAACTATCAAAATCTGGCCTGAAATCCTCCTCTATACGTTCAACTTTATCTGCCATTTCTTTCTATCACAAAATCGTTGGAAAATTTGACCCATGTAATACATTCCTGGTAAAGAAAGTAGTTAAGGGTTGTGAGAGACTGAATAATAATTTTCCACAAAAACTTCAGCCAATTTCAAAAGTATTACTCGAAAAATTAGTCTCTTCTTTGCAATTTATTACGTCCTACAATTTTGACCTACATCTCTGCAGGGCTTTATTTTTGTTAACATACTACTGTTGCCTGAGAGCAGGAGAGGCTGTGCACTCAAATATATCTGCTCATACTCTGCTTATCGATCAAATAACTGTTTTAAGATCGGTTTGTTCTACGAAGATAAACATCCAATTTTTATCTTACAAACACTGCATCAACCCGTCCACCATTTACCAATTAACCGCTCTTCAATGTTCCACGTTTTGCCCTGTGCAAGCTTTATTAGATTATCTCTATATAAGAGGTGACACAGAAGGTCCACTCTTTATTGATTATAATGGTCGTGCTCTCACTAGAAACTTGTTTAGCTCTATACTTAAAACTTGTATAAAGCATGTTGGTCTTGACCCTTCTCTCTACAACACCCATTCTTTTCGTATTGGCCGTGCCACGGACTTGGCAAAATATGGTTTCTCCAATGAAATCATCAAGCTTACAGGCAGTTGGGCTAGCAACGCCTATATGAAATACATCAGGCCTGATGTTTTCTCTTTGCCACTTTAAAGTCCCTTTTTTTTTTTTTCTTTCTTTCTTTTGGGGAGTTAGTTCGACAAATTTGTTGTCGAACTTTGGGCGTTTTACGAACTCCCCTTCTAGTTTTCCCTAGGTATATTACCTCTATTACCTATTTTCGTTATGTTAATGTTTCTCTTATTTATAATTACATTTGTGCATTCCTAATTAAAATTTATTCAAACTTATGTTGATAAAATCTTTCTCAATCTGGAAAAAATAAAATTTATTAAAACCCAGACTCTAATTTATTTATCCTTACACTAAAAATCTCAGTTGTCAAAGATAACTGCATTTAGTGGAAGGACTAAATATTTACTGCTCTTATATTTCCAGATTGAACTAGAAATTTATAAACTAAATGTTATATGAAATTTAGGATTTCATTTTGACTAATTTTCCCGTCCCACCCTCCTCTCTTGTTTGTTACTATGTAACGGGCGTTTTACGAACTCCCCTTCTAGTTTTCCCTAGGTATATTACCTCTATTACCTATTTTCGTTATGTTAATGTTTCTCTTATTTATAATTACATTTGTGCATTCCTAATTAAAATTTATTCAAACTTATGTTGATAAAATCTTTCTCAATCTGGAAAAAATAAAATTTATTAAAACCCAGACTCTAATTTATTTATCCTTACACTAAAGTACTTGAAGTAGTTGCCCAAGTGCTCAAATGAAAAAGTAATAATTTATACTGTTAACTCAGATAGTACACCATCACAGTGACTCTTTTCTCTGATAGTACACCATCACAGTGACTCTTTTCTCTGATAGTACACCATCACAGTGACTCTTTTCTCTGATAGTACACCATCACAGTGACTCTTTTCTCTGATAGTACACCATCACAGTGACTCTTTTCTCTGATAGTACACCATCACAGTGACTCTTTTCTCTGATAGTACACCATCACAGTGACTCTTTTCTCTGATAGTACACCATCACAGTGACTCTTTTCTCTGATAGTACACCATCACAGTGACTCTTTTCTCTGATAGTACACCATCACAGTGACTCTTTTCTCTGATAGTACACCATCACAGTGACTCTTTTCTCTGATAGTACATCATCACAGTGACTCTTTTCTCTGATAGTACATCATCACAGTGACTCTTTTCTCTGATAGTACATCATCACAGTGACTCTTTTCTCTGATAGTACATCATCACAGTGACTCTTTTCTCTGATAGTACATCATCACAGTGACTCTTTTCTCTGATAGTACATCATCACAGTGACTCTTTTCTCTGATGGTACATCATCACAGTGACTCTTTTTTCTGATGGTACATCATCACAGTGACTCTTTTTTCTGATGGTACATCATCACAGTGACTCTTTTTTCTGATGGTACATCATCACAGTGACTCTTTTCTCTGATAGTACATCATCACAGTGACTCTTTTCTCTGATAGTACATCATCACAGTGACTCTTTTCTCTGATAGTACATCATCACAGCGACTCTTTTCTCTGATAGTACATCATCAAAGAGACTCTTTTCTCTGATAGTACATCATCACAGTGACTCTTTTCTCTGATAGTACATCATCACAGTGACTCTTTTCTCTGATAGTACATCATCATAATGACTCTTTTCTCTGATAGTACATCATCACAGTGACTCTTTTCTCTGATAGTACATCATCACAGTGACTCTTTTCTCTGATAGTACATCATCACAGTGACTCTTTTCTCTGATAGTACATCATCACAGTGACTCTTTTCTCTGATAGTACATCATCATAATGACTCTTTTCTGTGATAGTACATCATCACAGTGACTCTTTTCTCTGATAGTACATCATCACAGTGACTCTTTTCTCTGATAGTACACCATCACAGTGACTCTTTTCTCTGATAGTACACCATCACAGTGACTCTTTTCTCTGATAGTACACCATCACAGTGACTCTTTTCTCTGATAGTACACCATCACAGTGACTCTTTTCTCTGATAGTACACCATCACAGTGACTCTTTTCTCTGATAGTACATCATCACAGTGACTCTTTTCTCTGATGGTACATCATCACAGTGACTCTTTTCTCTGATAGTACATCATCATAATGACTCTTTTCTCTGATAGTACATCATCACAGTGACTCTTTTCTCTGATAGTACATCATCACAGTGACTCTTTTCTCTGATAGTACATCATCATAATGACTCTTTTCTCTGATAGTACATCATCACAGTGACTCTTTTCTCTGATAGTACATCATCACAGTGACTCTTTTCTCTGATAGTACATCATCATAATGACTCTTTTCTCTGATAGTACATCATCACAGTGACTCTTTTCTCTGATAGTACATCATCACAGTGACTCTTTTCTCTGATAGTACATCATCATAATGACTCTTTTCTCTGATAGTACATCATCATAATGACTCTTTTCTCTGATAGTACATCATCACAGTGACTCTTTTCTCTGATAGTACATCATCATAATGACTCTTTTCTCTGATAGTACATCATCACAGTGACTCTTTTCTCTGATAGTACATCATCACAGTGACTCTTTTCTCTGATAGTACACCATCACAGTGACTCTTTTCTCTGATAGTACACCATCACAGTGACTCTTTTCTCTGATAGTACACCATCACAGTGACTCTTTTCTCTGATAGTACACCATCACAGTGACTCTTTTCTCTGATAGTACACCATCACAGTGACTTTTCTCTGATAGTACACCATCACAGTGACTCTTTTCTCTGATAGTACACCATCACAGTGACTCTTTTCTCTGATGGTACATCATCACAGTGACTCTTTTTTTCTGATGGTACATCATCACAGTGACTCTTTTTTTCTGATGGTACATCATCACAGTGACTCTTTTCTCTGATGGTACATCATCACAGTGACTCTTTTCTCTGATAGTACATCATCACAGTGACTCTTTTCTCTGATAGTACATCATCACAGTGACTCTTTTCTCTGATAGTACATCATCACAGTGACTCTTTTCTCTGATAGTACATCATCACAGCGACTCTTTTCTCTGATAGTACATCATCAAAGCGACTCTTTTCTCTGATAGTACATCATCACAGTGACTCTTTTCTCTGATAGTACATCATCACAGTGACTCTTTTCTCTGATAGTACATCATCATAATGACTCTTTTCTGTGATAGTACATCATCACAGTGACTCTTTTCTCTGATAGTACATCATCACAGTGACTCTTTTCTCTGATAGTACATCATCACAGAGACTCTTTTCTCTGATAGTACATCATCATAATGACTCTTTTCTCTGATAGTACATCATCACAGTGACTCTTTTCTCTGATAGTACATCATCACAGTGACTCTTTTCTGTGATAGTACATCATCACAGTGACTCTTTTCTGTGATAGTACATCATCACAGTGACTCTTTTCTCTGATAGTACATCATCACAGCGACTCTTTTCTCTGATAGTACATCATCAAAGAGACTCTTTTCTCTGATAGTACATCATCACAGTGACTCTTTTCTCTGATAGTACATCATCACAGTGACTCTTTTCTCTGATAGTACATCATCATAATGACTCTTTTCTCTGATAGTACATCATCACAGTGACTCTTTTCTCTGATAGTACATCATCACAGTGACTCTTTTCTCTGATAGTACATCATCACAGTGACTCTTTTCTCTGATAGTACATCATCACAGTGACTCTTTTCTCTGATAGTACATCATCATAATGACTCTTTTCTGTGATAGTACATCATCACAGTGACTCTTTTCTCTGATAGTACATCATCACAGTGACTCTTTTCTCTGATAGTACACCATCACAGTGACTCTTTTCTCTGATAGTACACCATCACAGTGACTCTTTTCTCTGATAGTACACCATCACAGTGACTCTTTTCTCTGATAGTACACCATCACAGTGACTCTTTTCTCTGATAGTACACCATCACAGTGACTCTTTTCTCTGATAGTACATCATCACAGTGACTCTTTTCTCTGATGGTACATCATCACAGTGACTCTTTTCTCTGATAGTACATCATCATAATGACTCTTTTCTCTGATAGTACATCATCACAGTGACTCTTTTCTCTGATAGTACATCATCACAGTGACTCTTTTCTCTGATAGTACATCATCATAATGACTCTTTTCTCTGATAGTACATCATCACAGTGACTCTTTTCTCTGATAGTACATCATCACAGTGACTCTTTTCTCTGATAGTACATCATCATAATGACTCTTTTCTCTGATAGTACATCATCACAGTGACTCTTTTCTCTGATAGTACATCATCACAGTGACTCTTTTCTCTGATAGTACATCATCATAATGACTCTTTTCTCTGATAGTACATCATCATAATGACTCTTTTCTCTGATAGTACATCATCACAGTGACTCTTTTCTCTGATAGTACATCATCATAATGACTCTTTTCTCTGATAGTACATCATCACAGTGACTCTTTTCTCTGATAGTACATCATCACAGTGACTCTTTTCTCTGATAGTACACCATCACAGTGACTCTTTTCTCTGATAGTACACCATCACAGTGACTCTTTTCTCTGATAGTACACCATCACAGTGACTCTTTTCTCTGATAGTACACCATCACAGTGACTCTTTTCTCTGATAGTACACCATCACAGTGACTCTTTTCTCTGATAGTACACCATCACAGTGACTCTTTTCTCTGATAGTACATCATCACAGTGACTCTTTTCTCTGATGGTACATCATCACAGTGACTCTTTTTTTCTGATGGTACATCATCACAGTGACTCTTTTCTCTGATGGTACATCATCACAGTGACTCTTTTCTCTGATAGTACATCATCACAGTGACTCTTTTCTCTGATAGTACATCATCACAGTGACTCTTTTCTCTGATAGTACATCATCACAGTGACTCTTTTCTCTGATAGTACATCATCACAGCGACTCTTTTCTCTGATAGTACATCATCAAAGCGACTCTTTTCTCTGATAGTACATCATCACAGTGACTCTTTTCTCTGATAGTACATCATCACAGTGACTCTTTTCTCTGATAGTACATCATCATAATGACTCTTTTCTGTGATAGTACATCATCACAGTGACTCTTTTCTCTGATAGTACATC